>OY720179.1:6075000-6565000 GCA_963082885.1 Parascotia fuliginaria
AGAATAGTAATATTATTGCTGTTATTCGTATCGTAATGGAATATAATAAGCGTTGAGAGCGTGAAGATCTGACTGAAAGATTTCTCTAACGCAATTTTAGTATTTTAGCGTAAGTTATGGTAAGGATCAGATAATTTCTCGGTTAGGTACATTTCCCGGCATGTCGATAGACCCCGTGATATACTCGGCTTAGTTGCAAACAGAACGTAGCGAGCCGTTTACGAAATAAGGTGTAAACATACAAGTTAATATTGTAACTTTGAAGAAATTGGTTATCTTTACGTTAGCTAACCGGTACTTAGTTGGGTTACAGAGGTCATAAGGTATTCGTTCCATTCGTATAAATACTGCTAATCAGACGCATCTGGTTTGGCTTCAATGTATTTGGTGTTTGCGATCTATCTGGAATTTTCGTAGATTTGGAATTAAGCACACGTTCTTAAATAAAAAAGTAAAACAGAACTGCAGCTCTACCTATGAGTTAATGTGCATTTTAACAGATAAATATGTTTGTACCACAGATTTTTTTTAATCAGCCTATAGACACCCATAGTGTCACACCTTGGAAACTTTTGAGAGAGGCCTTTGCCCGGCGCGAAGGCCTCTCTCAAAAGTTTCCAATTCCTCCTATTTCTGGTGTTGTATTGCCAGTTACTATTATTTATTTTAGTTGTTGTATTGTATGACAGAATTAACAAAAAGAAAACCGACTTCAAACAGGAAGGAAACTAAAAAGTAAAAAATAAATTTACTTAGCACAAATTTATATTGTTCGGTAATAAATTATTTTATAAAATATACTTACCTAATCAATGATTCACAAGTGGTGTAAGTACCAAGGAACTTGATATTTGCTCGTTCAGGAATAATATTTGAAGTGTGTCAATATTTGTTGCATGTCTGGCCTCGTGTATTTAACGGTGTACGACGCGGGGGCTACTGAAGCTTTGTTTTTATTTTATACTTAGAGACTATACTTATCTCTCTAAATGATTAAGAACTTTGTCGAATAAAGTCCATTTGGTGATAAATAAATTTTAAGTACTGAAGTTTAGATAATTTAAAAAGTCAACACTTTTTACCTGCTGTTGCGCCAAAAAGTTACCCTCATTTCAATTGAAAATCGTTAGCTGTGTAGAAAAGCTTCCGGCAAGCATCTGCGCTTTTTTTCTTATAAACCATGCTTCGTAGATGCATTGGCAGTCGATAGTTTTATACATGGCGCTGCTACTGTTGTTAGATGCACCTTCTCATGTGACAGCCAGATCATTCGGTTGACTTCTAACATAAACAACACAGAATAAATTTATGTAAATATTACAAAGTTACATCGTGGAAATTGAAAAAAAATGCACAATAGACGAACAGAAAGAACGCCAAGTTGACTCATAGTCATAAATGATTTAAGAAAATGAATCACAAAAAATATGTTTGTTTATTTATTGAGGCCGTTGTAACCTAATCACCCAATTAGTCAAACAAACATGCTAATTTTTTGTTCAAAAATATTGAATAATTATATCAAAATCAATAACTTAACAGTACTACCGTTATATTAAGCCTTTTTTATAAAGCTGTGTTGTTTTTTGTCTATTAGCACTAATGGGTTTTATCGGTCACACGATCAATGTTTGCTCATTAGATGTTATGTTGACGACATTTCTACATGACAGGGGTTAAATGTTTAAGAGTTAGAGTTTTTGTGAAACCCACTTAAAAAAACTAACCAGATTTATATATCTGTACCTATTTACATATTATATTATTATTTTTTATTGCAGGTGTACCTAGTAGATATTCGATAGCACAGTTTTTATTATTATACGCAAAGCTGCACAAACTAACCATCGTACTTTACTTTAGATACAACCACTAATAAGCCACACAATGAAGTACTAAATCACTAGTTCAGTTTCGTTTGAAGGTATAGGTTACCTACCTACTATTTAATCACCTGAAGTCATAGTGGATATTCGTAACCTTCCATTATACATTTATACATTTATACATTTATACATACATTTTACTAATTAATACACAAACAGTTAGCTTGAGCAATTAAAATACCTATACTATGTTTTCGAATTAATGTTTGCTGCTGGTAACTATGAAATGGACAAAAATATATTTTGTCTCTACGCATATCTTCCTGTCTGAGAAATGCCTAAAATTATAATTATATAAATAATTTATAGGGCCATTTTATAGGGTTGCATGTGGTTATATGGACGTATTAACTATTTATTTATATTATCCAAATTAAAAAGAAGAATTAAGAAACTCTGACGTGACGATTTGGATAATTTTTCCTGGGACTCGAATAAAAAAGCCATACACATGGAGTTTTGGTAAGGCGCGAGGTACACCTATCCTTTATCCTTTTGTAAGTAAAACTTTTTTTAAACAGCGCAGTGTACACATAAACAATATAATATATTATATTGTAGTATTGTATACAATATTAAGTACAGGTCATACAATAAAAGTAAAAGAATAACAACAGTATTATTTAATAGCCTTACATAGACAAACACGTTTTAACAAATAATCGCCATACAAAGGCAATAATTAAAAAGCGTGCAATTTACAACGAAATCCAAGATGCGCTGCTCTGTTATTTATGCCTCAAGAACCTGATATAGTAAATAAATATTTCACTAACTCGAATTGCATTCTAAGAAGTGATCTGGAGCCGTTCGGTTTCGTAGCATGAGTTACGCTGGCGTCAGCTACTAACGTGCAGCTTTGTTTATCTCTTTGTATTCCAACCCCGTATAATCGAGTATTGAGTAACGAGAAATAATCGCATGACTAATTGAAATTGTACTCGTACACAGTAATTCGTCATGTTATCCTCGCTTGTTTTACGCACGCACACTGATTGTTATAAAAAATATGGATTTGCTCCAACCGTTCAATATTTATCACCATTCTGACAAACATATCGGGTCATATTTGTCATGTTTATTTGATTTGTAATGTTGAATATACTGGCAAATATTCGTTAGCTGTAAACAGATTATACACAGTAGACAGTTCTGATTTGTATTTACTTTACATGTGAGTGATTCATTGCGTATTTTAATTAAATGGTTATCGTTCTTTATATTAGAGTCCCAGCTGCGTACATATCATATCATAGTGACGTTGTGGGTCTTTGTATTATTGAGTTTAGACACGTTCTTCAATATAATTACATACGTTACATTATCATCCTTTTGTCATTAGTACTCTACTTACAACGTCATCAAAGTCTTGAACTGGTGCACTCTAGTATATAAAATAACAAACACAATGAAAATGTATACGAAAACTAAAACAGTTTTAAGTAGCTAAGGATTTCATATCGTATTTGTTGGTAAGCGATAAGCCGCCAATGGACTTCGGAGGCGTTAGAAGTACGGTTGCGGTAGTCGTGACGCATCTATTGCTAACAGCATGTAATGAAAAAAGACTTACAGCTTAAGTCTGCACTGCTGCTACGCTACCTTGCCCATAAGAGCACTGAAACAGCTACATATTAGTTAGAACAAGACACCATTCTAATAGTATTGTTATGAATGTCATTTGTAGCGTAAAGGCATTTAGTCGGCTTTTACAATTTTTGTATGAGAAATCTCACTGTACCTCTCTTACGATGTCTGCCTGATTTGATGATGAAAAAACAATCTAATCAAATTCACCGTTAGTACATTCAGCAACAAAATTCTCTTTCATTGCTTCAGTTATGTTATGACTATTGTTTATTTTATTATTGCTATTGTGTCTAGTATTCTGATGTAAGCAAATGACTGCTGCAGTTTAAGGTAGTATTAGGTAGTTACATTTTATGTCCGCCGGTTGACGTTGTCATTGTTTCTTACAGTCTTCATGTATAGACTTTCATCACCGAAGTAGGACTTTTGAATGTAAGACTTCATGTGTAGTTCTTATTACAGTTTAGATAAATTAAGTAACGGTAACGTTGATGGACCAGCAAGTAAATGTAAAAAATTGTAAAGCTCACTAATGGTATTTAAACGATCATTAGTCCTGTTAATTGGGTAGTAAAGTTAGTTAGTCTACCGTCCCATATTTAGGTGTTAAGCAGTATTGATGGTAGATAGAATCTAGGTTGGCTACAGGTTACAGCTGACGATAGATGTAGGGTGGGAAAGAAGGAACGAATACTACGAGGAATTTAGCGTTTGTCGCTCTTTGTCCATCTTATACAATACACATCTTTGATATATCAAAGACACTCTTTATTAAATTATTAGAATGCATTGAAAAATTAAAAGCATTTAATTGTAATCATATTGCACATAAAAACAATATAAAATAGTAAGCACGAGGGGTAATGATGAACCTTTGTGGTAGAGCTTTTATAGACATTGAAAACACTAGTAGATACAAACAATTGTGGTAGATAATTAAATTATTAACCACCCGTCTAAAACTTGCTACACTGTTAAAGCAGCTTAACTAACTTAATAATAATTATAAAATTGTGTTCGTTGACTTTCTATCTCTTCATGTATGGCTTATCTAGTATACAACTTTAAATATGATATAGGTAAATATACAGGTTTCCCAACTAATATCGTAAGTCACAGATAGTGAAAAAATACACATAATAAAACTATAAAAGCTCGCTTTCTCTACAAATTTGTCTTACAAGTGTATTGCCATATGAGGTAACATCAGTAAAGGCGATATGACGTTGTACTCGGAACGCTAGAGGGCGTGTTTGATAGCGCCTGCGCCGGCGCCGGTACCGGTGTATTTATGGCGTTACAGTGCTCACGCGCAACACCTTGTATACCCTGATAAACTTTATCTCGTATAAAAATACAATTGCGTGAATTTGATTTATTCTTTTATTTATAATGTTGATTCTAATCAAAGTATTGCAAGCCTATATGATTTTAATGCTGTGTTTTAAACCAGAATTTCTGTTGTTAATATTGTGCAGAAAAAGCTATGGGAGTGGCGATTTAAACCCTTTTGATGGGATTTAAGGATAAAGTAGCAGGAAAATGTTGATTGAACAAATTCTTGATGGATTTTTCGAAAGTACCTACAAAAAATAGGAAAAAATGTATATTTTGTGAATAAAAAAAATAAAACAAAACAAAACATAAAAAGTGTTCTTGTAGCGTTAATTATACTACGATTAAAAAGAAAAAAAAACAAATATGTCGAGAATTAGTTATTCGAAATGCCAACTACATGCGGCTTATAATTAAGACAATAAAATATTTCAGTTTTACAATTAAGTATAATCAACACAACTTGTTTTATTATATTTGATGTAAAGTTTAGGTTTTCAGTTTTAAGTTTCGCTCGGTAAATGGGAACGCTAGAGGCTCAATTATCCCCTCGCTCTTTTTCCCTTTTCTTTTCCCATCCCTTACATTAACTCTACGTGGTCGGCAGTATATAAACTTTTTGCACAACATTATGCACAAAGGCAGATTTAATGCCAGGACAGGACATTGTCTACCAGTCAACCTTTCGGTGCATTGTTCCTTCTATGCTTAGAAAACACAGCCGTGTCCATAGACTACGGTTACCACTTACCATGTTTTATAAAAAAATATTCTGTTACCTTTACTTCTAGCTCTCTCTCTCTTCTTTGTTTACACTGGCGCAACGTTTTAGATGTTATTCTGTCGTAGTAATGTGAAAATTATGCATCTATTGGACACGTGAAAGCTATGAATACATTTTTCTAAGGTCGGTACGTGTGTGTTGCCTCTTCTATAGCAGGCATTAATTGTCTACCGTAAACGCTTATTTATTTGAGTTTTTTCAAATTTTATTTGTAAACTATTATTTGCAAATTTAGTGACAAATAAGCCTATGGACGCTTGCAAAACCAAAGCCATCTTGATCTCTTTAAACCTTATAACTCCTTTCCCTATTCCAGTGATGTAGTTTCCCTATTCATTATTCATCGCATTTTTTTAAATTTTTCACTGTTAACCTGGAGACAAAGGCACTTTAACTCATGACAGACATAATGAATAGTAATATAAATATTGTATTATAGGCAAAACTTGTAACGCATGTCTTTATTTTAATTACCTTCATTAAAACGGAGTTGAAATATATTATATTAAGTACAAATATTACTTTTATATAAAATTTATAACCAGGGTTAAAAGTGGAGAAATTAACTTTCGAGCAGTTAAACTAAAAGCAGGCGTTATTTGCGAATCTGAAATGTTGACAATAAAAAATGGCTGCCCTTTCGAAAGGCATGAGCTTTCCCATAAAACAATAAGACATCGATACTTTAATTTCTACAACTGACTGAAGTATGATAAATATATTCAACTTATACAAAGGTTGAAACTTTCAAATTCTTAAGATGTAAACACTATATTATATTTCTTTTTAAAAAGAAAACTCCTTCACAGTCCTATATGTCTTCCCGTGGATATCGTAAGAGACAACTATCACATAACTAACAGGAGTAATGTTACATGTGACCTAAATATTATTAAACAGCAGTCAACAGTCCAACCGGCAGGAGTGGTGACTATACGAAAATCTGAGTAAAGCCTATCAAACTGAAAGATAGATTGCTTACAGTGTTTATTATATTAAGGATTTGTTTGCGAACAACACATAACCTCGAGAAACAAGACGGTTGTACAAAGATTGTTAAATTGAAATTTACAGTCTGATTAAAAAAGTGAGTAATAAAACTTGTGTTCAAATACCTCTATCAATTATATCTTTATACGAAATCAAAAGAATTTAGTCCGGTATTTTAACGCAGCTTTCATTATTATTAAAACAAAAATTATAATTATACCTGCCTTATCTATATTAAAACCCTTTACTGCCTAGACTAAAGCGTTATTTAATTCGTAAATAAAACTTTTATAATCAAGCAAAGCATTCGCAATCACACAGCAGATATGCAAAATGTATTGCTTCAATAAGCGCAAGCTTTTCTTGGAATGGCCGAAGGTATAATTGATACTGATATTTGTACTTATGCTCTACATACCAAGATATTACTGGGTTGATTACGTATTCCTTGTAATCAAACCAGTTTATATTTTTCCATAGAAATTATGTGGGTAAGTTTAATTATTTTTGTAGCTGACAGCAAAGAAGATTCTAGAGAATGTGAAATATATTTGATAGGATGCAATGTGCGTAGCCTCATAATGTAATTGCATTACCTACGTTTTACATTACCTTTTACACTTTAGAGACAACATCAAGGGACAATTTCGGACATGATTCTATATATTATGGTAAAAAAGAGACAGTTACAATTAATTATCTCTATAACAAAAGTCACCTGTAGTAGTCAACACGTTCACCGGCAAAACTAACTAAATATTTGGCATATAAAATCAGTATACGGATAAAATAAATTGAGCATATAAATCCTTTACCACGTGCTGGAATGTTATCAGGTGAGTCCATCAAAACGAAGTGCGTGTAGAGTAAAATGTATCGTTTGTAATGCGAACGTGTAAGGTGTCCTGCACTGTATCTTAAGGGACATCCGGCAGTTTGCGTGACATCTTCGCATTATTTCGCTTACCTCAAGAGGCTCGCACGACTTGTAGGTCTTCTTGTTAGTGGAGTATGTACTGGAATGCCTGTAGATGCCATATGGGACGACTTTGATAATTATATGCAAGAAGTAAACCAATCTGTCTCATAGAACTCGAGCTTTTTAAAAGGCAAAGGAATTGCTGGTGCATTTTTAATTACAGTGTAATTATGTATGTAGGTTGCGTGGAATACTTTAGTGAAAATGTGTGTTGCTTGAAAAGCAATGAATCCAGATGTTAGAATTTCGTATCTAAAAAGTGTTTACCATTGCTGGCTTTTTTATACTAATTTATACCTATTATTACAAATACAATAATTTCTTTCCACACTCTACGAAGAAAAAGCTAAGTTCTAAACCCTATTGCTACAATTACAACACAAAAACATACTGGTTGTGACTTACAATTATTTTATACTTTTAATTAGTTTAGGAATATATACCTGATGTTAGGAAATAGTGGTAAATCACAGACGCTGCTCGCGTGCATCGACATGATAGGTTTCTTATTAAAAGCGTCACCTGAATGAGTACAACTCCAGTCTGCATATTGTGAACTGATTGGATTTATTTAAAAACAGCTTCTAGTCGGGTATGCTTCAGTGAGATTTAGTATTGCTAACGCATAATCGATAGGATTACAATAACTGCGTTAGATTTAGTTCATATAAAGAAAACTAAAGTGCGGTGTACCGTGAGATTAGAGGTCTCTATAGATATCGACTGAAAATGGATGATAGAGCAACATGACAGTAAATAGCTTCAGTAACTGCATGCTGGCGGAGACGGGTCATTTAGTAAAGCAGTATAATATAAGTATACAATTTTAAGTAGTTTAAAATATTTAAATTTTATATTTTTATATATTTTTATTTTTAGTCTAGCGGTTAAGATGTTCACCTCACTATTACTTTGATGTCGAATGCGAGACAAATATTAATGAGATCCATGTATGTAACTGTACATTTAGATAGATAGATAAAATATTCTTTATGGCACATACATATAACAAAATATTTAGATAACAGAAAATCATGATATTAGGTCGTGACAATGGCATGACAATTATTGCAAAATGTGATGACACCTATCTCATTGTGTCCTTTAATTGTATTTTTTTTAAATTATTAGAGACACAAGACTTATAATAACTGTTTTTAAATGTATAATGATTTAATTATCTAATAATTCGTACATTATCATTGACGTTTATCTCTGAAATAAAGATATTTAATTTCATTTATTTTATCATTTTTAACAACGTTTAAGAAGTAATTTTTATCGCCTAAAATGGCAGACAAGCCAACAGCCCACATGACGGTAAGTGACAACTTTTGCTCTTGATACCGTGATATTAATGCTCTCTTTAAATCTCGTTTGAAGAAGAGTATACCAATTTTTTAAAGATTTATAGATTTGTTAACTAGCTGTTAGAAAGAAATTGTTTATGTAGGCTCATAGGATTTCCCACACCAACTAGATAGTATTAAAAAGTCAGAAGATTAAGAGTATTTGTGACGTAACAAAAGTAAAGCTTCGACAATGTTCTTGGTTTTTCCCGTAATTAATATTGTAAATATAAGTATGTGACGTAGCTACTCGTACTTTGTATTGCATGTCAAGGTGAGACAATATTTGTTAGTACGTTAATACGAGTTAAAGGCGCTTTTAATGACGTATACACAAATATAAATTGAATATAGGATTTACCAATTATTCATTTTACTTGCATGCATGCAATGCAGTAGAGATAAGAGCCTTGAGAAGCATGTGAGGAATTAATCTGTCAGATAGAGAAAGGAAAATGCGTGATAAGAAAAGAATGAAGATTAAATTATGATATAGTGACTAATATTGAAAATAGTATGTTAAGGTGGTTTGGACAAGTGAAAAAGATGGATGGAAGTGGTATAAGGAAAGAGATTTATAGAGCGGAAATGACTGACAAAAGTTGGTAGGGGTCGCCCTAGACCTAGATATGCGCACCAAATAAGGGATGTGTTGACAAAGGGCACATTACCCGTAACCGACGTGTGTATATGAAAAGATTAATGAATATTGAAGACGCAAAGGAGATATGTTTGGATCGCAGCAAATGACGTTCTATAATCTCTGCTTACCCCATTAATGGGAGACAGGCGTGGAGTTATGTATGGATGTATGTCATTTTACTTAGAAGTTTGGCTAATATTCGATGGTGAGTAGTCGGATCTTCAGATGAGGTTTCAGACCAACTGTTACTTCAGTAACAGACTACATAACATGCTCTATATGTCATCGAAGAATCTCAAATAGACTTAATGTTCGCCGACGTATTTGACCTGCGTACAAGCATGCAAGGTGATTAGCTACGAGCCCTTTTTATGTAATCTGATAGCAATAAAAAAAATATCATACGATAAACGTTATACGCGTAACATACCTAAATAAATTATTTTTACTTCTACGTGCTTAGAATAATACGTAGTTCTTGACAGGGACACAAATAAGATAATAGTATAGGTACTAGAAGCGCCTCTTTGTCTTGATGTAACATTAGAAGCTCTAGCATGAGTTAAGGCTAACGTGAATTTAATTTTAATTTTAATTCTTAGAGTTAATACCAGGGGCGCTGTACATTTTGTATACAAAGTAATATGTACTTCTGCTGCAGAAAACAAGTTTATCAATATTAATCTTTTCAGGGAATACCGAAGTGTTATTTATGTATTTACCTTCGTATTGACATTTTAAAGTGAATACTTGTATTTACACGTAATTTGTACATATAATATTGTACATCATTATAATTCCTATATAGAGTAAAATAATTAAATACCGTTACTTTAATCACACGGCTGAACTGCGAAATCGGTAAGAATAATTTTCTTTTTGGAGTTCCTTAAAAATAATTCAATATTATACGTGTATCTCACTGACAGGTTTTAAATTTACTTCAAATTTGTTTAAAAAATGTATTCAGAAAGTTGCATGGAAGGATTAGTGAAAATGGTAAAGCGTCTGCGGTTGTAATGGAAAGAATCGACAGAACCATTAATCATAAGAACTGTTTGTTCTTAACTGGTAATTTGCATAATTCAGTTCACGTTGCTGATGGTTTGATGGAGATAAATGCATGTTCGATGACCCGTCCATAGGAAAAAAAAGTCGACAGAAGAAATTAGGCCAAGTCTGTTACAGAAACTACCCAACTTTTCGTAGTGTAAATTGTAATTGGATGTTAACTTATATTTATATAAAAGGTAAGCTTTAAAAAGTTGTTTATTCTTTCTTTTTTTTTATTATAGTAATTCCATAATTATGGAGCGTTGTGTATACCCATTGTAGTAAAGCGACACCTTGAGTCACAAATATTATGTTTTAGGTTATTTTCATAAATATTTGAACTATAAATAGTTAACATCAGACTTTCTCTAGTGGTTTTCTTCAGTCTTATCAATTTTTATGCTGTTTTTTTTGGAATGACTATCCTTCACGGAAGGTCAGAAATATTTAAGATAAACTTGAAAACTACTTTAACATATGCCTTATTTTATGCTTTGTATTGAATCCTGTTATTCATACATAAAAGACGGTTACTGTAACCATTACTTAAGGTAATGATAGAGTCAGTATAGTTAAGACATTAAGTATTGCTCAGTAATTATTGAACGAATTAATTTTACAGTCTTTTTGACGTCATGCTATACTGTTGCGATTCAAATAAGCTTACTGTAAATTTATGTAAAAGTTAATTCGAAAAAAATGCCAGTGGCAATACAATTTACGAAACGACAGCTGACACTGAGCACATGTGATGAGAAGATATGTAATCAAGGCAGCTTTAAGTATTAATAACCAGTAGTTAGTGACGTGATAACGTTGGATAGAGATAAATATTTTGCATTTACTTTAATTGGTGACACAAGCAGGTCTTACGCGGCTGTAGAAACAAACGACTAAACGAATGTCACGTCATGGACAGCAGCGATACCCACTGCTGCACAGCATGGTCTTCTTCTTCTTTGTATCGACGGCAAATCAGTTCAAACTGTATCAGCTCAAAACTTAGATACGACTACTGCATTGTCAGCAGCTTTTATTAAAACCTCCAACATGGTAACTACGGCATTTACCTCCTTTAAGAGAAGTGTATCTCCAGCAGTTGCTGTCTTTAGGTTGATGATGTGATGCATTAGAAGTTAATAAAAAATGTTTTGTGTGATTGCATCACAACCTTGTTTGTAGATCGTAACAATACATTTTACTGTCTTTTTGACACGCAGTTTTGTAACATAATAACAAGCAATATATATTATTAAAAAACAAAAAACCTAAAACATAATAATAATATAAATAATAAAACTTTATTGCGAAAATTAGGTTGGTACATAAAAAGTAAATTTTCACAGAATATAATTGTGTTTGTACATTTATACCAATATGTTGGGTGCAGAGCTGCAAAACAAAGTGAAAAGAAACAAATTAACCTTTTACCTCGTGCTGACGCTACATTGAAATTTTATATATCCTATGTCACTCCCACAATCAGTCTAATCTAATGACACGACATACGTTAAAATCCATAAAGCCATTTAGGCTGTAGATCGTGTCACAGATATAGACATACATACATAATATATACACATACGTACATACGCTCGATAAACATTACCCTTCTTCAGTTCGGCAGTCGGGCAATAAAAATAGAGCTCTTAGAACAATTAGTGAATCAAGGGAAGGATGATTAATGGATGTTCGATATTAAATAAAGACAAACTTCTACTCAATCTGTTTATTGACTGACTTCGAAACAGCATTATTGTATGTAATATTGATTAAAATTTAAAAATATATTAATATTATTTTTGTTAATTAATAATATAAGTACCAAGTGTGTTGATGATTATACTTAATCTGAGAATGAGGTATGTTTTAGATACTATAAATAAGTTGTATCAGCTCGTGACCACAGATGAATAGGTATAGGCACATTGTATTGAGTAAAAACATATAAAATAAAAATTTAAGAAACCCTTCGACATAGTGTACTTTATTCAACTAGTCAAGCTCTTTCATTTGATACCTATATTATGGGAGTTATGAAAAAAATGACATTCGCCATTTTGTGTCGCCAGCCATCGTGGACCGATTTTCATCAAACATAGCTAATAACACTGCTGACTAATTCACCATTAAACAAAAAAACAATATCAAAATCGGTGCATGCGTTCGGAAGCTATGATGCCACAGGCAGAACACACAAACACATCCCCCGTCGTTTTTGCGTCGGGGATTTAAAAATAGTATTAATCGAGTATCCAATTAAAGAATTTCTAATTTGTCATCAATTAATTATGAACAAACCAAAAAATTATGCTTAAATATGCTAAATGTTTTACAACCGACCAGCTCACTTAACATTTAAAATGTTTAAGATCAATTTTTATTTAATTTTATGATCAATCCCATGTAATTTGAGCTTTTGCCTGTCTGTTCTCCGCTAACTTAATCTAAACGACGCAACAGATTATAGAAAATGAAAACCAGCAGGAGCAAGGTCACTAGGTATTCTAGTTCAATTATTTATACTTTCGCTCTTTAAAATAATGCTGATGATGCCTTGAATTTAACCCTGTATTAGTAATTATGTTCCCAAGTGTAACCAACTCGCGATAGAAATGTTTCATAATGCAATAAATTTCTATTAAGCTAGTAGTAACAAATCATTTCCAATACCTAGCTATTAGCCTGTACACCTGAGGTTATATTTTGTGGACAAGTCAATTAACTTTATTATGCCATAATAGCAAAACCAATCAAAATCATATAAAACTCGTAACTGATTAGAATTGCGTATTAAAATATTCATGAGGTAACTCGATATAATGAATGAATTTCTAGAAGCAAAACGACATTCTTGATAATGTGAAATTTCTTCCAAATATGTTATATAATCATACAGTTTCCCTATTTTCTTTGGCAACCAGTTTTGCTAATTTATAGGCAGCGTAATCAATATGGTAAAAAAAAGTTTTACCCGTTAACATGACCTAATTTCACGCCAATCATACGTGTTATATACTACCCAGACCGCGCTTATTTTATAACGAAAAATAAAATAAAAATAAAGTGAAGACACGGACTCGATAAGAACTCGTTCGTGTACAACGGAAATTAGCTTCGAATATTGTTGGTCCTTTTTTACTTTACACCGCGATTAAGATCGGGTGGCTACCGAATAAAGTCCCCATTGGTCGGGTAACTGGATCCACTACGGAGTCCTCAGTCACCCCATCGCGATGGATAAATTCAATTGACATGTTGATAGAGTAGGCTCCATATGTGTTGTCATAGATTTACTATTTAGTTAAACATTAATTAGCATTAAAACTAAAAAAAAAAATAGCCTTTCAATGCTTACAGCTGTTGCTTAAACACTTTTATTGCAAAGAAAATCACTTAACATTTTTCAGAATGTATAAATAAGTTATTCGCATTGTTAGGTGTTTCGTGTAGTCTATACGGCGTGACCTGTATATCGCCATACGCCAAAGCAAAACCTCTATATTAATAAAAAAGAGAAAAACAAAGGACTTAAACAATATTTGACCAGTCGAAATCCGTTAGCATTAGCATTTAGATTTCATGTTTTCCTTACAAAGTACTTGTGTCCGCAAATAAACTAAGTGCTAATTAGACCCTGCAAAAATTACAAAAGAATGCCTATATGTTATATCAGCGATTCTGTAAATTTAAAAAAACATGAAACCGTTTTTTAAAAACACTTGTTAGCTCTTTCATGAGATATGAGAGCGAATATGATCACGGTAAACACATTAATATCATATCATAGTCGTGGAATTCTTAGTAGATGTAAGTTGATCGGTTCGCAGAATTACATAATATTTGCTTTGACTCCGTTATTCTCGGGTAAAACTCAATGCTAAATTGGCAACATTTCAATATGTGACACCACAGTTAGCTCTGTTCCACTTTTTGTAGTTTTTATGATCAGCTGTATCTAGATGTGCTTATTTATGTTTATTAAAAATAAATCAATTATAAGTCCGGTCTACGTATAATTTTTTACTGCATTTCATTTTATTAACTTGCATTTAATTAAACATCGAATGCAATGAAACCTTTTCACTTCTTCTTCGACCACTACAATATGGTTTTTATAAAAACCAATTTTATTAATTATTTTTTCTGAATGGCCTTTCCCTCGCCTTTACCAATTTTAATAGGATAGTATGAATATCGATATATTTTTAACAATTTATGTTATTTTTCGGGATCTTCAACAGGTTGACAGGTAGGGATTTGAAAATAATTCTTTCGTTATTTTAAGCAAGTCAGTTACCTCAACTCGAATATTAATATTTGTAGTCACAGTTAAAGTAAATTACAATTTGTTTTTGTATTTAGCCAGCGTTCATCTATTTTGGTTGTAACATTATGACAATATTTTTAACATATGTACGCAAACGGATGTCGTTCATAATACCTATCACCGACATGCCGACAAGCGCTGAAACAAAATTTATGGCAGATATTTAAAATTTTCTTTTTTTATGTAAAGATTAATTTATTTATTTAAATGGATATCCACCAGTTGTTAATTTTTTTCAACTAAATAGAATTTAAAATTAAATTAAGTTAAAATAAAAAAAAATAGTTATTTTTTTTACTTTTCACTTTTAAATAAAATAAAAAAAAACCAATAAATAATTTAATATCAATTACTACGAGTAGTGGGCAGATAATCTATCAGTTATCTAATACCAGTTAAGATAAAACTTATTAGCTTTTATGGGTCAATCTGATAGTGAAGGAAAATTTATGTTTGTATGGAAATAAACGTGACAAGGTAATGTTTTGGTCATGTTATCTAAACTTATCAATTTGGAACGATGCGATTTTATGCAGACTTCAAGCTAGGTAAATTTTATTTAGGTATCTTTTTTCCGTGATCCGGATGTCTGCCATTGAAAAATTTATAACGGAAAGCCATATTGAGGTGCATGTGCTTGAAGTGAATCTTTTCTGATAATATTATCATGCATGATTGGTATATCTGCCACATTTTAATTAGGAATGTAGGCAACCAAAACTGAGAATTCAGAGGCCCTAGAGAAGTAGCAAAGATTTATATTCTATTTTTTTTTATATTAGCCCACCAAAGTGACTCCTCCCTGCCTGATGGTAAGCAGTCAGTGGAATTCAGATGCGGTGGCCACTATAGCAAAAGCCATCGTCTTAAACTGCTAGTATGGTGGCTTCCAATATGGCGGCTGGGAATGGGGTCAGGGGAAGGGAATGAGGGAGGTGAGGAAAGAGGAAAGGAGGGAAATTGGGCCTCCGGCGCTCTCACTCACCGAACGAAACGCAGTAGTACGGATACTACTACTCTTACGTCGATCTTCTATGAGAGGGTAGTACTTCCCCGGACGATCCGGCCCATTCATGCTGAAACCAGCGTGGATTTACTACCGTTTATTCATAGAATAGATTATAAAATGTATTGGATTGTTAACGCTAACGCTTATGTCAATCTCATACATTTTATTATCTATTCTATGAATAGCATAGAAATCTTTGACACGTGTCTAGGGCCTCTTGTTACTTAATTGTATTTTTTTGCTTTGCGTGCAACTTTTCTGCCTGGATAACAAAGTCAGGATTTTGTGAATTTGTTCATATATTCTTTAACATGATCATTATCAGTCTGAAGACGTTTACTGCAGAAGATTGGCCTCTCTTAAACATATACGAGTATGTATAGTCCAGTCAACAAATAATTGTGAGAAAAACATGGGACCTTCTTTGTGCTCACCTCGGGTAAGGAATTTTAGTATGTTTATCTCCTAACTAAATAAGCTCCTGAAAAAACTAATCCAAACGAAATTCTGAAGTCCAACTTTCTGCTTTCGACTTGTAAATAAAAAAAATAGGCTAACTATAAGACATAAACTACTTTATAGGCCATTATCCGTCACACATATTATACGGCTCAGAGATACCCTTCGGCGAGAGGGTTAGACCGCAATGAAGTCTTACAATCTCCGCGAGGATCGTCTGCCTCATCTCGGCTTACATTTTTATTTTGACGCCTTTAAACTTACAGCTCGACAGCCTTGTATGAGTTCGAGTTTCATTTTAAATTCCATAGCGATTTTCTATTTGTGAGTTGGTGCTAGTCTGGTAGAAAGGTGAAACGAAACAAAAAATGTTTCATATGCTCAGTAGACTGTGATACAGTTTAAGTTGCCGAGGTTTTAATTCGTCATTTGCCATACTCCGTGTGATGTCAATAAGCGTTATTTTCTCTATCTACAGACGTCATCGCTTGCATATTACAAACATCGACGGCAGACTCTATTTCACTACGAACTGAGACATTAGGAGCGCGCTAACAAAGAGCTTGTTAAAATTCTTCTTTAAGAAACCGTTAGGGCGTCCTATTAAAATGAAACAAAACTGTAGAATGTATTAAGAAACGACACAAGTCTCGATTTCATAGCAAAAACAAATCATCTATTATTCAATTGTTGACGAAAATCATTGTGAAATATTGCTAACGTGGAGAATTGGAATGAATAAAACATTGGTAGTTAGTCAATACACAATCTAGCCCTCTAGGCACTGCACGCATATGAATATTTGTGTCATTGGGTACAGTTCGTGTTAAAAGTTTTTTTGTGAGCCTCTTTGAGAACTCTCTGCGTGTTCTAACCAGAATTCATATCCGTATTGACACAAGTTTGAAGAATGCCTCGTTTATACGTATTAAAATTTATCTCATAAACGTTGACGTCAAAGACTAATTAATTATTACAATTATTATCAGGCAACGTCATCATCTTTATTATCTGACTAGCTTTCTGCAGCGCGGTTTTACCCGCCTCTTTGCTTACTGTTCTCCTCCTGTCGCCAATAGCGTGATGATACATAGCCTATAACCATCCTCGAGAACTGGGCTATCATACGCAAAAAGAGCTTTATATATTAGTATAGATAAGATAGAAAATACATATCAGATACAAAAGTTAGTTCAACAAATGTGAATACTAAAAATAAATGACAAAAGTACTTTGTTATAGCTGTCTCTTTACGATACGACTGTACATTACATCATATCACATGTCAGTGTGTATTGGTTGTTGGCATACATTCCTTGGATTAAGCGCACAGACTGCTCTCTTAACCGTAATATTTGCCGATACTACTATGACAAACCTCAATGAGTACGCTTCTTGATACTTACAAATTGGGATCTCTAAAGTTTCTTGTTACATTCTGTCAAACATTTCACCCAAAGCCATTAAACGGTTGTCATATTTTTTATCCAAACATCAGCATTATTATTGGATTTGCAATTTAAATATTAACATACAAAAAATATTGTAGCCGCTGCCAATCATCATTAGCCCAATTACTTGAACAGTTGCTAACACCAGTTAACTTTCCATGTTGTAAAGCACGCTACATCTGCAAAATGAAAAATAAAAAAATTGGCATGCCAAATCTGTAACCTAGTGTATCTAGGTACGCTATATTTAAAGAAACCGTATGGTCTACATCTCAATTAAAAGCTATTGTGAATATTAATAACAATCGCAATATGCATCCTCATGTTCTATACATTATTGAAATTTAATTGCTCTTTTTGTCTCGTGAGGTGGCGTTTTGAGTACAAATCGCGTAGTGAATAATATTTCGCTGATGGATGCTTGATCATTTGCATACATTGCAACAAAAAGTACACTGAAAGACAAATGAGTTTAAATTCAAATGTCTCTCACTGTTCACTCTATAGACGTGCCTGAATGCGCCTTGCGCCAATTTCGTTTGACGGCAGTCGCTCGCAAGCAGGTGCGTTGTGCGCGCGTGCGTCCGCCATCTTTGAATAACAGCTGATATTGCCGCCAACGCGATCTTTTTATTCAATAGAATAATCTGTATCTTAAAACGAGCACGACCTGTAGCGGATAAATTTTAGATGCACATACATTAATAATAAGTGCAGTGAGTTTTTAACGGACTAATGAAAATGACAGTTAATCGAATAAGAGTTGTGGTGCTGGGGAGTGCGCGGTGCGGGAAGTCCGGTAAGAATAACCTTAGCAAAACATTAATATTGTTATTAGCAGGTGACTAACACGTTTGGAACTCTAAGTTTTGATGAAAGTAATTTCAGTTTCGTTTGAACTGCCAGGTTAAACGAATGCCTTTTAACGACCTGTCGATAATTATAGCTTTTTACATTTTTCTTTGTAAGAACGTCCGAATCAATTATCTCTAATGGCTCGAGAAAAGTTTTTGTTTTATTTTAAATGCCCTGAGGTAGTTATTAGAACTATTAAATTAATTGTAGATTAGTTATAAACAGATGTTACTCATCTCTAGTCGGCAGGTTTGGTTGATTTTTAATTGCTAAGGTATTACAGTATATTATGGCACCAATTAGAAAAGGAGAAATTATAATATTGTGTTTTGATTGTTATATAATTTTATTAATAAATTCTTCGATACTTCAATAGTAAAATTAGGAAGATTTGCATTAAGGTTTGTGTTTATATTTTAGTAAAACTTTCTACTTTAACACTTTTACAGCTACTATAAAATACAAAGAGTAAGAAATTGACATGTAGATGGTAATTTTAACATGTCCATGTCCCTTAATTACTTCTATCTTACGCATTTTATCTTCTTGTTAACCATGAGCTTGCTACCTACCAAGTACTGACTAGAAAATTATATTCAGTCGTTATATACGAGCTTCACACTGTTTTCTTATCATGTTTCTATCTATCGTGTATAGTTTACAATGAGTTGCTTTGAAGTTGTCACAATTTTTATTGCAGTATAAACATATCGATGCATTTAAAGCTTTGTAAAAATATACATACGTACCATCTTAAACCACTTCAGTTTTTAGAACAAGTTAGTACATACTTTACAAATGAGTCAATTAAGGTAATATCTAACAATTTGTTGCCTCCTTTTCACGGCCTCTTTCCAAATCGCTGGAAGTTATTGAATTCGTTCTACGGCTCTTAATAATATAGTGATGATGTTAATGATTCTTACTCTAGCTATCTCTATCTCGATAGCAAGGTTGAAATTACCTAATTTATTTATTTGTTCCATTTCACCATCTACCAAAATCTTAGTGCACAGAATTGTCTTTATATCACGACTAGTAACCCGTCTAGTACCTACCCGTAGAAACTTATGGGTTGTAAGCTAGAACAAATGCAATACATTGATACGCGTTAAACATTTCAATGCATTGTGTTTGCTCTAGATTTAACATACGATGTACGTTTGTTCAGTCTACTAGAGACAATAAAAAGTACTAATCATCGTTGTAGGTTTTTAACATTCCTCACATTATTGATACGGAAGACACGCGCAATAACAAAAAGCCTCACAATATACAACAAATGGAGGTGTTTATGGAACGTTATCGTTGTTTGTACTTGGATCAGTTCCATGGAATCGGCCACTAGGCTGTTGACATAGAAGCGCAGTTTATCAGGTGCTGGCCGATAAGTGACATTAACAGACAGACTGTTGCACTGCACCTGATTTCAAACAGCTTGCTTAACTGTGTAATGAGGCTTCTTGGAATTATTGCATAGCATTATTATTTCATAGTCGTATGTAATCGATGTAATATTAACGATTTAATTACGTGAAAACGGTCGCCTTAAAAATTCGTTTAGTCCTTCGAAGTGTGCCAGTCTTTTCAAAAATCTTCATATTTTGGCGAATCTTATTCGTCTTGGTGAGTTTAAATTTGAATCAAATGTTGCCGTAGGGCATTCTTGGCAGAGAGATTGCATTCAAAAGGATATTGATAAATCTTAGAAGGCTAATGATACTAAAGAGACTGACACTTATAGATATGCATCGTTGGCGGTATCGATATCTCCAGGCAATTTTGATGTAAAAATAATTCTGACTGCTATAGCAAAGATAAAAAATGAATAAGTTCTCGGTAAATAAAGTCCTTTGTCTTTGAATGTATTTGTACTGTTGTATTATTTTTTATCTGTATAGTTCTAAGAAGATAGATAAGCGTACCTGGTTGCTATTGTTTCAGTTTAAATAGATATATGTAAGGTATATGCTCTAAATTTAATAATTTATAATTATTAGGTACTATCTATTACAATTTGATACGGTAAGATATTTCTGTAGTTTAATAATTATACATGTTTAAACTTTTAGGATTATTTGCACTCACAGCGTCTCTTTTGTTTATTGCATTTTGTAACGTGATTACGTTTACGTAGGTGTACGAGGTCGGGGGTTTGAAGCCGGGCAAGTACCAATGTGATATTCAAATCATATGTACTTTCTAAGTTTATTTGGACATTACTGACTTGACTTCTGAGGAATTCTGAAATCGCCAATCCGCCTTAAGCATGCGTGGTGATAAATGCTCATGCCTTCTCTGTCTGAGAAGAGGCCTTTCCCTGCAGTGAGATAATAATAGGTCGATATGAGGTGTATTTGCCGAGGAATATTTGGGTATTTCAGATTTCTTTGTCCACTAGTTTGAGCTGCGCTGAAAATTTTTGAAAACTATGACTAAGCGACTATACAATTTATTTGTACAAAAGATTCATAGGCCCAAATTAATTTAGAAATTAAAACCACAAAACGTTGCGGTGCAATAGTGGTGTAACAATTTTCAATATTACGAGGAGTAGTATCTTAAGTAAGATACAGGCAACTACAAATAAATATAGATGAAATGGTTTCAAATGAGTATAAATAAATTCTCAACTATCTTGCTGTTGAAATATTGTGGTCACAGATCAGCAATAAATATATGTAACATTTATATCCAATCCTTAGGCTCTCAATGTTTAGCGCCGGATGTATCGCAGCCTTGGGCTGAAAATTGCAAGGATACAATTAGTCATGATAGGTTGTTAGCTCTCCGCCTATAAACCTTGTTAACTCTATTCGCGAGAAGATTAATGACTAACACGTTGTGTTTTTATTGCAAGTTCAGCATGGGAAGTATTTTAAGCTCTAACACATTTCTTTAGTAAAGGTAAAAAATAGATTAGAAGATGATAAAGGGAGTGAAGTGACCTGAGTATCCTGTGAGTATCCTGTTAATGATATAGACAATCGAAAACTAAGTATATTTGGTAAGACAATACTTAAGTAGTTTGTCAGTTGCAATTCTGTCTTTAGTAAGGTACCTACGTGTTTAAAGTCTTGTACGAATAGTGTGACGTTTGTAACTGGGGATACGTAACGTAGCCTTTGTTCTGTCGTGGACGTCTTTCAGCTGAAAAAAGTAATTGATGAATATAAGTAGTAACCTCATCAAAACATTAGTATAGAGCTAGATTCTGTAACGATGTGACCTGAACACTATGACGACACCACGCTATTGAATAGACAGCGCTTAGTGTGACCTTGACACTGTCAATATGATATTCATGCGCAACGGCTACCACTTGTCATAACTAGGTCTATTGGCTTGTTTGTCTCCATTAGCAATAAAAAAATAGAACGCCCATTGCAAAATATTATTTGGATTATTAAAGAGATAGTTTCAACGTAGAATTATTTTTCAAATATTTTGATTTGACATTAATTATTAAAATAATACTCATAAGCGAAGTTGTAGAGTACTTATCAAGAACCGACAAACACCTCATATTGGACTAACTAGTCAAGTTGACATGCAACTGATGGTTGAGGGTGGCTCTGAACGGTTAAAGGTGGAGATGCTTTGTTCTGGCTTATTTCAAGTATTTTTCGGCTGAACTGATGAATGATGAAAATATTCAGTCGTACTGAGCCTTACAGTTAATACAAGACGACTACAACAGAACAAGTTAAAAACGCACTTTCGATGTGTAACATTGGATGCGCTTTTCCCGAAAACGTTATAATACGCTTGAGTTATTTAGAATTGGTGACACAAACAGTTGGGGTAGGTATTATACATTGTTTTTAAAGAATCATCATGTGATTTTGATCTTTGGAAAAATATTTATACTATTGCAGCATATACATATTTGTATATAATTAATACAAATATGTGACGTAATTACGTTGCAATTTCTGAATACAAAGGAAAGGCCATAAAAATTCCAGTCGCAAGATAGCTGCATTCCATGAGACTGCGTTCAATATTGACATTGTTACTGATAAAAGTCTTCATAAACACTGTTTTATGAATAATATACATGCTTATTTATGGTAACACAAAAACAATGTGTTTGTAAACAAGAAAACGTACTGATGTCTGGTACTGATTGTAAATTAGATATAATCAGCAAAAACATCTGGTGTACATATATACGTTGGAATGTATTCTTGATCGTTATTCAATTTTCATTTTTTGAGAGTCTCAGCGTAAAACCTCTGAGAAATACGACCATGATAAGCAAAGCACAGACGTGATTTCATAATACCTTAGTTTTTTAAGGTCACTACAATATCACAGTAAAAGTCTCACATTTATACCTTTAAGTTTGAGACAGGCTGTAAGTTTAAATAGATTAGATAGCATAGTGTGTAATGAGCATATAATGTGCATATTAGAACAGACTTTTTTCGAGTGTGAAATTCACCAAGGCTAAATCATTTATATTCTTTTTATACTTACAGCAAACATTATTACTGTACCCAAAATATAAGTTTCATTAGGCACTCAGGCCCATTTTGACATATCATTTACTACTAACACATTTCCTCGGTGTGTAGTGCAAATATAGCTGGGTTTATTTCCATGTGTTTGAAAATGGGAATTTTCGTGTCCTCTTCCCCCGACCTTGTAATCGGGGAAAGATGAGAAGTAAAAGTTTCATTTGTCCCCAAAATATTTTTAATAATTAATTTTGTTTTGTGCCACCTCATCCAAAGTATGGTTTGAATGAAACGCCTAAACACGATTTTTTACAGTAAATCATAAAACAAAACTAAGATTACTAACTTTTTTCGTTAATATGGACAAATTAAACTTTTACTTCCCTTCATCCCCCTATTACAAATTCGAGGGAAGATGACATGAAAATTCCCATTTTCTCCCATTCGGGGGCAGACATTCGGGGTAAGATGGGAATAAACCCTTTATTCGTAAAGTTTTAAAGTATTAATTCTTACCAGAAATAGATTCTTGAGTAGGACGTAAGCACTTTATTACATCCCAAGATTTACTGTAAGAACTTTAATGAGAATTTACGATTCATTGGTCTTGACCTTCCAAAGCTATTGCCATTTCTACCGCTATTACTTCACGTAGTGGCTTCGTCGTAAGTATTTAGTGAATTATCGTGGTTTTCGTAGGCGTTGACTAAGAGTCTTGTATACAATTTAAATGTAATCTAAACACAGCACATTATGTGTGTTGATCATGCCGGTACACGCGACTGGAAGCGTTGAGTTCAATAGTGCCCATAAAATCTAAAAATAGACGCGGTGAGATTGCGATTTTTATTTATATCCCTACAGGAAGGTACTCGTATAAGGACCTAAAGATCAGAGAAGCTCTTTTACAAGATAGAGTGTTTGTCTCTTCGTGGACAGTATACATAATTTTGTACGACAGAATTAGGTTCTCAGAAAAAATATCAGGCGCACTGTTATTTTACGGTTACACCCTTGAGACAAAATAATGCACAGTACAAAACTTCTTTTTTTTTCAAGTCTGTTGATCTAGGCTTAGTAAAAAATTATACAACGTACGTTTTAGATTTTTGTTATCTGAGTTAAAGAATGTTAATCTTTCATTTTAACTCTTTCTGGAAATAACTTTTCGGAAAGGAAGTTGGACGGTTGCTTATTGATATCTGATATGATGAAACGAATATCTGACCACAATATTAAACTATGCGCTAAATACAGCCTGAATAAAATATTTCTGTTTCCTGTGCTCTGGAAGGCGCTTATCAATGAGTATAATCGCTAAAAAGAAGTAGTTGCTCATAATACGAGTGTATTTTCGTGACCATGTCACCATTCATGCTTGCGTATCACATAGCAAGTGATAAAATCTGGGCATAGTTCCAGAATTCTAACATTTTTTGACATCTTGACGAAACGAACATCATCATAACACGTTTTATGGCTGCAAAACACATCTGCTATCTTGTTTTAGAATAAGTCAAAGATAAAGTGTCTAAAGACACAGTAGCCCTGAAAGTAAAGCTATTTCCTTAACAATAATGTACCGTAAGAATTTATCACTGTGAGATTTATTCCTTATCTGATTTACACAGCCTTGCACGCGTTGATGCCTGAGTAATTCATTACTTACTTCACGTCATGTTATTTACATTGCCCGCTAGTATTTTTATTACTTATGACGGCAGCCGAGCAAAAGCCTACCTTTAGCAGATGAAAACAGCTGCCATCAATTCCAGTTGGTAAATAATGTTGCTATGACTACGGTGGTCTGTAGGTTAGGAGAATAAGTCAGGCCACTGCAGTTTGAATGTGAAGATCCCTGAAAGAAATTCAGCTGTATTTGTTAGATCCTAGTTGCCTAAAATATTATAAAGCGCCGTATTTGAAAAAAAAAAACATATAAATTATTAATATTAATGTGGAAGATATCTAATTTCAAGTTGAAAGTTCTCTTGGTTCCTAAATAACATCATCATCTCATGCTCTCATCGGTATTATTTATTGATCAACTGTTTGTCGGTATAACCTATTCGCAGCCAGACCACATCTCACATATAACAGTTACATATATAGTATTGAAGGAAATATTTCTGAAGCGTTATTTTTGTCACATATGAGTAAACAGTTTCAATTATGTATCTTGTGAATTTCTGTAGGCGATTATGACAACGCTTAGTCAGTCTAATGAAATAGTACTACGATTACTGAGAAATTATGAAGAATCCAGTACAGTCATCGAGTTGCTTCGATGGGATGAAAATAAAGCTGTTTAATTCACGCGTTAAAAACATTCCGTAAAGATTTCTTATTTTCCCACGTTCTTAGGCCTCCAAAATGTAATAAGTATTTGAATTAGAGGTTCCGGCTAAAATAAAAAAATAAAAAAAAGAGTGTGTGTACTCATGTACGCACGTAAGAAGTTATACTTCTTTGGCGTAACAATCCAAAAATACCAAATAATAACACAACGCATACATACATAAATATTTGAATTGATATAAACGCCAATATATTTTTTATTTATTCACACTGATTATTTGTACTGATACGACACACAAAGATTCGCAACTAACTTCAGGGTGTAAAAGGTTCGCAACTAACTTCAGGGTGTTGCTTTTTTCTGTCGGTGTGCGCGCGCATCGTAAAAATTCACTCTCATCATTTTTTCCCAATCGCGCCAAAAGAAGTATAACTTCAAAAATATTTAAGAAGTGTAAGTAAGCAGTATGATGCAATGTTTTAACTTCTATTTTATTCTGATTAAATATTATAATTACTGTTTTTAATTTTACACGGAGTTATTAACCTATTATAGATTAGATATTTCAGATACAAATTTCGTTTACTTGCCAGATTATGATTTTCTAACTAAGTAAACTCAAATGTCTTTAAAAACCATCAAAAAAGTTGTCTTTCTTCTTTTAATTATGGCAATTGATGTATGTCAACTATTGTTGCTGGCGCCAAGTGTAAATTAATTTTCTCGTTCATCAAATTAAATTTTTATTTATAATGATAATAATAGAACAAAATTAAATGTGAAATGAAATGACAATCATGTTCCATTAAAACAAAAGATCAAAGAGAGTAAAAGTTTATAGATGTCACATAATTCTACTATCATAGCTGTCAGAAGCATACGCGGTTTAGCTCTAAACGTAATAGGTTTGTGCTCTATACAGAATAAAGTCACTGTATTTTCCTGTCTATTTCTCTGTCACCTTTTATTAAACGCCGTAACAAATTTTGATAGGATTTCTACTTTTATGAGAATTTCTTTCGAAAGCTTATGCATTATATATGCACATTATAGTAGAGAAACGTATTATAGTAGAAAACTTCCCCTATTCCCAGTAGTCTTACCGAGTAGTGTTACCAGTAGAATCATGGTAAAAAATAGCACCCAGCCACGTGCTAATCAGGGGCAGGTCACTTTAAAATAGATTGGTAACAGGATGGAATTAAAATCTTACAAAAGAGGACAACTAATTAGCCTCACTGTCACTCTTGTGACTCTTTTAGTTTTTAATACGTCAACTTTATTCACTAGGCAACACTTACGTTTATCATACATAACCAGATGTGCGCAGGAGATTTTAAAATTAGAATACAATTAGTCTCTTGGCGACGGCGCAAAAAAATTCGGTAGATAACTTGTCGACTTTTTTTATTTGATTTACTCATTTTTGCTAGTTTTTGTTAATTTAGATCTTCACTAGTTTTTAGATTTACTTCCAACGGGGAATGTTATTGTTAGATTATTCTTGCGTCCAGCTTTCGTCGTACCAGCTTTAGAAGTTCTTTGACGTACATATTTGGCACCATTTTGCGTCTTGGGACAATATGTTTTTTTTTTTTTTTAAGTTTGGACATACTGGAGTTTTAGTCACATCGAAGAATCCATTGCACCCACTCGGCCTCTATATCGGTATCTGGAATTTACATTATTTTTTTATGGATTGCTTAAATATATAATTTAAGCAATCCATAAAAAAATGAACATTCTGCAAATTGATAAATTCTACTATTGAACTTTAAAAAAATATTTTATATACCTACTCATACAATTCTGGAGTTATAATGCTCTTTTTACCAGATCGATTACTGTAAATATTTTTAGGTAGAAAAAGATTCAATTTACCAATTATGGGTTATTTTAAACACTGTAAGAAGGTCATTTAACCTGTTAACCATGGCATAGCGTGTAACATACCTAAAAATATATAATTTGAAAGCAGCACGACTTGCAATTAAGTAACAATGTGTAGCAATTTGCTACGTCTACTAAAACGAGTAATATTATCACGTTTTTCTCAAATGCATTAAAATACTTCAATCTCGTGAGACTTAACAACAGTATTATTGTAATTCTGAAATATAAAGAAAAAACATGTTTCAAATTACAAGATAACACTAGTTCATTGTTGTCTTACTGTAGAGCAAAGACCTCGTCTCATACAGAAAAGGTTTCAGCATTAATCAGTAAAGGATTTGCAAATTTAATATTTTTTTAGTAGGTAACTGTATTCCTTGAGCGTCAGTAATTTCTGTGCATAAATATATTATTATATAAACTTAGTTTATTATAATATCTCTCAAATTACGAAATCATTAAAGTACACCATATTATGAAGAAAACATCATGATTTATTTTACGTATAAAGTCAAGTTTATCATAATATTTGTAGTGATAAATATAGATATCTAAAACTATTTGAAATTAAAATAGAATACGTCTCGACGGAGTTCGTCACGTCTATGGTAACTCGGTTTGCGACTCGAGACTCTCGAAACGGTACTACTAGGGAGGAGCGATCATAAATATTGTTGAGAGCACTTAAAAACCATTAAGTATTGTATACGTACATATAATCATACTTACATAATACAGTTTGGTACAAGTCTATACTGAAGACATCGGACCTTACCTTTAATCTTTTACTTCATTATCATCTCAAAATTGCAATTAATCCAAGTATTTAAATCATACATAAACTTGGCTAATTAAATAACACAAATTGTCTAAATATAGTTTACAGATTACCTTTATAGGTGATACGGTAAATAAAATTACTAACTGAATTTCTAGATAACCTTATATTTAGAGAGCCTATTTATATTTTATTTCAGATTAAAACATTTTATCTGCCTTTCAAATAAAATAATAGATATTGATGCTTATTATAAACATCTAGATAACAAATGCATTGATAAACCCACGATGGTTTGTGTGGTATGTCACTATCATCTTTGTATTATATTGTTTTAATAAATAAAAAAAAATGAAATCTAAGATAGGTACTTAATTAATAAATGTTAACCGATTTTGTGACTAGTGGCATAAGTTTTGATTGAGCTTACACAGAAACAAGAGATATATGATTTATTAAGGATAAATCTATATATTAAATAATAAATTAATATAATATTTAAATTATTATATAATATATAAATTTATCCTTAATAATTGCGACTAAGTTTAAAATTGCCAAATACTATTACCATTTTGCATTAATTTTCCAGGAGCGGTGTGATATGTATTTTCTTAAAAACGTATTCGAATTGATGACTGGGATTTGATCATTCATTAGTATTAGTATTTGAAAGTGTTAATATATTAAGACGCGGCTGCGATACGAACAAATTGTCTGACAAACTTACTTCAACTCAACATAAATAAATCATACGTCGAGCATTAATGTCTCATTCGACATTCGAACGTCACAAACCGCCAATTAATATTGGTTAGGAAACTATGAAATGCTACCATTTGATATACTATTATGTAGACCCGTTGCTATGTAATAGAAAGTATAAACAATACTTTGGCGAAAGCTAACATGGTGAAATTGATTTATAGCGTAGTCGTCGGATGTCGTTTTTCGGAAACACTCCAATATATTAACATAACAATTATTATATTATTAGGTAAGACGTTTAATGAATGCCGCCTCCATTGAATAACGTTACGGTCACTTGTATTTTAATAAGCACGTGGAGATTTGTGGTTTGGTTGATGCATTTTATTACATGAATAAATAATATTTGTTATTATGTTTTTATATTAATTCAATTGAAGTGTTTAGAAATTTACTACCTCTGCAAGAACAGAAACACGTGCAATGTTTACACAGATGCATTAATAGAAACTCGTTTCTTAGTTTTTACGTCTGGTACCCGGATTTACGCTGGAACTAGAAGACCAATGTTTTCTTCGTGATTGATGATTTAGATCAATAGGTCTGGATTTTTGTTAGGTTTTACCTATGCAATAGAATTTTATGTAGAAATGAAGACCTTTTTTCGAAGACGAACATTGTAGTCGTAGTTAACAGTCGAGGCACTTTTGCCATTTTAATAAAAGTGGATGCTTTTGCTATAGAAATGCTAAGACGATAATCTATGAACCTTATGAAAGCCACTGTAAAATCAGATTTGGAAATGGTTATCTGCAAAGTTATTTCAATATAGAAAAAATTAACAATGCGTTATTATTATGAAAGATTAATAAATAGTAAGTACTCGGTCGAAGCGCCGGTATTTTGAGAAGGTTCATTGTACGTTGGACGAACGTAATTTTGAAGATGGCAAAGAGCAACTGACAAGTCTCGGTTGTTGGACAGTGAGCTTGTTCATCATCATTTGCAATTCTTTACAGTACTGCTCTGTAGTAATTATTATTGTACTGAGTTTCAAAAAACTGTAATATCGTTATAATGCCAGTACAGAGCTACCATATACTCACAAGTATGTGAGAGTTTAATTAATTAGAGTTTTGAATGGACACAGTTTGGCTGCTTCTTATATTGTGTCCAACAAATACAAATAATGTTTCTGATTCCAATAATTAACTTAAAAATATATATGAAATTAAAGCTTAATTTATCTTCATCCACTTAGTTTTAATTAGTAAGAGCAAATATTTGGATCATTGAAACCACATAAGCGCCTTGTAGCACTCCTGAAGAAACCGGAAACTAGAATTTTATTGCACTTTACTAGTTGTTACATAATATATCAATTATTTGGTAACAAGATCAGATTATTTAATAGAGAGGTAAAAAAAAAGAAAAAAGCAAATTTTACACATATAAACGTAAAACGTAAAACGTAGGGTAAAGAATATGCAGATGATAGAGAAAAAAGTCCATTGACATGCTCCTAAGTGAATAGATAGATTTGATAGCCAAAGTACTTTTTTTACAGAGTAGGCTCCCACGGGTTCACAAGTTAAGGCGTGCTTGAGCGCGCATTAATGAGTGTCAGACCTTACGTAACCAACAAACAATCAATCTTAAGACCACATCTTGATTATGTGATTACCTTAACTGCTCTTAGGTTCTCGACACACTTACCCCGAGTGCTTGCCGGTAAACACGAAGTAATTACAAGTGTTTTGATAATAATTAATGTAAACACTACTTATGAACCCAGGGAACCTCTTTCGTGATGCAACGTTAAGTGTTGTTGGTACAGATTGACAGGTGTGTTAACTTTTTGAATTTGTAAATCAATTTTAATTATTAGTAAACGCGTGTTGAAGCTGTGGTTTAATGAATATTGATTTAATCTTTTAGAGAATGCTGATGTCTTCTACGAGTGTAGGTATATCATCACGCGTAATCAATATTATTATGCATTGGCAATTTCAGATTTATTCAAATATTGATAGGTATGTCTTTACGATTTAGAACCGTAAATATATTAGGTATGTTGACTTAATAAATAAAACTTACAAAATATTCGAGTATAATAAATATATTTTAACATTATACATGGTAGTAGAATTTGATATAAATCGTCTATCTGTGAATTCAAATACGTAGGATTAGTAAAGAGTCAATGAAAACATGACGTATCCTATCCAACTGAAGGTGCTAATATTTTTATTAACCATATCAATACACATGCTGTAGTTACGGCTAATATAAAGCTATTGCATTTCGGGATCATAGATTGAGAACGAGTAAATGTCAACTGCAGTTGTATTTATAGGAGTGCGCGCGCGCGGTTCAGCCGCTTGCCGTGGAGTGCGGGCGCGGGCGGGCGATCATACTGAGTCACCCGGTCAGACGTCTGCCGGGACACCCGTTTCACGCACCACTCACCACGCACACTCACTATGACAACACGCTATCGGACTAAATATTCTATCGAATAGTCAGCGTCCCAAATAGATTCGCATAGTTACATTTGTATTTTTAGCTAACTTAATTTATTTGTTTCGCTTTGTTTTTTTATAGAGATGCGTAATGTCTTTATGTATTTTTGTATTTACAATTTTTCATATCTACTAATTTTATTAAAGTTGTTGCTCTATTTTTTTGTAAAATCCAGTATGCAAAAATCTTTGAATCTGTTATTTATTTTAAATTTTGTTTTTTACTTTCGGTGTTGTATCTGCGTACATTTGTTTACCTTGAATAATTGATACGTAATTGCGAATTCGACGTTCACACTTCTACGTACTTTATTGTCAATATTAAGCTCCATAGTTATGTGGACTACTTTAGACCTTTGTTTGAAGTAAATATGAGGTCAAATTTTTCTATTTCTAGACTTTCAGGTCAAGCAATGATCATCATCGTTGTCATCTATAAAAATAACTACAGAGAAATTCTTATTAGCATCGATACAATATTAATCATAGATGAGCGAAAGTTTCTAAGTATCTTTAGAATATTGACAAGATATAAAGAATAATTGCCCGATTTTCATTTAATGGACCTTAATAAAGGTAATGGTTTGATATAGTGGAGGCGTATAAAAGAGAGATGTGTGCTTTAATTAAGTGGCGTTTACGGAAATAAACTGAACGTAAAAATGTAAATGAAACTGTCTGGCGTCCAATTACTGGTGGTAGCGTGGCGAGAACAAGCCGGGATCGTGGCGGTGATCACCTCGCCGATGCTCTTAATTAACATTTACCTTGCTACCGTATTCGCTCAAGAGACGTCGCTTAAATCCCTCGTTTCCTCGAGTCCCGTTATGGCCCTCGTTACTGTCTCTATTTTATACACATTCACAAAAGTTTACGTGTGAAAGTCACGAGCACTTCATGGTCAAGATCTTAATAAGCCATGCCATGTAAGTGGACTTTCAATCGCAAAGCAGTAGTTGAAGCATCTGTCACCGCAAGGAGTGTTGTACCTATTTGGACTTTGAAGCGTTAGAGTAACGAGACTTCTGCTCTGTTTCACATTTAACCCAAATATATTGGTATGAGACGCTATCTGTAATTCTGTGTAGAGTAATGTGGTGCGGTTCACCTTGAACCGCCCAGCTATCAGTATTCGAGTGAAAGTACTCGTTAGTATAATTGGTACGACTCAAGCTGCATGTTTATTTTGCACGAATTGATAAGGATTTTCAGATTCTGCAATACTTGTCAGTGTGGTTGTGTATGTACTTACGCTTTACAGAAGGGGTTCCAGTTTTCGTAATGAAGTTATGAAGCGGTTTTCTTTATCATTTATCTTGAATCAAAAATCGAGTTACACCACAATATATATGATATTTATTATTTAGGTGACATTGACTAATGAGCACATTCAAGACCTGGTTAAATTACGTACAATTTTGTGTTAAAGCTTAGTTCACTGCTTATACTTGGCAATTATTTCTGGTTGCATCGTTTCTGTTTTATTTAGAGGAAATCACAGTCCATGCTGATTAATCAGGCTGAAAATAAACATCAATCAAATCAAATAAAACTAGTGAAGTGTTAGGCTTGGCCAATAAAGGATACTCAACCAGGAGAGTAAACATAAAAGGAAAGTTCGACAACCTCGATAGATAGCCGTGAAATCGCAATTAACATACATCGATTGTTTTAGCTGGTTCATTGAATATGAACACATCACCGCCCATCGCTCCTGACCCGTTAATCCTGATATAAAACATCTTACAAATATTATAAAAGCGAAAGCTAATATACAGAACATAATAACTACATATTAAATTTAAGGGGTCTTGTTGTAAGATAAATTATTATTGTCTAGTTGAATGTGTGTCAAGTTCAATTTGAGTAATGTTCATCATTAGAATGAAGTGCAAAGAATTATAATGATTGACAAATAAGGACGTTACATGTGTGTATTTGAAATATTAGTTAAATATATAACATAACGTATTTGTAAAATGGATTATGCCGAGCATAACGTTAAAAATTGATATTAAACCGTGCGTGCCATAAAGCAGGTGGAATAAAATGCTAGATATGTTTATAGTTTTTCCGCTAACGTCAACAGTTTGACAGAAGCAAATCTCAATAAAACAGCTATTTGATGAGATGACAACTTCACGACAGTTTTATGACTTATGATCATGTGAAGGTAGATTTTAATCAGACACATAAGATTGATTTGCTATTTGATATCGATCTGTGTATAATCAAAATTCAGGTCTGTTGTATACCAATGATCAGTTATCGTACCTTGCATTTATATATTAAAGCTATCATGAGTATTTGTAGGTCATAAATATTGATTCTGATGCTAGACTTTGATTGAATTTCAATAATATTATAGAAATGTGATAAGGGAAAATACAGGGTACTGATAAATATGATTCGTTGTTTGATATCTAAATTGTTACTCACCGCCAGCACTTGAAATTTTCCTCTAAATAATTGTGCCCATTATTTTAATATCTGATAGTTGTGTGTCATTTCAATGACCGAACATTATTTATTAATTTAATAATGATTAGGATTACGTATTAGCTAATCTGATGTAAACAAATTTTCCTCAATAAAGTTTATTTTATTGTACTGCATCATTGTCTCCATTTTTATTAGTACCTATTGTACTTGATTTATATGACAGTCAAACCAATGTTTTTTTGGGAGCCAGCTTTTCCTAAATACTTTAATCAACACATCGACTCGTGTAATTTTTGTTTTTTAACGGATCTTTGGAATAAAATATATCTATAAGTTGTTTATATAGACTGTTTCTGATATTTATTTTTACATTTGCATATACCGGTATAGAGAGTACAATAGAGTATAATGACGGGTTACTAGCCATTCGACACAATACAATGGCTTACTATAATGTCGGAACTCGGCCGCTATCAATATCCATGGTTTATTTCCTTACATTATTCTTGAGTATCGATGTGCTTTGTGCATGTTTTTAGAAATTTTATTTATGACTAGACGTCTCTCTTCGCTTCGGTATCAAAAGTTTCATTTGGTCTGACAACAAATGCTTACGGAAAATATCATTGCAATAGTGTCGTATTGCATCATTCAGATTAACAAAAGCGCTTAAAATATTGAAATTTTGAAAATGAATGAAAAAATATGTTAAACATAATAAATTATAGCCTATGTGACCTACTTGTAGCTTTCTAAAGGTAAAAGATTTTTTTTAAATCAGTTACGTAGATCTTGAGTTAAATCGCAACATACAAACAAAATTTTTCTCTCTTTATAATGTTAGTTTAGATCATACTCAAATGGTTTGGAGTCATCTCGTATTTTTATAATATATTAGCTTTCAGCGGCGGGATTTAACCTGCGTCATTGCTTACTGCTCTGCTCCCTTCACCAGTAACGTGATGTTACATAGCCTTAACTTTCCTCGAAAACTGGGCTATAATACGCAAAAAGAATTTTTTAAATCCGACTCCTAGTTTCAGAGATTAGTTCGTTCAAACAAACAAACAAACTCTGCCACTTCATATAATAGCATAGATGCGTTGGCGGTGTCATATTAATTCATATTTTGCACAATATTAATAAATTTGTACTGCATGCGTCTGATATGAATGCGACAATTACTTTATCACTAGCCTTTTGCGCAAATAAAACACGAATTTGATTTAAGTAGATAGGTACTTATCTTTAATTTTAAATGTTAATAATTAATTTAAAGGTGTTAAAAGCGATATTTGATTGTTGATTGTGATTAAATAGACTTTCACAATCAAATTATGGTTATTTGATTAATAATAATAATAATACCAGCCTGTTTACTGTCCCACTGCAGGGTAAAGGCCTCTTCTCATATAGAGAAGGCATGAGCATTAATCACCACGCTTGCTCAAGGCTAATTGGCAATTTCAGACCTTTAAGTCCAGGTTTCCTCACGATGTTTTCCTTCACCGTCAGTCAGAAATTTTCAAGATGGACTTACAAAAGTACATATGATTTGAAAATTGCATTCGAATCCGGGCAAGTGCCCGGATTCGAACCCACTAACTACCTTGTGTTTACGAAGCGGGTGCCTTATCCTAGGCCATTTCGATTTTTTTAGTTATTTGATTGGGACAGTTAATTAATGACGGCAATTCGAATTTCGTGGCGACCATAAGAATGGTGTCTATCATTCTTGAACTTTACTGAAAGCTTACTATCAGGTAGGGTGGAGTCAGTTTAGTAGCCCAATCCTTATCTATTATTTCATAAACCATTTGATATACGATATTATTATAGTGATTAATTGAAAAAGTAATAGATGCTTGTTAATATTTACATAATGTGCAAAGTATGTAATTATTTATATAGAAACTAAACAACATATAACACTTTGATTGTTAATAAAACTAAACAAGAAACCGATCGTCTTTAGTGTTAATTGCTGTGGTAGTTGACCAATAATTTTAGTACACCTTTAGCCCTTTGTTACTTTCCCTCTAATTAAAGCTTGTAGTTATAAATTCATTGAAGGGTACACATTTTGTAACACCTAACCAACCGCCGCTAATTGCTGCTTTCTCTGTTACCAACTTGTATTTCAATTAATCGATGTGTTTTGTCGTGTTAGATAAAGAGTCAGCTAAAAGTGTAATCAAATAAATGTTCTCTGATTATTGATAACAAATTAAACATAATTTATTGCGCAATTATGTAAATGTTTTTGTTTTGTTACAGCCGTGGTCGTTCGTTATTTAACCAAACGCTACATCGGGGAATACAGCTCAACTGGCGGTGAGTATATTTAGAGTTTTGCTAGTGAGTTAATTAGGTTTGTTTACACACTTCGGTTTCGATTACAAATGATCTACTTTGATAATCTTGGGTGTTCCTTTTACTTTGCTAATAACTTTAGCATTGTTAATAGTTGTGTTATCTAAATCTATACATATAGGTATGTCATTTGAAATTGAAAGAGATGAAATTGCACATTATATTTTTGCGGATCCAAGTCACAAAGAAAAAATGTTTATCAGATAAATATTGTTCTATATTTAAGGACTATTTAAGGACATCTTATCAACAATAACATTTATTTTTCTCTGGCACACCTCTCGGATTTAGATTTAATTGATATGCGAAGACTGTCAGTGTTGGTCAAAAGACACAAATACCAATTGACAAGAGCCCTTACTGAAGGCACTTACCAAATGCCAAGCACTGGGTGCCAATGGACGGTTTATTTGCGATATTGGCATGATGCAGTGCGAGAGTGCCAAGGCTGACCGACGCCGGCGCCGGTCTCTATAGGCCGTCGACCTTTGTTTCATATCACATTATTTTGATAGTATAAAATGGCAACAAAAACAACTTTATTTCATTTCAATCAGTGTCTACAAATAATATTGTCAGAATTTTGATTTTTAAATACCTAGCTAAATGTGAAATTGCCTGTATATCTTTCAGTTATCAACACCTAAATCTTAGTGTACTCGAAAGTATCCAATTGATAACATCGATATTCTTTGTAATATATCAGTGACACTTAATAACACATTGTGTTATCGCGAGTGCATATCGCTTTATGTTGTAACCTAGATTCGACTGATAGCATCTTTCAGTAAATCGCCGTCGTAAGAGCGATATTCAGAACATATTAAGTGCTTACGGTTATATAAGTAAGTAACTATAGGTTTTGTTTCCAGATTTCCTGTATCAACATCGGGTGGCGTTCGACGGCGCCACGTCTGAAGTGGAGGTTCTAGATACGTGCGGTTGCGCGGTAAATGTTTTATCTGTTGATAGCTTTGCTAATAGTCAACACTTGTAAAACTGATATCACTTTAAAGTGTGTCCTTTTCAATGTCTTATCATTTAAAAGCATCCGTCATGCTTATAGCGAAGTGAAAGCGCCATAGTTTAACGTTTATACAACTGCACAATATTAAATTTAAATTGTGTGCAGTTTCAAAAACCATTACATTCGTATCCATGAACTACATTATGAATCATACAGAACTATCTCATAACGCAGCTCCTAACAGGTTAATGTGCGTTAGTAGTGCCAAAACAGCACACGATGTCACTTTTGGCATAAATATGACGATTAAAAGATTACAAAGTTGAACTATGTGGTTACAATGCCAACTATTCCCTATTAACAGTAAACAGTGACCCTCAGTTAATTTCACACTTTATATAACGTTTTAAGGTGCCTAAAATAAAGCGTGACAACACCAAAATCCTTAGCTTATTTATATGATTCTAGTTAAAAATGGAATGTTCTGAATTTATGGGTTCTAAACATTTTAGTACAACTTGTACGTCTGTGGATGGTATTTGAATAATTTTAATATCTCTGTTTACTCGTTCATTCCAACTTCTAATTTAGTTGCTACATTTTTGCTTATTACAACTTTATTAGTATTTAGTCATTTTTAAAACTTTGTATTTAAAATTTGTTTTTTCTTATTTAGAAACGCGGCTGTTTAGCGGAACATCTTCGATGGGGTGATGCTTTCGCAGTCGTTTACTCGGTCTGCGATAGACGGTCGTTTTTAGCGGCAGCCGAATTGTTAGCATTGCTGGAAAGAACCAGGCTGCCTGGATGTACTGCAGTGACGTTACTCGGCAATAAACGTGACCTGGAACATGCTAGGTTAGTAGCCGATACGAAATTAATCTTTTTCTTTTTTAAAAATAATATGGAATGCTTGTAAAAACTTCCGCTACATAGAGCTTACTCTATATAGCGGAAGATTTTACAAGCATATAAAGCGCACAAGCACAAGCATATAAAAGTACTAGGTGTACTTTTATATGCTTGTACTTGTGCGTCATGGATTAAATATTTATCAATAAGACAAAGTTTTTGTCAACTTGTACAGCAGCACTCTTAATGCGCCGCACAAGCAATCAAGTCAATAAAACATTTATTACTTACTGTAATTAAGTTTTCGTATAGACTTGACCTTCATGGTTTTGTCAAGCGATATATGAACAGTGCGTTTGTACACAATTTTGTGATCAATCAACAATTCACGAATTTCGCACGACGCGACGTGCGGCGACAACACAAAGACAAAAGTAGGTAATACTTTTGTTTTTGTGTCGTCTGATGATAATGATATAATTAAAATGAACAATTATTTATTTATTTGCAAAACTTGCAGCTACTTAGAGCTGATTTGGTATAAGTAAATAGGTCAAATGATTTAAATAAATACTAGTTTATTATAACAAACTTGTGACAAAAACTATTAAAATATTGAACTTTGGTCATTTTGCTAATAACACTAATTTTGTATTTGTGGAGTAATTATTCATTTTCTTACAGAGTTGTCAAAGCAGAAGAAGGACAGGAGCTTTCACTGAGGTTTGGCTGTCAATTCTATGAAGTGTCGGCCGCGGAGTCGTGCGCGGGTGCCGCACTAGCGTTTCATGCATTGTTACGGGAGGCACGAGCGCTGGCGTTGCTATTACCTCCTAGACGCAAACTTGCAGCATATTCTGTGTCTAAGGTGAGCTTATATATATATTGTTAGTAGGTTATGATTAAATTTATCACATATTATTCCCACTTAATCGCCTTTAAAAAGGTCTTGTTTGTCAATATTCTATCTTCTTCAAGCTGCAGAAAAGTACATTGATAACTTAAGTAATCAAAAATAATGTTTTATCACAGGTGATCGGCACAATTCTCGGTCTGAGCAACAAAAGTGTAAGGAAGAAACGGCCATCACTCAGCATATGATCTGTCGGTCCAAATACCTCTGGATCTTGTTCACTCCGCGATAGGAGTTTGTTTTTATATCTGTCGTATAAACAGAATATTTTGTTATCTCTGTCGATGCTTCGAAGAGATTTGTCTGCCGCCCGCTGGGTCGAAGCTAAGGTGGATTTTACGAGGGATTGAAGATGAGAATACCTAAAAATGGATACTAGGATGCTGATAGACTGTAATATACGGCTTTTTTGCCAGTTTACTCGTAATAATGTATAGTTTTATATCTCAATTCTATCATGTCTACGTAAAGTGAAATGTTAATAGGGAATATGCATGCTTGTTATCTTTTAGAATAAATTCATAAACTGAATTAGTTATTCACTTTATCCAACATAATTTAGTAATAAAATACCCGTCATTGGTAGTTTCTATGTAAGAGGCCATGTGAAGGAAGACTACGTACTGAATATTAAAATATTTTAAAACGATCCAAAAGTTTGATGTTAAAGTTCGTCACGAATGAAATATCATACTCGTATTGATAGCATATTTATTACGTTCTTAGACGTTTCGAATGAGCTGTATATTTTAAATTACATGCAAAGTACACCACTGTAATACCTCTTTGGAATGAGATACACAGTGTTTTCTTATGTGTAAATCTATACCTATTTTTAAAAGCAATATTTGGAAACATTTTGTGTAATAAATAATAATGTGTCCTTAGATTTAAAAATGTTGTATGTATATTTTAGGAAACTCACAAATGTATCATAATCATATTATTAGGTAGTACCAGCTAATTATAATCAGACTGAAAATTATTTAAAAGACATGAATTTGAATAAAATTACAAATTGTTCTTACTTATTCTTCTTTAATATTTATAAGATTTTTATCGCCTCACATGAACTTAAATGATAAATTGATAATAAATTACGTTTTGACAGTTACATAACTAAAATTTTGAATATTTATTATCATTACCATTTTCTTCGATACATTTGAAGTTTAAAAAATCGTTTGAATGTGCCTATTACTTTATCGCTATATATTTTGTCCGATGTTATATTCCCTGTGTTAAATACCTATTCGTATGACTTCTTTGACATCTAGTACCTAATAGAAATAAGACTGTCCTACGTTATACATATTTATAAATAAACCATTAGATGTGTGAAATAAAGTTATTTTACGCTATAGATGTATTACGTGCCATTTGCGATAAATGATCTAATTGTATATTTATTAAATAAAAATTATCTAAGTTGTATAAGCATATTATTTCTTGATGTCATCCTTGTATAGTTAGCATTAAATTTTCTTGTTCCTTTTAAGCAGGTCTATCGAGAATATTTTAAAAGGTAGATAAAATTCCTGCTGTAAGGGAAATTGGATATTACCTGAGACACTTTTAGCATTATATCTTATTAGCTTGCAAACGTTTATATTACACATAATAAAAGCACCGCATGTGTGATAAGACTTGTCTACACAGTCTTATAAGATTTTTTTTAATACTGCCTTGTTATAACCAAAAAAAAAAAAATATTTAGAACAAATATTATTTGAAAGAGATAGCATAAAAGTGTAATCTAAAAGGTCTCGAAACAAGTATATAGGACAAACTTCGTTTTAAGTGGGCAACGACTAAAGCCTTTTTCGATCTCCCTAAACCGCCTTAATGGCAGCTGCCATTATCCCGATAAAAAAAAAACATAAAATTACCTTACTGCTGTCCTCAATTCCTGCCAAACGTAGTGACAATGGCAAACACCTCTTTGAAGGTCTCCGACTTGCAGTAGACGTCTTCAGGCTGTTAAAAATGTCGATTAAGATAAAATCTGGGCAGTTAATTGATCAAATGCGCAATTAAATTGAGTGAATCATACTTTCTTTAATCAGAGATATCGATAGTATAGAGTTTAAGGTACCTACGTACTAATTTCTTACGTACCTACATTATATGGAATGTATAATATGCATAAGGAATGAGTGTATAATAGGCAAGCAAATTAATACGAAGGTATACGTGAGTGAGATATGACCGAATATATCACGATTAGATATTATTTACATATTAACAGTCCGCGCTCGGTGCTAGCTAACATTGACGCTTTGAAATGAGTTACAGTATTTGGAAAATTTCTCAATTGGTTCGTATATTTTATGTTCGGTTTAGTTTTAACTTCCTAATTTAAATGTTATTTCGATATTAATTAGTTAGGCAATGATATTCATCATTGTTAGTTAGGTACCTTTTAATTTATTATAAACAAACATCTACACTCCTACCGAATACACTTATACGAAATTAGTTCATCGTTCGGTTGATAATGATGAATCTCATGGATTGCAGTAGAAGGGTTATCAAAAGTCAGTAAGTGTGCCAAGTAAGTAGTGCATCTTTCATGTTTTCTATTGCGACAAATAACTGTACGAACTTGACATGTGCTTCAGTGCTAATCGTAGTATTGTGAATGCCAATGCTTTTAAACATTTTGTTTGTATTTTTTTATTTATATTTATCTTTGTGTACTAAAAAAAAATACTGTGATCTCTAGATTTTAATTTTCTTCTAGGAGGTAGTCAGAGTGACTTGATAGAGCAAGTGCCAGACTCATTGACGGTAGGTAATTAAACAAACATAAATAAATACAAAATACACACATAAATTGAATACCAATTGCTTATGCTGTTTTCTGCTTAGTTTAAAGTTGAAGAAATGTTATCAAATGAAACAGAGTGCTATTTATTTTGGACACCAAAAAATTCGTAAAGGTAAAATTAAGCATGTGACTATGGGACAGTTTGCTACCGTATAATTGACTAGGGAAGTTACGAATTGAGTTCTCACGTTTCTGTGTTGTAATAAGAAGTTCATTACGATGTTTATATTCACGTGCCTTGTTATGATACAAAGACACATGACACTGTATCTAGACCACCAGCTGCTAAGAATATGAGATGCGTAATAATATGTTATACACATTGCTACTGATGTCTTACGAATAGTAGGACTGGTAACCGCTTAATATTGCATAACTAATGATATGAATGAGATACTTTTGGTAACTTAATTAATGGTAAATAGTACATAAGTAAGATTGATGAGAGCAGTTATGCAACGGTTAAAGTGGAAATAATTAAAGGCTCATTTCCAGAATTAGATGTGTTTTTTACGTAATCGATTGGCAAAGTAAAAATTATTAAGATTTTTTAAAGTATGGTATGATAGTTATCAGACGTTTCGTGGTGCGGTAATTGAAAAAATCGGTTAACTTAGAGAAGTGCTGCCCCTGCTGTTGACTAGAGATTATTATGCTCATAATAGGTGCGGACTGTATGTTGGTGTCAATTGTAAATGTGTGGATGTTTCTATTTTTTCATGGTAGTAGACGCAAGTGGTAGCGCCTCTGAGTTACTTTTGACAAAGTCAGTCATTTCGTCACTTCCGACAAAATCTAACTTAGCTGAAATGATATGCCTACCCGTAAGTAGTATCGAAATACTTTAGATAGATTTATTTGGTGTTCAATTTAAAAGAACTAAGTCAAAGATTTAATAAAATAATAACAAATTGTAGTATAATACAAACCCTCGTGTATACCAGCTTACTAACGAATGATTAGCTTATCTGCGGCGACAAGTCGTGTTTGACCGTGCCTTCAGTCACCTCGCCCTAACAAGCATAAATATCGACAAATGTCCCGGCCCAGGCACTCCGACAGCTATAATGGTAAGTTACCAGTACCACGCCTTTCACCGCTCAATAAAGATCCACTTTTCTATCAACATGATTCTCGTATTGAAGCGAAACCCGTGTCGTGTAACACGCCAATATGTGGAAAAATTACGCTTAATTATGATTTTTATAGCGAATAAATTGATGTACTCATGAAACAGGCCCATTTTACAATGTCGTATTCACACGAGAAGCTTTCCAGCGGTTAAGACATTTGAGAGCTTTATAATCGCCAATAAGTATGACAACGTGAGCCGCATACGAATTATGATGCTGCTTGTAACATTACTTACCAAAAGTATGTGAAGTCGTAAAAACAGATTGTGACTATCTCTTTACGTCGATGAAATTCAATTATGTTGAGTTATTTTAGAGCGAGATATTTAGAAAGATTCAAAGGCAGTTAAGTAGATATTATATAACCGAAGATTACACAATTCTTGATTTATTGCAAACTATTTTGAAAATATCGTAAGCTTCCTCGTAAACATGGCATACTGGGTGCTAATATTGACATAAATTACCCAGAATAATTATAACAACAAGTATAAATGTAGATGCTATGATGACGAAAATCTCGTAATGAAAGTAGGAAGCTTAGAAAATGGGTCTAGGAATACTTCACACAATGATGGCGACACCCACACTGTAGTAGAATCGTGCACAAACAATCAGAGAAACGGTAACTAAAGGACAGGATAAATGCTTTATAATTAATACTTGACTGCAGTTCCCACAGGATTGATGGCACACCACCCACAAGATTTCAACAGAGGGATTTAAATTATGCGGTATTCATCGTATGTCTTGTGCATCAATACACCGCTCATGTTAGTGATAAATGCATCTCTTTTCAGTGTCTGTCAGGAACAAACGTGAAAGATAGAACCGGTAATTGCGGATGTACGGGTATAACATATTAGTGAGATGTATAAATTATTTAAGGAAGTAAGATGGAGACAAAGATCAGATACATCTGTAGACACCATAAATTTCAATTGATTGTGACAGTTCCACAGAAAATTATGGGTGTTTTTTGTACTTACATCCAAAGTTATTGTTGCTGTACAAGGTATTCATAAACTGAAAGGGTTAGGCAAATATATTAAAACTATATATTACCATGATACGACAAGTCAATAATTAATCAGACATGGAGATTATTGAGCGTGGTATTAACTGTAGTTTGTACAGGTATTCATATTTGATATTCTAAATACCCCGAAATAAAAAATTCAAAAAGCCAGTTTGTCCATTTCAGTAGATTAAAATCTTTATCAAGTAGGTTGTTAAAAAAGATGGATGTAAAGTACGACATAAAGCAATTATTAAATTATTCTAAAACATTTAGTATAATTAGTATTAATAACATTAACGGGATGTTAGCTGGTGAATGTAGCTATCTACGTTTTGCTCTGCTCATTAAAAACGCCGTAAATATGCAACACAAGTTTTCGGAATATGCACCTAAAGTAGGTCATATAAGAAGTGATTTTTCCTTATTTTTTGTATGCCTTGTTGTTGATAATAAGGCGCCGAAGATGACGGCTGATGGCGACGGGAACTTAGAGCCTATCTACAATATGCAAATATTGTACGGAGTTCACTTGTAAGATGATGGTATAACATTTTCTTTAATATGTGTATAAGTTTGTATAGTTGCGAATGTAACACTATAAATTTACTCGAGAAATTATGGATCGAAGCAATGCGATATAAAAAAATCGAATTCTTCAAACATGCGCTACAAAATACACATCAGCTTTTAGGTCGTAAAAAAGGCTGAGTAAATATTTGGTAAAATTGAAAAATAGGCCTCTTCTGTTCCCAGAATCTGTTAATATTTGTTGTGAAACAAACCAGCTTCGGTTTCCTCCACTAGAATTTAATTACGTAATAGTAGATAACTACGTGTATAGGCAGACTACATGTTAGTTATATGGGGTCATAAAAATAAAATCAAAGATAGAAAATTTACAATCCTATGTTTTGAAACAACGCATTGTTTGGTCGATTTCGCTGCGTCTGGAGACGGTTTCTATTGCCGTCATAACATTACCATAAAAACACCGATTCACATCCCACACGCGTGACTTAATTCCAAATATTTTTGATAAACATCGGGGTAATGGATTACTGTTCATATTGTACTGTCATTTTCGACACCTGCGGCACCATATATGCAGCCATATTAATAGAACTGCCATTCCAGGTTCACCCAAGAATTTCTCGATAATCACCATATTGCCCGTTTAAGTCAATGTACTAAACTTGAGCTTTATTGTCTCTATTGGCATGAGGAGTATTAGGTTTGCTTGTAGTGTTATCTTTATTACTCTGATAAGTGAAAACCTTACGTATCAAAATGGAATAAGATAGGGATCCGATTACACTTGATTTGTGTGCCTTGTGACTTTTAATATTTGGTTGGATGGAGCGGCGCCAGTGGGGGCGCGTGCTGCAGCGCGCACGACCACGATGCGCACATTGAAAATGGCACATTATCATAATGCAATACCGGAATGCTAGTGATGTCCTCATAAGGGCACTCCGTTTAAATATTCAAATATTACTATTTTAAGGAAGCAGATTGTTTTGCAAGCGCATCGTATTTGTTCTATGGACGTGTAACAATCGATTTGGCAGAGCTAGCGAGGTTGGCTCCGATAAAGCGTTAATATTCGTCACTCTGTCGCGTCGCTATTCAACATGTCGCACGCGCCATCGTCTCTCACGAGAATTGTGTCACTGAAAATGTAGGTACTAGGACTATAACTGGAGTTGATGTTGAAAGTAGATATATGTAACTACACTGTTTTAAGATGTAGAAATACTCTTGTAATAAGAATAGCGTTATGTTGTTTTATAAATCAGGCTTGATTTTACCTTTATGTCCTATTGTGTTCTTGCGCTTTATTCGACAAGAATAACAAGACCGTTCTTTTAAGTTCAGTGACTCATAACATAAATAAATAGATGAAAGATCTTCACCAATTATAAATCTATAAACATTAAAGGTCATCTAATGAACGCGAAATTACGATAAATACTTAACCTATGAAGCCGAAATCAGATATGTACCATAGTAGTTTATAGATAATCATAAAGTTAATCATTAATTTGTGCGCTAAAGTAGTTAAATTAAATCTAGACAATCTTCAAGTTTTAAAGTCAATAAAGTGGGACATGGACTTCAAAACTTGATATTTATAGACTACGAACACACAATATTTATGTATAGCACAAGTAAAGCTGCAAATCTACAGAAAGAGAAGTAGAATAAAGAAAAGAACCGCGTGGTACCTAATAGAGTCTCTTGCGACACATTAATCGAACAAAACGCAGTAGTATAAAGACGAGTACCTTACGTTGCTATTCTGTAAGAGGGTAGTACATTTTAATCAATTCAAACTGAAACCAGCAAGAATTTGCTACTTTACGACTTTTTTATATTTACCAACAAGACATCAGTTTTAGTATTAAACGAATACGGATTGTGGCATTCAACCTAATCATAGAGTCATCTTTGTTTGGAAAACGTCGTAAACCGATTGTCCTAAATCACCTGTTGATGATATGTATTTGAGAGTAGGACACATAAATCATGACAGTTGGAAATAGGACGCAATACCGTAACTAACACAAGGTGAGCCGAGCAATCACTATGTTACAATTTATTTTATCCTAAGCACTGCACTTTTATTGCATTATCGTTAAAATACGAGCGGTTTGTCCTTCTGTCTACACAACAATGCTACACACAAATTGTGCTGTTTAAACAAATAACGACATTTTGTTTCTTATGTCATAACTAGTTAGCTCTGGTTGGTTGTAGTATATTCACTACCATTATAGGGATTCGTACCTACTCTAGTTGCGGTTATAAAGTTTTTTACAATGTTAATCAGTTTTTTCATAGCAATATTGTGATTTTCTCGGGGTACTTTATTAATTTTTAATGTAAAGCATCATATTATATTATTATTATTTTTATTTTCAAACTTCAAACCATTTAGTTCGTACTTAATTACCTTCTTCTTGTTTCGATCCCTGTGCCATCAAGACAATGACCAGACGGTCGACCAGATTGATCATTAATGATGCATTACGTGTGTATAGTGTAATACACTACTGTTGTTACAACTGTATATATATGTATATAACTGTATATTTATCTATTTAGCCACAACTGTTGTTACAACAGAAGTAAAAAGATTCAATTATAATAAATACAGAAGTCTGTAGATGATGGTGCTGTAGTGAAAATCTATAATACAGAATATCAGAAGTTATCAGCCAGCACCAAATATTGGTATGAAACTAAATTTGTTCGTTTAATTCCGTTTGTATATATGCATGTACCCTACGATGAATCACACATGTGCGTATGTGCGCGTATCGTTATTTGTTGATTACACATATAATAATATTTTTGTCTTGACTGCGAATTGAACACATAGAACGTTGCGTAATGCTAGTAACGAAGTGTTCACATTATCCGCTACACCGCAAGTAAACCAGCAGAAGAGAATCTATAGATACACTGACACGATATGTAAATAAATTGCTGCTACATTTAATTTTAAATGAAGATTCGCTTGTATAAACTAAGGAATTGTGCATTGGCAGTAGTTTTTGTCTTTCATTTACCTCCGAAGAATGTCTCCCATTAAAAATCCATTATAGTATCTTGAACAAAAACGAGCGCTGCATTCCTGTAAGATATCTAGACACAAGTTTTTCCTAGAAAATGTATTATAATTGATATGTCGACCACTTTCATGGAATAGTGGCGTACTAAATTCTGCTCGAACGATCGAATGATCGGTTTATATCTTACAGCTCATACTACCGAGACTCCGTGTCGCATATTTCTAATTAAAAATCAAAGTATTACGTGGAATATGTATATTGGTGATAGTTCATTCTGATTATATTAACATTGCGTAACATAACGTGGTACAATTAAAGACAGCGCATTTATATATTACGTGTTATATTTTGTCTTAGTTTGCTTTATGCTGTCCCACCCAAAATTTACCGTTCTTTCTTTCTACAAGATCCATTCGTAGTAGTATTCCTTTTAATTTTACTAATATGACACTGGTGTAGGTACAGTAAAGATTAAGATAATAAAAATGAAAATTAAAAAAAGAAATTTGAAACTATTAAATGAAAATATTAACAACAAAAGATATTGCATAATATATATTGATTCCAAATACCATTTAACTAATCCACTGTGTGAATAATTTACATTAATGATTTTAGGCAGGCGTTTAAGTCATTGATCGCAATAAATGTTAACCTTAATAAAATATAAATACAATCAAAATTCAGGCCACGGATTAGTAGATAATACAATACTCTCAAGATTGCGGTGGGCAGAACCAGACTTTGTGATTTAGATCAAATTTTATGTGCATAAACAAAAGGGTTCATAACTAAAATGTATTAGTAAATTAGAATAATGCTGGCACATTAATTATCCGTAACGAACACTCGGAGCGTAATATAATAACAGTACACAAGTGCAGGAGCTTGAAACTAAATTTCAATGCATGACTCACATCTAGACTCAGGTCTACAGAAACATTTAACTGGTTCAGTCCAGACTACATAAATAAGTTGGATACAGGCCGCGTAATACAAACTGCCAGCTTTACTATCTATTCCACTTGAAAAAATGTCAATGACAAAAGCGATTTAAAGGCGACAGTTTAATATGTGTTGTGATTTAGTGGTTTCGGGTTTGGTAGGAAGCAATTAATCCTATGTCTTATTTATCATTTTGGTTTCGCAGCAGGTGACTCCTTGTGTTCCGGGAATGCCGAGCTCAGAACTCGTGGGAGTCGGTAATGGTAAAACGCAGAGCGATTTTAGTTTTTTGCGTTTGGTCATTAGGTAACATGAACAAATAAGAGTTGACTTGATTCTGCAAGTGACTACAGAATTTATATCAGATTGGCATTTTTTAATTTTATAATTTTAGTTAGTAGGTACTTTTACGTATTTGTTTTCACATACCGATGAGTTAAAAATTATAATTTATGTTAAAACTTTATCGCAACATTATAATAATATATTTGGATCTTGCAATTTACTTCTCCAGTCTACTTCTTAGCTTGTAATTAATGTCACAGGCCAATACAGATTTGAAAAGTAGGTCAATCAAATAAAGTAAATATTAATTAAAAGTTTGTGCAAAAGCAAAATTTACTAAAATGACTTTGCTGAAACAAAATTTTCTTTATCGATATAATTAAGTAGTTTACGATCGAGAACATTCTTAAAATTAATTTCAATCTTTTAACCGCTATAACACGACTCTCAGACCACAACCAATCTCACGTAGTTCATAAAATTTTAAACAATGCTCATCTGTCCAAAGTATAGGCTGTATACGATTACACGCTACCGTTTCCAGTGATCCCTATGATAAACAGTATGTTACACCCAGCGTTCTAGGAAGCCGTGCTTGTCAAATTTACTGTTACATGCACATTAACTGAATAATGTTGCGAAAATAGCGGTACTTCACAGCAGACGAACATTATTTCAGACTATGAAGATTCTGTATTGTTTAAGTGTTGTATAGTCCAAAATATTATTTCAAGAAATTATTATTTACTATTCCTTTTATGATTTAAGTAAATATTTCTGGCAAGTGTATTTGCTTGAGTATTAGTGTAAAATTTCTTTCACAATACTCGTAATGGCAATAGTGAGCCAAATTACAGTGCATCTACAATTTATTATTACATATACAGTCTTGTAATATAATTTACTACATGAATATCACTACACCTAGCTGGTGGTTACACACTCCGAAGACAGGAACTTCAAAATGTGGGTTGTATTTAGCAGCAAAAGCTTTTTGCATCAGGTCCACGATTACGCCACCTAAAGTTAGGTGTTGGTGGAATATTCAAAGCATTGTTTGATGTTTTAAAAAGTAACGGACATTTTATTACAATTCTTAAGTACCTATAAAATTATATTCACAGCATCATGGTTTATGATTACCTATAGTGGGTGTTTACAAAAAATGGAAACATTTGTTTCTTCTCACATAACACCTAGTACTATTAATGTTTTTTGTGTGAACTAGGTAATTGTGTCAAAAATAAACATGTTTACGGAAGGCCGGAGTTCACTTGCTCTACGTTACGAAAATGGGAATAGTGGAATCTTTTTTTTTTATACGACTTTGGTGGCAAACAAGTATAATAATAATCCTATCCTAACCGTATCCGGCCACGGCGACTGATGCCTGACTATTGTGAGCTTCGTTGGTGTGCGCTTAGGTGACTGACGTAGCCAATTTTTACAGCAAACGTACGACCACACTCGTTGCAAGTCAGCACTCCTCCGATATAATTATAATTTATGACCACAGGTGATCGGGCCTTGAGCTCATCTCGTTTAGCATCGAGCTCTGCTCTACGTCTTTTTTCAAAATTAAACACCTTAGTGCTCACAGTACGCCTCCACATTGGTCGGTCTGCTGCCAATGTCTCCCATTGCGACGGTTCTAGGTCACATCGCTTCATATGACGCTTCAGCACAACTTTGTACCGCAATAGTTGGCCACCTTGTTTGCGCTTGCCATCCTGCAATTCAGAGTAGAAGAAGTTGTAACCGTAACCTATTGAGATGGCTGTGTTTTTCAAGCATTACGAAAGTAATAATGCTTAAAATAACACAATCAAATCGTTGCCGACCACGGAGAAGGGAATGAGGAAGGAAAAGGGAAAAGGAACTAGGGGCACACCGAGCGAAACACATTAGCATGAAAATTAATATTCTTACCTCGATCTTCTATCAGAGGGTAGTACTGCCCCGGGCGATCCGGCCCATTCATGCTGAAACCAGCGTGGATCTACTACCCTAAATCTCATAAAACAGTAATAAATATTTAAAATCTGCTATCTTGTTTTTCCTTTGTAAATAACAAAAGTCCAAGTTTTACAGAAAGAAAATAAAATGAGTGCAAAAGGCAGAAAGAAATGTAAGTCATTGCCTTAGAGTCTGAAATCGACAGGTAAGACAACTCTTAACCCACCTATATACTAGGTTTAGAGATTTTTCTCACCCGATGTTTTCGGACTCTCCTTTGAAAACAAAGAATAATTTAAGTACTATGATTATATAAAATAATTTTAAACAAAAAAAAACCGATTTCGAACGGGAAGGAAACTAAAAAGTTAAAAGTAATTTTACTTAGCAGAAAGCAATTCGTATTTTTGATTTTTTTTTACAGTGATGAGTAGACCTAAACCTTGCTTATGTATTATTTATGTACAAACTAAAAATTTTGGAATATTGAACCGTATGAAGTAAGCCCGACATGACTGTTGTTAAGGAATTCCCTCGACTGTCTATGGTCAACTGTAATGGCACTTAAAGCCTATATGGGTGCAAAGTTCTCATCATTACAAATGAATTAAGTTCAAACACCAAGTAATTGCTGTAAATCGTTGTCGAGTTCACTCGACTGTCTTTTAGCTCCATTACAGATCAACTCCAAACCTAAAGTAAATAGTAGTTTTCTTATCATGGTACCACACTTGGGATACCTACTTTCCAACAAAAAAAGAATCATCGAAATTGGTTCATAAACGACGACGTTATCCGCGTACACACATAAAAAAATATATACGGTCGAATTGAGAAACCTCCTTCTTTTTTTTTAAGTCGGTTAAAAATCAATGGAAAAGCATTAAGATTGTAAGTGAATTTGCCGTGAGTGAATTTCTGCTATGAATTTTATATATTTGTACAATTTATATCAAATAAATGATTTGTATTTGTATTTAATTTGAAAACAAGAGAATCAAATAAGATATTTATTTATTAAGGATCTCTTACAAGAAATACATGTCACTTTCATCACTTCTTAAGCATAAAAAATAACAAGTCTCATGATTTTTCAATCACAAGAGATCACAGCAAGCAGACATACAGCATAGTTTAGCAAATATATACCAAGAAGAAAAACAGAAATCAGATATAATATATAAAAAATTAAATTTAAATAGACATAAAATAAAATGAAATAGTATTAAACAATGTAAAAATAAAATACAATCAAATAATTTTGATGAAAATGACACAATAATAATAATAAAAAAATAGATTTAAACCAAAACAGATGGCTCGGGAACATAATTATTTGTGTTAACTCTCATGAGCCACGTATTCAGTTTAGTGTGCCAAAACTCTGACCATAAAAGTCCGCATATTTATAATAAAACAAGATTGTTAGGTAAACAGAGAATCGTGTAATTTAAAATATTTGCATTTTCTTATTTTGCATGCCTGCACGCTCAATGACTTATTACAGAAAATTGGATAATATAGAACTAGAACGTATTTGGTACATAATTATAACGTAGAGCCATCAGTACGGAACACGGATACTCTGTATGAGTGTCTGGTTTGTTTTGTTAGAAAACGATTGAATCGAAATGAAACAAAAACTACGACATGTATATTTTAAAGGTGGTTATAAACGTAAAAGATGTATTGTGATATGTTTTGCCATTGTTTATGACAAAACACATTTGAATTGACACAATATTTATTTGATTATCGAATGGGAATACTTTAACAGGTAGGCACAAGAAGTGTCTTCTTAACAAGACAATGAAGATCACGGTTTATTAAAAAATATAACTTTCTTATATTAGCTAACATGCGATTCTATTGCAAACAAGCGATTGTATTTATTATTATAAATTTTTCTGTCTCTATTTTACAAAGACATAAAACACAAGTGGACATGATTAGATACGTTAGTAAGTACATCATTCTGTCACTTAATTGCTCATATAATAAATACCTATTCTGAAAGCACCCAGTTAACATCTGCGTTCGTTAGTTTGGCCGTCTAGTGAAGTGACAAGGCCTAAACCAGAGGCATGCGTCCGACTTGTGTCTGAAGTCTGAACGATTGACGTCTGAGACTTGACATCAAAGACGGCATAGCTTAATAGGCCTCCAAGACCGAATCTGTAGGCTATCGGGAATCGTGCATACCATCGAGGTTAGTGCTCCAATGTACCTGTGACCTAGTGCCATCGTTCTATATTCAGAACTATAGGAGTATCTTTGTTTAACGTGCTGATAAAATCAAAAGGGCGAAAAAATTTACATATAACGGGTGGCGCAAAAGTAAAGACCCTATTTGGTTCAGCTATAACATTTTTTCTAAATTAGAAAACTAGATTTAGATTTTTTTAAATGTATATTTGTGCCATTAAATTTCGTACCATTAGGATTTAAAGATGATGTCTTTTAAATGGTGACCTCCAGAGTTGATACACATTTGAGCCCTATTTATGACATTTTGCATAACTTGCCGTAACACTTCCTGCGATATGTTCGTTATTTCTTGACGAATGTTTTCTTTTAGAGCTGCGAGAGTCTGTGGCTTGTTCACATACACCCGAGATTTCAAAAAACCCCAAAGAAAGAAGTCTGGACTGGTCAGATCGGGTGATCTTGCAGGCCAAGGCAAATCGCCAAAACGAGAGATAACTCGGCCTGGAAAAGCGTCCCTCACTAAGTCCATAGTGTCGCGCGCTGTGTGTGCCGTAGCGCCGTCTTGTTGAAACCAGATGTGCTCCAGCCCCAATTCGTCCAAACTGGGTATCAAAAACTCACGTAACATGGTTCTGTAGCGTTCTCCAGTGACAGTAATCGCATTGCCTCCAGCGTCTTCGAAAAAATAGGGTCCGATCACTCTGTCAACACAGATGCCACACCATACAGTAACTTTTAGTGGGTGTAGAGGTGTTTCTTGAATAATGCGCGGATTATCAGTGCCCCAGAACCGAGTATTCTGCTTATTGACATGCCCTGAGAGATGGAAATGGAAACGCAGGAAGTGTTACGGCAAGTTATGCAAAATGTCATAAATAGGGCTCAAATGTGTATCAACTCTGGAGGTCACCATTTAAAAGACATCATCTTTAAATCCTAATGGTACGAAATTTAATGGCACAAATATACATTTAAAAAAATCTAAATCTAGTTTTCTAATTTAGAAAAAATGTTATAGCTGAACCAAATAGGGTCTTTACTTTTGCGCCACCCGTTATATGAGTATAGTTTGAATCTAAGAAAAACTAATTAGTATCTAAAATAAAAAACTGACAATATTTTATTGCATTGTAATCATAATGGATTTTTTTTTAAATAACTTGTATAAAAAACAAATAAAAATACTGAAAAGTAACTTAATTTTATGTTAGAGATATTGTCTATGTTATCTTAATTCTTTTTTTACCTCATGATTCAACTTAATCTATTCGTACATTTTATTTTGTATCATTTGAACAGCCTTTGACGCATTCACATCCTGCGTTTTCATCTCCTCCAATATTTGTTTGTCTTTAATGTCCATTTCCATTCATTTCCACCTGGCATTAGTCACAGACGTACAAATATTTTATTTTTAATCCTCAAAATTCAACAGTGTTGTTTTTACGCCATAGTTTGTACAGGGATAACAACGAAAGTAATCTTTGTTATGTCGAAGTGGAAAAATCAAGCGAATCATCAAATATACCTTCTGTTCGCTGGGTTTATTTTTGTTTACTTGCGTCATATGTTTATAGTAACAACAAATTTGTTTCAATATGTAAAGTTCAGAAGCTAGGGCAATAAAGGAAACTACACCGTTACACCGACTTATTATAATAATCGTATATATATATAACAACTGCACTTATAATACTGTAGAATACACTCACGATATAAAGATAATGTTGATCGTTCAACAGTTCCCGAAAGACTACTTGTCTAGTTCTAAACTGGCCGCTCAACAGTTACGGTTATCGTTTAAAATACTTTTTAAATTCAATTGAAAGTGTAACTTCCGGTTTTAATATTTAATTTAAGTTATTTGAATTTGTCGTACGTTTTAACGGTTAGAACTACTAATTTTAAAATAAAACTATAATTTAATAATAAATATTATCAGTCGGCCATTCTGAACTTGACGAGTCCCCTCGTAAGGTTAACAATATAATATTATATTGTGAGAATAATATTGTACTAAATCACACTTACTATAACCAAGATCGACATTCTATCATTCTATAGTTATACAGATAGAATCACATTCTATAGATAGACATAATATCAGGATACACTTAGCTTACATTAATTAGGAATTTAATTAAGGATGTACAAATACATTTTTCATTATTCATATGGTATACCTATCTAATCATAATACGTTTTACTAAATTCTTAACGCCTCGGCCATTCGAATCACATAAATTGTTCCATCAATTTATTTATAAAGTAAACTACAATATTGACTATCAACCTTATCCATATCTAATTGTAATAAATCTACTTTCTCCATGACATTATTTAAATTCAAGGTCAAATTTTATATATATATATATAAATGTACTTTATATTAAATTACACCTTTCAGTCATCAATCATCATCAGCTTAAAGTCATTGTTCAGTACACATTCAAAATCATTTTCAATCACAGTATTTACACACTCCGTTATTGGCTTATCGGCCTCATATGTGTGGCAATACTATTATCAAAATATCTAGCATACTCCTTTATTTGGCTTATCGGCCTCATGTGATGCAGATATTGTATATATATATTTAAGTGCATGGATACTCCCATAATTGGCTTATCGGCCTCATTTGTAACCAGCACTTTCAAACGAAGTATAATACTTATCTATATAAATACCTTATAATATTTAAAACACAATTACAATACAAATAACAAACTTAAATATTGCCGTATAATGTAATTAATCATAACATTTATATTGCTCATATTGCTCTTGAATTTCATAATTCAAATATTAGATACAACATTCTCATTAGTTTCATTATCATTACAATCACTGTTACTAATACTTTGATACCCATCAATGCTATCTTCTCTACTATCAGACTGATCTGACTCCTCATCCGTGTCGTTTAAGTAGTTTTGAGTATATGTTAACCAAGGATATATTTTATCTATTGAAATTATAGCTTCATACCTTCTGTTTTGTTTTCGCGTCAAAGGAGTATCCTCCACCACATACCTATCATTATCTAAAACTTTAATAACCCTATAAGGACCTTGTACCTTAGGTAAAAGCTTTTTGGATTTGCCATTATTACTAGCTATCTCCCTCTCTATCCTAACTAAATCTCCTACCTTATAGTTTGCGGCTGTTTTTCTCTTCCTATCAAACCTCTCCTTCTGTTTGTCTTGTTCCTTTGAAACTCTTGAATTTACTTCGTTCCTAAGTTCATGTAGCGTTTTTGTTTTGTTGCCATCACATTCTACCAGCGATGCAATGATCCCATCCCCCTTAGTTCGTACTCTAATACCAAATAATACTTCTGATGGACTTTTGCCTGTAGTGCTATTAATAGTCGTATTCAAAGCCAACTGTATTTCTTCTAAATGTCTATCCCAATCAGTTTCAGGACAATTATGATTCTTAGTTGCTAGGGAAGCTAAAATTGTACGATTGAATCGCTCAACTTGACCGTTTGCCCTAGGAGTTGCAACCGCGTTTAAGACGTGACGTATACCTAATTTATTCACAAAGTCTTTGAAACTTTTGCTAGTAAAGGACGTGCCCCTATCACTTATTATCCTACTTGGTACTCCGAACAGACTAACATAATTATTTAAAACTTTTAGGGTTGTTTTAGTTTTAGTGTTCTTAACGGCATATAGATTAATATATTTTGTGTATGCATCAATTAAAACTAATATATACGTATTTTTGGATTTACTCTTGACAAACGGTCCTAAGTGATCTAGATGGATGGTGTGAAAAGGCTGTTCGATTTTTGGAATAGGATGTAACATTCCCTGTTTTTTACCACTAGGTGTTTTATGGTAAGAGCATTCAAGACAGGATTGGACATACTTTTTGTCAAATTTTCTCATTTTGGGAAACCAGTAGAGATCTCTTAATTTGTCTAAAGTTTTCTCTACTCCAAAATGGCCTAGCTCATCATGATTTTTCTTAAGCAACTGCCACCTTACTCCTTTTGGCACCATCCATCTAAGTTGGTCATTAACTACTCGGTAAACTTTACCGTTCTTAATTTTGTAATTCTGAAAAATATCTATAACATTTTTAGAATTTGGGTCTTCCAATATTTGTTTAATATTTTTAATTTCGTCATCAACACTTTGCATAGTAGTCAACCAATCCTCAGTTTCAACAGTCAAAATATCGAAGACCGGCTCAGTCTCAACACTTTGTTCTATCGCGTTTCTGCTTAGTGCATCTACGTGATTCATTCGAGTACCTGGCCGATATTCAATACTACAGTCGTACTCCTGCATTTGTAATCACCACCTAGCTATCCTGGGTATAATATCTCTTTTGGACAAAGTCGTTCGTAATGCATTACAATCTGTAACGATAGTGAACTTTATACCTAAAATATAAACGCGGAACCGATTTAATGAAGCAACTACAGCTAATGTCTCAAGCTCGAAGGAATGATACTTTTGTTCTTCAATATTTGTCTGTCGACTATAATACGCAACTGCTCTTAATTTACCTAAATGATCTTCTTGTAAAAGGATACCAGCTATACCCGTTTTGCATGCATCAGTGTGAATTTGTGTTTTAGCCAAATGATTATAAATAGCTAAGACTGGTCGTTTAATCAGTTCAGATTTTAATGACTCAAATGCTCGATTTTGTTCAGGTCCCCATTCCCATTTACAATCTTTTTTTAAAAGCTTTGTGAGTGGGGAGGCTATTATTGCAAAACCTTTGACAAACCGCCTAAAAAAACTTGCAAGTCCAACAAATTGTCGGACCTCATGTTGGTTTTTAGGTGCCTTATATAATCGCACGGCTTCTGTCTTACTACTACCAGGTCGAACCCCCTCCTCCGATATTTCAAATCCGAGATAATCGATTGTGGTATAAAAGAATTTGCACTTAGTAACCTTAAGGGTTAGCCCTGCACCTCTTATCAATTTAAGTATAACTTCCAACCGCTCCATACCTTGATCTACAGTATAGGCTGGAATAATTATGTCGTCCATGAAGGCAAAGGCTTCACTATTTCTAGTGTTTCTTAACATTTTATTAATAGTTTTTTGAAAAACTGAGGGCGCATTAGCCAATCCGAATGGCATCCTAGTAAACTGATACTGCCCCTCAGGCGTAACAAAAGCAGTTTTGTCCTGAGAGGAAGCAGCAATTGGTATTTGATAATACCCTGATGCCATATCTAACGTAATAAAATATTTGTAACCTCCGAGATTATCAATTTGGTCCTCCACCCTCGGCAGCGGGTAATGTTCTTTTACCGTTTTAGAATTTAATGCCCTATAATCCACACATAGACGCTGATCGCCGGTTTTCTTCCGTACTAGTAAAATGGGACTAGCGTAAGATGACGTTGATTCCGTAATAATACCGCTATCCAACATTTCTTGTATAATGCCTTTTACTTTCTGCTTTTCAACATGAGCCAAACGGTATGGTCTATACACAACAGGGGTTGTATCATTTAAGGTTATTGTCATTTCTGTCAAATTTGTCAATCCCAAGTCATGTAAACCAAATGAAAAACAATCTTTATAATCTTGCAATAATGTTTTTAGTCTAAAAACTTCATCGGTGTTCAATGTATCTCCTAATGAAATTTGATCTGTAATAGCGTTTGATTCCTCAGTTTCAATTTTATTTATTTTTAATTTATGAATATTCTTAATAACTTGAGCTCTAGTTAACAAGCAATTTTTATGCAATGAAAATGGTGCCAATCCTAAATTTACTATTATTACACACCCTAAACCATTGGCAATTGTATATGAGCCAGGCATTACATAATATTTGTTTTTGTTAACTTCACGTATAGACCCACGTACATAAACAGAACAAGTGATAAGTTCACCGTTGACTTTAATAGGTACAGCTGTCATAGAATTTATCACAGTATCCGATTCAATAATTAATTGTAATCTATTTACTACTTCATCACTAATTTGTTTGTGCAATATCAAATGTTCATCTGTCTTAATGATAATGACGCCAGTCTGTTCGGTAAACGCGTGACCTAATAGTATTGGGTACTTTAGCAAATCGTCTCTAACTATCAATACCTCCGTTTTAGCAGTAACGCCTTGAACAGTTAAACTAAGTACTGATTTACCTATAGGACATATCATTGTATCACCAAAGCCTTTAAGAGACGGCAAGTTTGTATCAATGAATGATTCACCTAACGCTTCGAAATCGCTTTGTCTAATGAGGGTACTTTGACTGCCGAGGTCAACATAGCAAATCGTTGATTTACCATTAACATTAATATCTAATACATATTTACTGTCTAAAACGCCTGCTAATTTTACCTCTGATACCGCCTTATCAGTATTTTTATTACTATTATTCTCATTAGCATTTCTCAAAAGCCGCCTACACGATGCTGACTGATGTCCAAGCCGTTTACATATGCTACACGTGACTAACGGTTTTAAACATTTAAAACTAGGATGACCTAATTCACCGCAATTAAAACATTTGATAGGATTTATTGTTGTTTTACTGTTACTACTATCATTTTGCACGTCAAAACGCTTCTTTATGAAAGGCTTCCTTACTGTATCCTTACTGTCTTCTAATTTAACCGTTTTTAAATAAGCTAATAACTGTTCGGGCTGGCTATAGTTAGCTGCCTGAGCACCTAAACGCATACTCCTATCGTCTAAACCATGATACAGTCGATTGCTTTCTTATTATATATTTCACATCTATTTAATAAATTCACCTTATGATAAAAATATGTTTCTAATGATTCATTCGGTTTAACTTTCCTATCTAACATTTCTTGTAATAATTGAGCGTAATTTTGCACACTAGGGAAAGTTTTAATCAACTTATCTTTCCATTCTAACCAAGTAAAATTAACTGAGGGTAGTCCCTGGTACCACACTTTTGCTACTCCTGTTAATTTAGGTAGGGAATAATGTAACAATTGTGATTCACTCCATCCGTACATTTTTGAGCATTCGTCTACCTTATTTATCCAAATATCGACAGTTTGTTCTTTATTTGAAGGGTCAAATTCTGGTATAGCATTATTATTCATTGAAAAATGATTCTGCGAATTAGGCAATGACTTTATTAAATTTAATAGCTCTTGAGCAGAAATATTAGTAACAGTTTGCTCCGTGTTGTATAGTTTAGCACTTTGTCTTTCGGAACGTCTTCCACTAACACCTTTCCTAATATTGCTACATGAAGAGTCACTTTGCGAAGAAGATGATAAAGTACTCACAGTTGATAAACGCCTCTTACTTCGTTTGTGGTGACGCCGACGCTTACGTGACCGATCCTCACACTTGCTACGACGACGCGATGATCCACTTCTATTTCTCCGATGTCGCCGTCGTCCACGAGAAGGAGTCTCAGATACATCGCTATGGTTTCGACGCTTTCGAGAGTGGCGATGATAGTTAATCGGAGGAGTCAATAATTGCTCCGAATAGTCTTGTACAACTCCCTCAACCCCAGACATCACAGTTTCAAAAGTCTTTTATACGTTAGGAATTTAAAGTTCGAATTATAAACAACCGACACTCGTACTTGTAGGCGTGGTAGGATATTATATCCTTTTATTATCCCACTTCTGAACTGTAAAGTTCAGAAGCTAGGGCAATAAAGGAAACTACACCGTTACACCGACTTATTATAATAATCGTATATATATATAACAACTGCACTTATAATACTGTAGAATACACTCACGATATAAAGATAATGTTGATCGTTCAACAGTTCCCGAAAGACTACTTGTCTAGTTCTAAACTGGCCGCTCAACAGTTACGGTTATCGTTTAAAATACTTTTTAAATTCAATTGAAAGTGTAACTTCCGGTTTTAATATTTAATTTAAGTTATTTGAATTTGTCGTACGTTTTAACGGTTAGAACTACTAATTTTAAAATAAAACTATAATTTAATAATAAATATTATCAAATACTTAAACAACGACGTGTGAGCTTTTGTTTTGGCAAGTTATTATTTACTCTACGTGTGTAAGTTAAAGATAATGTAGTCTCTCAACAAAATTTAATGATTCTGCGGGAAAATTGTCTCTTTCTGATGAAGGAATGCGGATAGGTTATCAACAACAGGATAAACATAAAACATACCCTTTATTATATTAATGTCTGATGTCTCATTAATAAATATTCTTTATGTTGGTAATTTATTAATTAAATTGTGGCTTTGCGTTAAACAGTCTTTACCGACTCATTGCTGTTTACTTTCGACATCGAAATATCATATAACCATCTGTGTCATTTATCATGTTAAAGCTAAATTACGTTTTACTTTACTGTTCACATGCTCTGCTTTTTTAAACTGCCAAATTTAAAAATATTGTATAATAATGATGGTTAAAAGCCTCACAAAGAATCTATGTATGTACCATTTAAAATATCCCTTTATTATGAACAAGTTAATAAAAATCTATTTATACTATGTAATGTTTGTAGAGATATTGTAAGTGTAGAAGATGATGATTTAATAGGTTCACAGACGGATGTGATTGGCTCGTCGGCGCTGGTTCCGACCGCGTCAAGTGCTAGTTGCTCCTTAAACGGTAACTTGTAGAATGTGCATGCAGCTCCCGTGTTACCAAGAGCGCGTAACCCAACGTAATATCACAAAAAATGTTATTGCAATTATTTTTGGATGTTTCGTATTATTTTTTATTGGACCTGTTGCATTTTTATTATGATATTCCTTCATGTGATTACTACTGTCAACAACTTATGGAAACATCAACTTTTTATTGCCCGCAGCATTGATTTTATCAACTTTATTTTAATATTTATCAAGCGTTTCTTAGAAAACATTCAATAATACCTTAAATAGTTTTAGTGGCATCTCGTATCCATTGCAAAAGTGATTCAGTGACTTGTTAAGTAGTGTTGATGTAAGTTTAATTCAGGTCAAATCATAAAATTAAACTAGATCCTATAAATAAAATTCTTTACTTTCGCTTAATAAATTGATAGGAAAGTTTCCTTATTTTAAAATCAACAGTATAGAACTTTTTTATTTAGTTTTGTATTATATAATACATTACGGAGCATTTGACAACGATATTTTTTCAAAGGTAAATATTTCTTTACCTAAAGATAACACATCAAAAAAGTATGTCAAAAGAAAGCAACATACCGATATTATGTACGAATACATATTTGAGTGATTGTGTAAATCTTTTGTGCAAACACGTCCTTCCGTTTGGTTGATCATTATTTGTTCGAAGCTATAATTAGTCAGATCATTACTTGTTCGTTGACGGGCGAGTGATGGCGAATGATGTGTTGACTATAACTAATGATCATGTATCGAGGTGACATGACCCACATGTATCGTAAGTCATGTAAACTTGACCCCAGGATGGACAGTGAAAGTCCACAGAAGCCGTGTTATGAATACTTGATCACTTGATCTTGCATCCGACAGATAATGGATATTGCTATTTTTAATTGATGCGAAATTAGTTTAAATTGATTCACGATCGAGCCTCGGAGGTTAGTCATAAAACGTTTGTAGATACTAATTGAGTTTACGCAATAAAATATTTCCGGCTTCCTTATTTTCAACCTACAGCGTACCAATTTGAGGTTGTTATTATCATTAATCTAATCAGAACCTAAAAGTAAAGTGACTTTGGTCAGATGCGATAAAAACAAATCTCATTTTGTCTACAGTTTGACTACACAATTTTCTTGATTTGCCAGATTATTTTTAACTTAAATTCCAGAAATTTGTACAAAATGTATGAACTCCAGTAATGGTAGAAATGGCATAATTTTTGGACTTAAAATTTTGTAGTGATTTCAGCCTGCCACCTACAAGACAAAGAGTTCTGTCGTTAAATAACTTTAAATACTACAATCAATTAATCATTTCGTCCAGTAATTGGAGATTATTTTCGTGATCTAACAATTAAGAATAAATATTAAACTATTTAATTTTATGTTACTAATTACAGTTTTTGAATACCCAGGAATTATCAATACGTGACCTATACTATAGATGACGAGTTAAACAATTTTTTATTTTTTAAAATAGAAATATCAGTTCCGTACAAAGTTTTAGGTGTAACAGACGGTTAGTAGTTAGACGGACTAGTAGCTGGCTTAGTAGTTATATTGTAGGTGATATATGTATGGTATTGTAAGTACATCCGATGCTTATCAGATTATTGGACTACATGGTTTTTACTATCCATATACCTATATTGGGATAGCAGATATTAAAAATTACTTTAAGCAATAATGCCAGAAAAATAAATTGGGCTAGTGTATAAAAGTACTACAAAGTTGTGTAAAAAATCTTTACTTTATAAAGATTTTCACAACATCATACTTTCGTAAGGTATTATATTTATAACTGACTTGTAACTGATTTACTGAGAATTATAAAATAGGTAACGTCATTTAATTACATGTCTCTGAGGGTCAGTGGGCAGCTGTAGCAGTCTTGCAGCATTGCACCCCAGATATAGATGTACTTACGAAAAAAAAAATGTATTCTTTCACGTATGTGTAATTTCTTCGAGTAGGTGTTAACCATAAAAGGAGCAGAACCTAATCAAATTTAAACAGAAAGTTTTAGCATCAGAATTGGATGGAAGCAAACCATAAGACAAATCCTTAGCTACGCCTCTCTGCTTAGACTAGTCGCATCAGTTTTATTAATTTTATTCGGGGTATTCTGAGTCCGTGGTATGCACTAATGACGGTGAGGTGAACCGATGAACTACATTCCTGTACGTACAATAAAACTAAACAAATTGTTAACACTGATGAGTGGTCATACAAGGCATTCAAAGCAATGTCTGGTGCGTAATTATTTACAACCAGTAGCGGATAGTTATTTTTGCGTCAACTTGTAAGGTGTACAGCCGTTTATACTAAACGACTTTTCATTCTTGTTTCGTGTACCTGTATGGTTAAACTTGGTTATCATTTAAGTGTTTACGTGTGGTTTATATCTTCCTTAATTTGAACTTGTGAGTGATGGTTGGTGGAAATCAATTACATTTTATCTCTAATAAATAAAGCGGAAGAATTTGTTTGTTTGTTTGTTTGAACGCGCTAATCTCTGGAACTACCAGTCGGATTTTAAAATTCTTTTGCGTATGATTGCATACGCTACTGGTGATGGGGGCAGAGCAGTAAGCAAAGACGCAACAAAAAATTGTTTGAGCGGCGTTTGGCCGACTTGGAAAACATTTATTTTAAAAAATTCACCCTTTTTTGGGTGGTTAGTTGCAACTACACTTGGACAGTTGTCAAGGTCTCATAATTTCCATGCCGCCAATTAGTGTGGTTGGCATCGCAATACGGCTGTCCAGAGCAATGAATAGGAAGGAGATAACTGTGATAAATGAAGTCAAGATCATTGTTCCCGTTCCTCTTGGGAGCTCGTTCATACTGTCTACACATCGTTTATTTTAGCTGCTTGAATATGCTACAATCAAAATACGATTACTACATCAATTTACACCGACAATAATTGTTTAGAATTTATTGTATGTACTCATAACTGTTTGATTTTATATAATATCTTGAACAATTTTGATTTAATTTACTGTATTTGTTTAAATTCTTCGTTAGTGGCTGACAATGTTATTTTATTAATCTGAGCAAAATCTACTTCTACACTTAGGAATGAATTTTAGTTATGCTTTTACATATTAGGTATCCTACATATAATCTATGATAAAGGCAACTATAAAAGCAAAAACAGCAATCTGCCATTTGCACATTTGATAATACTTGCTGTATTTTGTTTATGCATATCGTAGATGTAGTTGAACCTTGGTAAACTTTCAGGGTATGAAGTCAATGTTGCGGCAGCAAGTCTGTAATATATGATAACAATAGTAACAATTCAGTAGTATTTCATAATAATATTATAAGAATGTTAATGTTAACACGGCTTATTAACTTTTCCAATAGATCCAGTTATCGGTCTCCACAATCTTATATAGACAGATAAGAATTTCCTGCGGCGTTGTCGTGTCCCGCTAGCTGTTTGTCTCGATTTAGACATAAATTTAATTCCTAGCCATGTTCACTAAATTACAAGCTCGCCAATTTCGTGAACAAAAATTAAGATAAGCATAAAGAGTTAGATCAAGGTAAGATTGAAACTATACACTATTTTTTGTAGCGCGAGTCACGATTTATATTTTGATAGACACTAACGTAAATATTATTGTAATTAAGTTAGCAAAACATGATAGAGCATGGCTTCAATGTTACTCTGATTTTGAAGTCAAGATCATATATTATTTTTTTGAAAACTAGCTGTTGCCAGCAGCTTTGCCCGCGTGAATGTCGGTTATATCTTTGTTTACATTGACGAATTTTCATACAAAATTTCATCTCCTAGTTAAAACCCTTTAGGCTATTTTTCCGCAATAAAACTGTGTTGTTTCCCGAAGTCTAATCCATCTCTATACCAAATTTCATCAAAATCGGTTCAGTGGTTTAGATGTGAAAGGGTAACTAAAAGACAGGCAGACACAGTTACTTTCGCATTTATAATACTAGTATGGATCTAACCGATCGTGTCACTGTCGGTTAACACAGACTCGTATTGTAGCCGAGTAGTATTTTTATATTCGTTTCATGATATCAAAGGTTATGATCATAACTATTGATAGATGTTGATTGAGAATTATAACTTATAATTGACATTTAGATAGCTGTTCTTGTACAAAATGTATAGAATTAGTGTTCGTTTAACAGATGTTAACATTTCATAGAAAAATCAAATTTTAGGAATTATGTTTTATAGATGTTATTTTAAGATCTTGTTATAATATTATGCTTAGTATAATATCCAACTTGTTGGGTATTCAATTTGCTTTAGGTAACAGTTTCTCTTAATAGACATAATTAGTATTCCATAAGATATATCATCATAAGACTTATTATATCAATAAGGTGTTTCTGAACACGTAAGTCGGTTACAAAATACTCATCCGTCAGTCTTGGTCTACAAGCCGAACATGATGAGCATCAAACGAAAATAGGTGATCGCGTAAATCGTACATCTATACTATTCTTATTAAGTTTGTTATTATTATAAGAGTTTGTTTGTTTATTTGTTTGAACGCGCTAATCTCTGGACCTATCAGACAAATAATTTTATTCTTTTTCCATTTGAAAAGGTGAAGAAAGGTTAAATAAAGGCTATGTATCATCACACTACTGGCGACGGGAGCAGAGTAGATTAGCGCGTTCGAATAAAAAATATTCAAATTATTTGTTAGTATAGTTCCAGAACTACAAGTCGGATTTGAATAATTTGCGTATGATTGCTCCGTTTTTAGGAAGGTTATGGGCTATATAACATCACGCTACTGGCGACGGGATCAGAGTAGTAACCAAAAACGCGTGCGAAACCGCACTATAAGAAGCTAGTCAAAAATCAAAAAATGTTAAAAGTTTACAGATGTTCTACATGTATTTCATTATTTAAAAAAGGGTTCACGTTGAATTTAAATTAATCTTCAATTTTGTAAGAAAAATATAATATTGATGTTGGATTTCCACAAGGATTTATTAAGTAGAGAAATATAAAACTGAGAATGATTGATGATTTGCGAGACAATAATACTGTAGTACCTTACTTCTTGAACTAAAACCGTCTCTGGCATGTCAGAAATAATCCAGACGACATAATAATGTAAATAAATGCACCAGATTCTGTGCACCGTTGGGTTTTAGCTGCGTTCCTATGCAGACGCTCGAAACTCGTCATCATTATGTGTCGCCTACATCCCCTACCATGTGTGGCAGTCTCATCGAGTTGGCACTACAATTATTCAGTTATAGCATAAGATTACTGTTTATTCACAATATCAGTTCTTCTTGTTCTATGTGACATGTTGCATCAACATAATAAGATATGCCATACATATTACTATTTGTCTACGCTTATTTTAATTGATAGTGTTGTGGCTATAGGAATCAAATGTTATATCCGAACATGCAGTCTTGGTAGATTTTTATCCGATATTTTATCACATAGCGTCAATTCTCGCATAGAAAATAACGAAATATTCGATAGTTATTGCTAATAAACGTCACAATTTATGAAACCTGATAGTAGGCACTTGAAGCAGACTGGTAACGCTTGCCGACAGTCAATTAGCATCCTCAGTGCGACCGGATTGTTAACATTCTTCCTGTTGTATCCGTTCCCACATCGCGACCAAAAAGAAACTTAGGTATATATTCGCGAGAGAAATACTTAAACAAACATAGGCGCCTACTATTTTTCTTTGTGTGACGCAAGAAAAGGGGAATTTCACAAGTGTTTCGGCATGTTGAAATATTTAAAAGTCGCAAAGCCAAACAGTGTGTGTTGAGTTTGTGGCGAAAGTGTCGTCTTCAGTCGTCGACAACAATGGCAGTGAAAGCCGGGTGCACACCGAAGATTTGTCGACGTCGTAATGACACTTGCAACGTTCATGTATTCACTCCTAATCCGAACATCTTTATAGCTTATGCAATACGAGCGTATACATTGTCAAACAGTAGCGTCTTTAACCATTCATTGAAGATACTAATGTATGTACAGATTACATATAGCTCGCGATTTAAGTTGCAATAACTTAAAATTACTTAGTTGTATCTACCTATAGGTATATACTTGATGCATTTAAATGTTCATCCAAATAAAGTAAATAAACATTAATTTAATTAAGCAATAAATATTTGTTTTAAAAATAAAACAAAACGCCGGTTTCTCGGGCTGAGCGATGTCCCGTCTCTTGCACAATTAAGATGTACTGATACCGAACTCTTGCACTATATTCACTACTTTTATTCAAATTTGAACCGTAGGGCTGTAATTATTAAGGCGACAAAAAATATAATTATCTGGTATTTGTAATGAAAGGTTTGGACAACAAGTACGTACTTTGAGTGACAGCATGACTGTTCAGTTGTCCACCAGTCACGAAATAACCCTTAGGATTGTTGTGAAACTTTGTTATAATAAATAAGTAGGTACTCAAACCCCCGGTTGCATGAGGTTATATAATGAAGAGCTTGCATCTATACGTGGAAAGCTGTTTACTGATTTTACTGTCGTGTTTGTGTCTGAATGAATCTTACTACGGAGCTACAACGCTTTCGCATAGAGCACCTGTTCGGATCAATCTTAGTAATTCTTTTTTATGCGACACTTTATAAATTTGCTAAATGTCTTGTTTAAATCCTACGTGTGAAATATCTGGGTCACTTGTAGCTTGTCAAGGCGTCTCAAATTGTATTTAATTTTGAAAGAAAATCAAATTCATAGTTAGACCATTCGACGTAAGCACCCATGACCTATTTATGCTGATTACAACATTTCGCAAATCTCTTTTAATTTATAGCTCATATATTGTGACTGCCAAGAGCAGAGTCTTAATATTCAAATGTCTCCTCGAGACGGTGAGTTTCACTTAGGTAACTTTTGACTTTGTTTTTTGTTAGTACGAACTAATCTTTAATATCTTCTATTTCTTCGCAAGTTATAGTAGAGAACTTCTAATTTATACAATTAAAAACTTGTAATGTGTCAAAATAACCCAGTAGCAAGTTGTAAAGTAAAGTAAAATCAAATGTAAACTTTTACGTGCCTTACCGATTAGTTACTAATTGACGCTGACAGATGTTAAAATGTCATCTTTCAAAGCCAAATAAACTAACTGCAACTGCTTAAAAATGTCTTAAGCTTTCGAGTAAGTGACATCAAAAAGCTAATCATTTATCGTTCAATCACACCACCTATTTATAAGCTTGAAGTGAAAAGTTATACTAAAGTGAATTCGCGTTACACGTTATATAACGCTGATCGCAAGTCGTAATAATTTCATTTGTCAGGTCGATAACATCTTGGAAACAATAAATACATATAGCAGAAAGCGAAAACAAATTAGGCGATTGGAAGATCTTCACCGACTTTCGCAAATCCGAGATTTTATCTCAAGTTTAATAAAACAAGCTGATTTTCCAAAGATCTATGATAATAAGAAAGTAGTGTCGGTAATTGCTGACAGCTTGATTTAAAATATTTTACTCTTCGATCATATCTGCATCCTATGCTAATTTCCTTCCAACATTTATGATGATTTGTGAATACATTTTTATTTAATTAAAGCTGTCTGACAAATTTTAATGTATGTACTTACTTTCACATTTATTTCGAAGTTCATTGGTTTAAAATATCAAAGATGAAAAAGTTATTTAGATTTGAATTATAATCTTCTAGTCCGTTTATGATGAAGAATGGTGTGACATAAGTGTAAAAAAAAACAAAAAAAAAGTATCAGATTTTTTATATCTTTTATATAGTAGGTACCAAAATCTACGAGATGAAATAAGGTAGGTAAATTTAGTTTTTGTTTTCGTAACGAAGTCAAGTTATATTATGCAAGCCGATTGAATTTAAACCATATTGTGAGTAAATTTAATACAATTAAAAAAAATATATACAGGAGATGCACATGAAATTAATACGTGATACACTTCAATTAGAGCTTGTATGAGTGATTGACATGCTCTTTGTTTTCTTTTCTTCTTTTTTATCTCTCTAATAAGTTTAATCAACAAGCTATGTATGCGTCTCATCCAAGAAAGCCTAACCAATAATTTATTCGTGTACGTCGATCGCATGCAAGAACTAAATAACATTTTATAGCAATCGTTAGAAATTCAAAGTACTCACACTTGGAATTTACCAACGTCTGATATCTATACTGATTTAAAATTATGTACTAGACTTGCCCCGAGAAATATCTCATTATATACGAGCGGTCAATTCAAATAGGCGCGTAATTGCGGACACGCCGTCGATATATCAAACAAACTCATTATTGAAGAGTCTCACACGTGACGTGCTCTTTTTAAGGCTTCCCATCCAATACGTGTAAATAGCGTGCCGTCTATAGTAATTGCGCTTAATGTCGTCCCAAAGGCTATTCAGACCATTTTCAATGCGATATTTTATTTTAATTCGCCGACGGTGTTCCCTAGATTTTATCTTGTCACGCCTTTGCTCATTGTGAACTCGAGCATTAAACGGCTGTTCGTTTTTGTTTTAGAAAAAGAATTTCCAGTGTACTTCTGCGTCTTGCAATAGAATAATGATGTACCAACGCTGGCGCTGTAAGAAAACTCCCACAATTTCTAGTCATAAACAAAGTGCGTCTGACTTTGGCAATATGTCGATTGTCATTAAGATTGTTTTATTTCCAAACAAAAGTCACTCATCTTGACAAATGTCATATTAGTAACCCTGATTGTTGTGACTTAGAAAGTGAAACTAACATCAGAAATTCAGTGATCATATCTTACCTTACATTCACAGTAAGTACACAGAAAGGTTTGAATAAAGAGACATCACTATCGGAACGGATTGTTCAGACAATAGATACTAAAACCACGGAAGAAATTGTATGCTCTTAGACTTCTAAAGCACTTTATGTTTACGGTATACAGAGGCATAGTTTCACGTAAAGCTTTGAGACTGCTGTCAAAAGCGAAACGTCTTACAATTTATGAAGCCGTTTAATTTTGCAATAAAATAACTTTCGGCCCTTTTGTGCTCTTACCGATCTCTCCAGACAAAGGAATATGTTTAAGACAAAAGTTCTTGTCTTGAATAAAGCGATCGAAAGCCTTTTGAAGACTAAGTCGTGTAACCTCACCAATCTCATAATTTTATTAATACAAGTATGTATCTGATTACGAAATATTATTTCAAACAAGTAATTGTTTTAGGTTTTCTATTTCTTTATTTTTAAACGATGTTGTTGTTTGTTACATACAAATAGGATACTTACCTAAATATTAAACAGGCCGTGTAATCAGTAAATGCATTTTATTTCGTCAAATAGAAAATTATATAAATACTTGTGTAACTAATGAAAGTAAAACTAGTAATGTGTCGGATGTAATTAATGAGTAGCATTTTGCTACTCCGCTGGTGGTTCGGCTACGGTCGGCCCGTCAAAATATTTTGACAGTTACTGTATCGCGTAATACGCCATCTATATATCATGTTCGGTTGCCGTTAAAAAAATAATATCAAGACGCGTCTCTACACATGTTTGTTTATTCAAACAAAGTAGGTAATAGCTGGGTTGTAATTAATTTATCTATTACAAATATACAAGCTAATAATTATGTTAGCTTGCAACTTGCAACATTTTATGTTATTTTCATGGATTGGCTTCTGGACAATTTATTCAAGAATGCACTGTTGAAATATAAACATATAAATAACTGATAATATGGACACGATGTCATGTTGCTATGTAAATTGGCTATTACAGATTAAAAAGCAATTGACATTAAAAATAATACCATAGGGTAAATGAAATTGGTCATAAATTCAACATTTTGCAACTTTATGTCCGACAAAACTGTTACGTAAGACGATACAATAAAATGTGATAATATTTAATAGTGTGGCAATGCCATTTTGACAAATGGTCTCTAATTTGGAATGTGCTAAGTGGAGTGTACTGTGTTTGCCAACTATCAACGTATATCTAACAGCTTATAGAATACAGATTATATCTCATGCAATATGCTAATGCCATCTAATTACCGAAAACTTATCCTTAAGACATTGATCACGAAATGTTACTTGTCTGTTACATAAGATGAAAAAATTAAACCCCGGTAAAAGTAGTCCGAATGTTGCGAAGGAATAGCTTTGACTAATTAAATGACCACTCTTTAAATGTTCGTAGGTGTGTTTATTTGCTTGTTTAGTCTACGTGCCTTTCTTTTCTTATAGGCACATATGCGCAGTTGTTATTCATGACAGTAAACAACAAAATAACCTAGTGGGAGTAAAAACATTGTAAATATACTTTTTTAAGATACAATTTTTTTTTACAAAAGATTATTTAAATCAACATTTAATTTACTACGATAATATAAACTAATTATTGATTATATACTAATGAATTGGTTTTTTACTTTTTTATTATTAGCTTTATGAAAATCGATGTTTGCTGTAAATGTTTATATATCTATTATATAGTTAATCATCATTAATTAGAAAATAAACGATTTTTTTTAATATACCTATGTCAGCTTCACGCCATGTGTCATCTTTCTTATAACTTTTCTCAGATGGTTGTGAAGATATGATATTCAAAAAATACTTAAAATACGCGAATTTACGAGAACTGTATAGTGCAAAAAGAATTATTCGAGAAAGTAAAAAACGAAAAAAGTAATGGCCGAAATAGTAAAAAAAAACTTAAAAATTTTGAGATATAAAAATTGTTTTCGGAGTTAACACCAGGAGCGTTGTTCATTTTGCCACACTGTCTAGTGACAGTGTAAAATGAAATAAGTTAGCTTAATATAGAGTTGCACATCATATGTATTTTATTAATATTTTTATTGCATTACACATTGTTATGTGTAAAGGTTTTATATCGTTATCATAAGCCTAAAGATGCCTACTTCAGGGCATAGGACAGTCTCAAATGAATATGTATATTTCTATGATTGCTATAGTCATCGAGCTTCACTAGCGGTTTGATGACGGCAGACATTGTTTAGTATGTAGGTAAAGCTACCCGTTACCTGATAATACCTTAGTCGCCTCTAAAAACAATAATACAAATAACAAACTTTGCAAATTTATACAATAAGATAATTCCCACGTGAAGTCAGGATATTCTACTAGTTAATGTGAGTATATTGATATTTGCGCAACTGTAACGGTTTACAAATTAGCCTCTCAGTTTTATCTATACATTAAATTATGAGCTTAAGGCTAAGCTCGTTCTATTTGAAATATTTATTTTTATTATTATTCTTTTATTCTACAAAATTTAATACAGTTTTTTTTGGTGATGTTCATAGCGAAATTTTAACACTTACATTGCTCCCCTCAAAGGACATGTATTATACAGCAACGAAGAGGCTTTTGCTCATAATATAATATATGTTAAATAAATGCTTAGAAGATTTGTTTGCCGTGACATATTACACAATTGAATTACAAAAATCAGTAAGTACTCAAACCGATGCCACATTCTGTTTATTAAAATTTTCGCGTCTAAACCCCTTAGCACATTTTGAATTTGCATTATTTTTTTAAGATTGAAACAGCCCTGAATCTAACTATTATTTATGTAAAAATTTACGTTACATACACATCAGCAAAGTACAAGTGGTCTAAATAGAATATGAGCAATTTCTGTAATTTACACGGTTGGCGTAAGTAAGGTAATATTATGTCGATCCATAACACCTGGTGGGATTACTCATATATTGTTAAACTTCCGCCTACAACAAGCGGTCAAAAGCATTCCAGATCACGGTTTGTTAAAAAAACATAATTTGTTGTGTGCTCTGTTTATAAACATTATCGGATATAGTATAATTTATTTTCCAATATATGCAGAGTGAAAAACAATATAATTTAGAAACATTTTCTAACAAATGAAAATAAAACTTAAGTAATGTTTGTATCTAACCGGCAACCACATCGAAATTTTGCGACAGTATTAAAAACAATTGAACTCCAAAATACATATGCCGAGCTGAAAATAAATTTGTAACGTAAATATAGCAAGGGATCAAAATCAATAAAAAATACAGTTAAAGTACCAAAAGCACATAAAGCTGAATAAAATGCGTCACAACTCCAATCTTAAAATGTGTTTCTCTTTGTAAAATTAATCATTATACGGTTAAAACAATCAATAAGTTTAAAGAAAGAAACACTGAGCCTTAACGCTGTAGCGGCAAACTTGTCACTTTCTCCGTAGCGATCGCAGACAGTGTTCGTCAGATCTTCTCCTCCGATTATTTCCATTAGTGTCCATTAGCCATTTAACTCGATATGATTAGAACACGTCACGACACACAGTTTGCCAATGCCATAAATCAACTGATCAGGTTCTACGATTCTAATGTCCAATTCGCACGATTTACGTAACGTAAGCTATAGAGTTATGAGTGCGTGAAATTTGTATTACAAAATAAAATAGTATCGTGTCGTTTTTGTTTTATTTAGTAATAGGAAATGTACAAGATATAAAACAATGCACGTGTTTATCTATTAACGGTTTGTTCGGGTTAGTAACAGTATGCAAGGTCATGACGATAATGAATATTTTTACCTATTGAGTAAATCATAGTATTGATGATAGAAATAGTAACCAACTGCATGTTTTAATATTTGACATAATTATGTATAGATATTGAACCTTCTGTTTGAAACAGAAAGCGGTGTGTGTGTGTCCCTCTTCCTCTCCTCTTTTCTAACTTTGCTGTGCCCGACAGGGTCCATAATGATGCCATGCAATATATCTTTAACATCTTATCTACATTGTGGAACGCAAATAAAATATTGAGTATTGAGTATTGAGTCTTACGACACGATGTGGTGGTTCTGTTCAACAGAACAGAACCACCACATCGTGTCGTAAGAGGCGAAAACGAGGACATTAGGTATCAGACAAGACCGATATCTGTGTAGGCACTCTCACTTCTCGCATTGGAAGAGTCTACCAGTAGGCGTATTTTGGCTGATGAAGGTTTGAACATTCAGTATAATAGATCTCAAATCATTTAAAATTCATTTAATTCATTTTCATTTATCTATGCCGTCAATGGATCTATATTTAACAATATCAGTTTCTAATAACTCTTAACTAAATACAATTAACGAGGTAATCCTGTTCGTTTTTTCAAAATGTAAGCATGACATCTTTTAATCATTGGGTTGTTTGTATCCCTGTAGACTTGTTTCATTCATCACATGCTGAGTTTAGATTTACTTTAGTACTCATAATTGGCAATTAAATCTTTATAGACCAATCATAAATTATTGTAAATAGGTATAACATTGTATACATCGTTAGTAGAAATAACAAGGAGAATAATTGGAAAGGAGCAATGAAGCGTGCCAGTACTGAAGGCATTGACATTATGTTCCATGCTTTTAACATTGAGCGCATGCGAAGTGGACGATTTCATTTACATTTTGTGGCGATCATGTTTTGTACAAACCTTCAGTCTTGTATAAAATGTGTATAAAACCTAGTAATTTGTATAAAATAGTTATTGCTGACCGTAGATAAAACAAACTCCTTGTCACTCATCAATTATTTATTTTGCAAAGATGATTGCTCGGTGGCGATCATAGCTGCACAACTTCTTACTGTATTTACAATGTATGTCATGGATATCTTAGAAATATAATAGGTTCGGCAGATTTCCTAGATGGCACACTGCTGTAAAATAGAAATTATCTACCTACTTAGTATGCTACTACGTACGTCTGCTTGATGAGTGCACGTATGAAGAAGAATGTATAGAAACCACACAGTTGAAGTAGAAAACTGATTAAAAAAGTATGAATCACTTTTTGATAAGTTTATAATATACAATCAAATTGAATTGTTACAAAACAGTAAACTTAGTGATCAATGCATTGCGTATTGCGTATACAGTACCAGAGGCAATTGGTGTCATTTGTTCCGCCATCTGACTAGAATTACTAAACTTAGAACAATTATTACAATAGTTTAATAGATCTGCGGCGTTTCGTTAACAGGCAATAGACTAACAATTAGGCCAGTCTCGCTCTTTGACAATAAACCACTTAATTAGTTTTACAAAACTATCCTACGTTATAATTATTTCTAAAGGTTTATTAATCACTTAATTTATTACTGAAACATTAGAAAATTTGAAGAAATCAATAGGCTTGTTTCGCGTGTATTTTAATTTGTTTTTAAATAAATATATTATTAATTTGCATAAATTCTTATTTATGTCATGTTGTCTATTACAAAACATGATTGATTTTTATGTTTGTATTAATTATAATATTTGTAATAATGAAAGCCGCCTATTTTGGATAGTGTGAACAAAGAGCTGATGTCGTCAACGCCTCTAGAAAGATTGAAATAAATATTAATATTTATGCCGTTTTTTGTTAATTTTAATGGAGTCAGTAAAGCTTTTTGTTCTTGTGATGGTAGATGGTAAAAACTCCGTTAAAAATGTCGCTTTACCCTACCTCTCTTAGCTTATTTAGCACTAGCCTTAGTTTCGCTTCGGTATCAAAAGTTTTATTCGATCTCACAAGTTTCAACAAACGCCTGCTTAAAATATGATTACAATATTAATGTCTGTAAAATATTATTGTTATACTGAAAAATTTACTTTTGCTGTCTACTGTATTTTTTACTGTAAGTATTTTAAATTTACAAAAATATTGAAATTCTGAAAATTGCCAATAAAATATATTAAACAATATTTATTGTTTTTTTAAGGTGAAAGAGTGTTAGATATCGATAACGTAGATTATTACTTAAATTATTACAAACAAACATACAAAAAATCAAATCTTTCTCTTAAGAATATTAGTTTAGATGTTTAAAGCTATTTGTATTAATTATAATATTTGTAATAATGTAAGCCGCCTATTTTAGACAGTGTAAATAAGTAAGTAATGTTGTCAACGCCCCCCGGACGAATGATATAAATATTATTATGATCTGCTTGGTCCATTCTAGAACTGTCTCTTTTAACGAAAGTTATGAGTAATCTATATCACTGTTTTTTCTATATTACTAATTAAGATAATCCTTTGATAAATCGGTAATAAGTATTATATATCCGTATTTTAATTACCTACGGTTTTAATTAACTCCAATCACTTAATATCAAATTCTTAGAAGACTTTGCATCATCTCATTGATATGCTAAGCCTCTGGTTGATGAGACCAACGAAAGGAAAAGTATAATTAGTCATCAACAACGTAAACAAGTCTTTAGAACAATTAGACTATTAATAATTCCCACACAATACTGTTATAATTTGTTACGAAATATTATGATTCATCATCTGTCCATTAATATAATTCATGACCAGGTCTCACTTAGGGTGAGAGAAGTTAATATATACGTATGTGTAAGAATACCTATAAGGACAGATTTTACCTTTGGTTTTTAGATTATTTAAATTACTTACTTAGGTACCTATAATTATTATTCATCTGTGATAGCCTAGTAAATAATTATGATGCACGAGATCAATGTTTATAGACCAAAGAATATTTTCATAGTTTATCTTCGATATTACTGACATATCGTGAAGGAAAACATTTTTAGGATAAATAAAAAACAAAAATACACTACAGACCCTAATGGTGAAATGCTTGGGATTTAAGCTCAGTTCCAATCATATAACATAGAAATAAGATATACCTCTAATTTTATCATAATAAATGTTACAAGCTTGAACAGTAGCATAACACTAACAAGTGTATGATTACGAACATTAAAACGACTCTCACTGCCAAAACTAACAGATCCCTATTCACAAGTCACAACATCCGTAATGTCAATGACACCTCACGGATTCAGCTTACGCAACGCGCACCTTGACAGTTACACTGATGACGAGCGTTGTGACGTAACAAAAAGAAGACGGTATGCACATGTTAGGAATACAATGCGGACTTGTTTTAAATGAAAAAATTACTTATACAACTAAAACGTCAATGTTTTCTAAACATTTAAAATGTTACTATAATAGTGTTGCGATAGAAGAAGACTTTCGATAAAATGAAATGCGAGTGATAGTATAATTGCACAATAAACTATTGTTCAGTAAGTAAACGATAACCGTATGAATGAACCATCATCACTATTACGATTGTTATCAGAAAAGGTTTGTCTACTTTACTGATTGAAAATATTGAAAGGTATTAAATTGCGTTTTTATTGCTGTCGTAAACGATTTATCGTAACCGTCGTTGCGATACTATTTATGAAATAGGGTTTATGTTTAGTGTTTTCAAGTAAACATAAACTAATATTTCTGTAAGTAGAATTTATAACATTTTATCCTTAAAAACAGTTTTCATAACATAAATCTAGCACTTAGGTACTGCGATAATCCTAAAAAAGCATCCAAAAATCACAGTATACATTAAACAAACAAACGAAGACGATAATTATTACCTGACCGGAATGACTACATATATAAGGAACCGGAACGAAATTAAAAAAAAAAAATAATCATGTTTTTTCAGGCGTATGTGCTCGTATCTACAAATAAAAGTAGAAGTAACGGGCTCGTACTTAAGTCTAGACCGAAAAAAAAACAAATAGTCCAGAATATGGCTGACCGTTTCGTAAAAACAACTGTAGAGACCCCATGCTCTAAGGTGAGTCTATTCTGTTGTCATACAAATATTAACCGATAATTGTTTGACTATTGTTCAATCTATCGAAAACTACATATAATTAGAAGAACACTATTCCGTGGCAATTGATGAGACTAACAGCCTTCGCCAATATCTATACTTGACATAAGACACGGAAGCAATAGATACCTATGTAGGTATATAGGTAGTGTAGTAATCAATAATAAAGATTGATTGTCATATTTAATGTGTGATGTAATTATGTCTTTCGATGATGTGTGTGTACATAATATTTGCACAGTATTGACGACATGCCTAATGTTTTATTAGTTATCTGTATGTGCGTAGTCCCTCTTAAATGAATAAATAAATTTTGTAACACATAGGGTACATATAGTGCAGGCCTACTGTATAATACTGGATCTCTATTTTTTGCTTGATAGAGGGTCTAATGGGCTCTAAGGTATAAACACAATGCAAGTTTGAAGGTCACACAAGAGGGTCCAACGGGTCATATTTGTAGACGAGTTCCAAGCCATGATGATTCTTTGCTGTTGCGGTAGAAATTTTTTTATTTTTGGAAATTTTAAATGTTTCGTCAAAATTATTTTTACAACTAATAGCTTAGCCACCTGCAAAACGATACAACATTGTTTTCACGGTGTGTGGTCACTCGGTCAGTAACGTGATTTACTTATCATGACCCAGAGTGGTGCCGATTGCCATACGAGCTGGCAGCTATTTTGTACTTATTGAGATTTAGTTTTAGTTCAAGAAAAACCGTTGCGTAATGGAATTTAACTCAGAAAATAAATTACTTTCGAGATATTAGTACATTACGTCGCGATATGGATGTGACGTATGATGCCGGTATATAATCAAATCCAAAACACAATTCAACAATTTTGTAGTTCGGTGGTACTGTTTATGGACTACAACAACGTAGAGGTCGCGTGTTCGATTACCGCTCAGTGAAAATATTTGTGTGCATGAACATGTGTATTTGCATTGGTCTGGGTGTTTCTATGTATAATATGTATGTATTTACAAAACTTACTTTGGGTCTAGATGGCGTTGTGTTTAGTTGTTGAAATATTATTAGTAATAGTCCACAAAATATTAGTAACAAGTGGTAGGACGTGTTATTTAGAGTGGTAATTTTTTTGATAAATGCCCACATATGAAAAGCGTGTGATTTTATTTCCACTATCAAGGATTTATTCGGGTGATTTGTGTTTATACATTTCCATAAGTCATTTCATCACGGTCAACTTTCATATCATCACTTTTTAACTCACGCGTATCCTTCCTAACCATATCCGCTCGCCTTTCAACTTTTCCGTCAATCCCTTGCAGCATTTTTATTGACTACATGTAAAAGTCGATGTTCAATCATCCATCTTCTTCATGGTCTAGAATTTGAAAACCATTTATCACATTTGTAAATATTGTCCTTTACTTGTGGGCACCCTGCAATGCGTTAAGTTTGTGGGCCAGTAGTACATAGGTACTACCCATAATATATTCATTTCTCCTTCAGGATTCATCATAATGTGAAAGCTATTAACACGGCCATACCTTAGTATTAAATAATGTAAGATAACATTGTGTTGGAAAATAAAGTTTATTTCATTTCATTTCATAATCATAAAGCATCGGTCAATTACCTTTTCAAGGTCAACAAAAACCACATGCAAGTTTTGTGTGCACTTCTGTTCTGTGTGCCTCTGTACGACAAATAAAAGCAAAACAATTCCGATTTATACTATTCAAATGCGTGAGTAGTTATACTATTAATTTATTGTTACGTTGGCGTATATTCTTTGTAAACGTGTCTTGAAAAATATAAAAATGCGTGCATAGGTAAACATCAACAAGTCTGCATAATATAGACGGCTGTTGGCATAAAATTTATATTATTAACTGTCGATTACATTTAGCTAGCAAATGAGTCCGGCAATAAAGCCTTTCAGAACATGCTATAATGCTAATGTCATAAAATTTTACTTGCTAATACAATTTTTTGAGATTCGTAGTGAAATTGGGTTGTAAATGTGAATGCCAAGTATACCAAGTATACTCAAAGTTATTTTAATAGGCTCAAAATTAAAATCGAAAGTCTTTGAAAGGTCGCGCAAGAGTTTGGTACTGTATATTTTAGTCTGAAGGAAAAATTTTAGATTGTCTTGAATAAATTAATAAATAGAATTATTATTTCGACCAGGTACTTCGTAAATTCGGTATTTGTATTTCAAACTCGTACAATGTATTTTTAATGGCAATAAAAAAAACAAAGTTTGTCTTGATACTAAAAGATAATAAATACGTAATTCGTAATACATAATGAAATACGTTTAATTAATGTTACTAGTTCTTCTTCTTCTCCTTTTTTTTGGCAACAGAGCCGACGATTGTGTCAGTTATTTCTGCCAGCGTCAAGTTTAGACTAATATTCTTGTTGATGATATTAATGTTAAATTACAATGATAAAAAATAGAAAAAATGTGGATGAAATTAAATGACAACCATCTTCCGTGAAAACAAAAGATGGACCATGTTTCGAGTTGATCTAGTGCGAAATACCTTTTTACTGTTGTCTCCGACTATTATACTGCCTACTGCCTACCTGTCAAATTCAAATTGTCATCAATTTTTTTTCGAGACTATTTAAATTTAGCTATCATATAAATATATCTTTTTGAAAATATGTGCCGAACACAATATTCATATAACAATTTTCAATTTGCCTTAAAATGCGCGTAAATAAACTATCGTCTTAAAATCCAGCGATTCGTATTCCAAAGCTATCTGTCTCCATTAAAACTATGCTGTGGCGAACACGAAAGTTCGTGTAAGATGTTAATGAAATGATGTAGGTCCAGAGGAGGCAACACGGCGAGTGGGCAGGTGGCGCCTACGACACTACCAGGCCCGTGTTGAATGTACATTACCATAATATCGACTATCTGGATCGTAGATAGGTAGATTGAGGCGGCATTTGTCAAATGCATTGTAAACGGTTTGTGCGTCTATTAATAAGGATATAGTTTTTATAAATGAAGTTAATTTTTAACCGACTTCAAAAAGGAGGAGGTTATCAATTCGGGTCGTATGTTTTTTTTTTTGTATGTTTGTTACCTCATATCTTGGTCATTTATGAACCGATTTGAATTTTTTTTTTTATTTGACAGGGTATACTCTGAAATTGGTCCCATTTTTTTATTATAAGAAATGGTTCAGTGGTTGTATGTTTGTTACAACTTAACTCCGTCATTTATAAACCAATTTGGAAAATTCTTCTTTTATTTGAAAGGGTATACTCCGAAATGGGGTCCTATGTTTTTTTTATAAAGAATGATTTAGTAGTTTGGCTTCAATTTAATATTTTGTAACAAAACGTTTGCAAGAAGTGAAGACGTGTAAAGCAACACGTCGATGTCTTTTGCGACGAATTATCTGACATTGACATGTCCATGCCACAAGTGCGAAGTGATTTTCAAAATTCATTTTTTGTTAGAAATGAAGTGGCCCTGGATGAGTGACCATTTGCGTCATTTCATTTTCAGCGTCTTCATTCTTTAGAAGCAGTAGACTATGATTATCACTATAATTTGGTAGTCGTTAAGCCAAGTTGGAGGTCTTATGGTCGTGAGAAATCACAACACCAACGGGCGGCCTTAAACCTGCCTTTACAGCACCACTGTTTATTTTTTGTATATCTGAGCGATTACTCGGTCAGTTAAATTATGATTTTTGATGATTCTTTATTGTTGATAGATCATCACTTTTTTGTTTTGATTTGTGGTTTCTGGGATTCAGGGTTTAGCGATCGAGGAAGTGTTGACAAGGACCTTATATCTCTATTTACAATCTTACCTCTCGTCTCTACTTTCTTTCAAACGGCGCGGCGCTGTCTCATTTGCGCAGCACGTTTAGTAGGTCTACCCATATTGAATATATTTATACACAACTAATTCCCACTAAAAGTTTAAAAATAAAATTATTTTTAGAAAAAAAATGAAAACCGACTTCAAACAACACCTACATGTTCAATCCTTAACTAAAAAGTAGAAAATAATATTTTAATTACTTCATAGCAAAGAACATTAAAGGGGAATCAACGCAATCCTTGATACCTATAATACTTTACTATTTATAGTTTTTAATCAGTTATTTTGGAGTCGGTGCCAGCCAAGAAGGATCATAATGACCTTCATAAAAATAACCTACCTACTAGCAAAAAAAAACCTTCTTGATTAATCTATTAATATATGAATGAAAAATATAGATTTAATACAAGAAATCGAACGGAATCTGATAAGTGCGCGTCAAATTTTTTATGTATATCTGAACACAACTATCAATGACGTCTGCGTTCACGAGTATGACCGCGTTCGGGTAGTGCACTCAGGCATATCCCCCACGCGTGCAATTACCGCCCCGTGCATTACAAAAGTTGGTTGCAAAGAAAGAATTAAAGATCCTTCTTGGCTGGCACCGACTCAAAAATAACTGATTAAAAACTATAAATAGTAAAGTATTATAGGTATCAAGGATTGCGTTGATTCCCCTTTAATGTTCTTTGCTATGAAGTAATTAAAATATTATTTTCTACTTTTTAGTTAAGGATTGAACATGTAGGTGTTGTTTGAAGTCGGTTTTCATTATTTTCTAAAAATAATTTTATTGGGTTGTAATATTAGAGAATATTTGTATTTTTAGTATAATTGAAATATTATATATGGACCGAATCCATGCTGGAGAAATTGCTCTGTGTTCAAAGTGTTGTTCGTCACTGTGACGTAGGAAATATCTTAGTAGTTTGTGATTGTAAATAGTTAGCCGATTATTTAAATCTCCGTCCGCGTTATAAGTGCTGCAACCGACACTATCCATTGTTAATCATACTACTGATATCTTGAATTTTAAGTACCATTAAGCAATTGAAAATAATCATATATCAGCACTTCAGCCTGCTCTATGCTTAATGCAACGCTATTCTTTCTTTGCTAAAGTTATTGGCGATTAATATTGCATCAATATCTGGCAATGTTCTGTGTATTATTAAATACTAGCTCCGCCCCACGGCTTCACCCGCGTGTAAAAAAAAATATTTGTTGTATCCCTTGGTTGTAGATCGATTTTCGGGATAAAAGTATGTCTATGTCTATGTCCGTTTCCGGCACCGAATCAATCTACACAAAATTTTTTGTGAAATCAGTTCAGCCGTTTAGGCACTGAGTGGTAACAAACACACATACACACTCAAACTTTCGGATTTATAATAATAATGTTACATCCTGATCAGAGTGATTAGATTACACTGCGTCTATCTCTGAGAGCCCTGCAGTTATTTATTACTCGTTACTCCTCTGTATTACTTAATTGTTTCTCGCAACACTCTCGAGGTATGAAACTGTGATAATAATACATTTGATCCCGTGATAAAACTATCAGATTATAGTTTGATGCTAGGGCTGCTATGGTAGCACTCACTCCAACTGCGTAACCAAGTCAATGTTCCAGATTGAAAATTTCGTCGTAAACTTCATCATTATCATCATCATATCAGCCACAAGACGCCCACTGCTGAACATAGGCCTCCTCCAATTTTCGCCACCGTTGTCGCTCGTTCGCCGCCCTCATCCATCGGTTGCCTGCCACCCTAATAAGGACGTCGGTCCACCTTGTGAGAGGTCTGCCCACGCTGCGTCTTCCGGTTCGTGATCACCACTCTAGAACCTTTCTGCTACGAGCTATGTCAGTTACTTTGGTTTGCCTGCGGATTTATTCGTTTCTCAAACGATTGCGGGGGAGACGTCTAACATAGCTCGCTCCATCGCCCTCTGAGCGACTTTGAGCCTTCGGATAAGACCCATAGTTAGCGACCACATCTCTGCTCCATATGTCATCACTGGCAACATACACTGGTCAAAGACCTTAGTCTTGAGACACTGCGGTAGTGCGGACGTGAAGATATGTTGTAGCTTCCCGAACGCTGCCCAGCCGAGTTAGATTCGACAAGTGACCTCTTTCTCTAAATCGGACTTACCTGATCGGACTGTTTGTCCCAGGTATATGTACTCTAATTCGAGGATCGAACCTCCGACCGTGATAGGAGTGGGTGTAACATGAACATAGGTCATGACTTTAGTCTTGTCCATGTTCATTTTTAGGCCCACTTGTTGAGAGACTACTGAGGTCATCGAGTATTGCACTGAGGTCCTCCACAGTCAGCCATGACCACGATATCGTCCGCGAATCGAAGGTGAGTGATGTACTCGCCGTTTATGTTGATGCCAAGTCCATTCCAGGTCAGAAGCTTAAACAGTCGTAAACTTCAGATAATCGTAAACATAGTAGGTATTGGAATTCTCTGGCTTAGAAATGTTTCAAATGACACTTGGAAAAATTAATTATCCTATTCTTAAATGTATCGCATACTACTAAATTTGTGACAGCCCTATCGTAATTATGTATTTATTAAAATCCACTTGTAATAAAAAATCCTACGCAAAACAATTGAATTATATTTGAATGTTACATAAAATATTTTCTCCGCTAAAGAAAGTACTGCCTAAGGAAATTTATACCTACAATTGAATCATTTGATGTAACCTACGCATATTATTATCATTATGTAAAGTCACTATTGTGCACGTTATGATGTAGTAACGTAGGTTATATCTTCTATATGCAAATTGATTAACAACCTTAAGAGAAAATTGTACTATCTCAGAGAAAACTTAGTGGCAAAGAAATTTGGTGGCTTACAATAAATCACGCTCATAATCAAGAAGAAAGTTTTCTTTCATTGTTGGGCTTTCGTAAGTTTGTTATCACATAAGTATATTCACATAATTTAACTTTCGTTGCTTATGAATAAGTACTAATCAAAATGTCAAAGCAATCAATGGAATACTAGATAACCCAACTACCCACTTATTGTGGTCAATCGGCCTGCTAAATTTGGTAATTAACTCTTTCTTTTAAAAGTGGCTTATGTCCAATAGTGAACGTCTTCAGACTTATAGATGATAAAGATATTTGAACACTAGTATTTAATTTCAGCTACAGGCAATTTTAACCGAGAGTCTCAGGCGTAGGACCGACAGCTTTACTGCTCACCAAATACCGACATGTTTGTTTCTGTTTTTCTTGCAACAGTTTCAATAAGGTGTAAAAATATAAAAATAGTTTGACACAAAAAGTCCTATGTATACTTTCGGCCGCGTATAAAACTGGGGCTTCGTAACCAGTTACGATCGAACACTTTTTCGTTATAAGAGTAAAATGAAGTCAGTTAAAAGAAATTTGTGTGTAAGTAAGTGAATGCGACGTAATATTAAACAGTTTTTTTTTAATTACTGTATGCACTGTAAACATATTTTAATAATAAATAGTGCACTTTATTGTTTGTGCAGTCAACACTTTATTTGTTGTAAATGGTACCTGACCTGTGCACTTACCATCAGACGTCTGTCAATAATAGAAATGCGACTAGTAACTTTTTAAACGTTCAAACACTGTATTGACAATAAATAATGTCAATAAGGCTTAATCTCCAGTAGTTCTACTATGATTTACCTAACTTGCATGTTTCTCACCAGAGACGGTAAATTTTGTTAAACGGAACAGCGCCTCTGGTATTTACTGTTTTCAAAGTATGTAGTAAATTGTGTCATACTAATTTTTACTCATTTTCCGTTGTCTTACGAGGTGACCGGGTATAAAATTCTCAATTCTTTCAATCTGTGGATGTTGTAGGTATGGGACGGTTAATATATATAAAAATGCCCCCAATTACACGGAACCTAAAGCATAGTTATGTATAAGTGTGTTAGGTTCAGCAGTCGGAACATGTGTTGAATATAACTTTGCCTATCCTTTTCGGGATAACGGCATGACGTTATGTGCGTATGTATGTAATATTTTATGGTTCAACCTCAGAAAGGTGAGGATGCCAACCGTAGGAAAAAGCGCGTTAACTTATAGTAGAGTTACTCGTACATACCCGTGTTATGACAATAAACAGCAGATAGCAGCTATACAAATAAAAGTTATTTCATAGAACGACTGTTTCTCTCTGCACAGGACAATAATATCCCGTGTATTTATCCAAGTATAAATTTGATTTATAAGAAACGAAATTGTAAAAGTAATTTTAAAATATCACGACCTTAACCTGACATTTTATTTTTATAAGAATTCCCATGTATACTTTTATAGTTCTTTGTTACATGCCAACATATCTACAAATCAAGGCATAAGAGCTTTACATATTCTGTTTACTTAAAATGGTTAATGAAATCGATTTTTCGAAGGTATTATTGTTTTTTTTTGCCTGCTGCCATGTTGAGTAAATATGACAACTTTATAAACTGCATACAATACGGACTAAAAATATAGGTACGATAAACATAAAATTAGTTGAGTTTACCGATCTAGAGTATAAAAGCACTCCATCTCTTCTAGTCCGAGTTGTAAGATACGTCTAATTACCCAAGTTTAAATTAGGTACTAACATAATTAACGCGATCATGCATTAGGTATTTAAATACCTTATTTTAGTTGTCGTTTCGATCAGGTTACACCGGCCGTGGTCACAAGCAGACTGATGAGGTGATGTCACGCTTCCGTATGCGAAGTAGATTCGAGATCTACCCTCACATTTTTTTTCTTCCCGCCCACTATCACATCCTCACTAACAGTTTTCTTATGTCGTATGCCGTCCGTATTCCGAGCGTAGTATTTGAATCACTAGATTTCATGTCATTGAGAGTTTAAAGCCATTTCTCTATTGAAATTTATATGTCTCTTGATTTTAATAGCTTCTCGTACAACCCAAGAGTAATAAGTATACTCAGAAGATAGGACTTGCAGGCGATGAAATTCAATCCACAGATTGGTGTCCGTTTAAAGTATGTGTACGGCAACCGCTGATTTGCTGGTCTGTCGATGGTTTACAGAGGCGATATGGTTATGACCCTTACAGCAAACAGCGTTAGTACCTAATTTAAATTATTTCATGCAACGCAAAAGCTTAAAAGTAAATAATTAAATATGTAACAACAGGCGGTGACAGGCATCAGCGTGATCTCCGTGATCACATTGCTATGGTCATCAATTTGCGTGTCAAGCGTGATGAATAAGGAAGATCTTTCTTTTTACCTACTCATATCCTGCTATAGAACTCTTCAATGATCATGAGGTTTTTTTCCATAAATATTTTCCAATTTCTGATATGTTGTAAAATAACACAATTTTATATTTTGCACTCCATGACATTTTTAATCAAACTGTATCGTAACACAGTAGGATTATAACACACGAACATATTCAAACGATAAGACACTCGTTGCAATCTAGTCGGTCGGCCTCAAAGTGATTTGTATATTGTTTTATGTAAATTCATTAGTTTCTTAGTTGAGCTAATTGCTCGCAGGTTCCCACGGACTTCCGAACAGCCTTTTATTCTAATTGAATTGATTTCTAGGGTATAAACAAGCATAGACATTAGTTTAATCTTTGTATAAGAACTAATTGGTGGGCAATTTCCGAAACAATCAAATCATCAATTCAGTTCTCGTGAAGGTTTTAAAATAGGCATTGGATTAATTGCGTGAAGATTGAAAATATGTTTTGAGTTAAAGGCCAGCGTTAATTGCAAATGCTAGGGACAACTGTTGTCTGGGAGATGAGTTAGAGAGAGAGAGAGAGAGATTAATGATTACTACTCATAGTCAGATTGGTCATTCCACTGGATGTCTAATGCTGCATTATTCTAAAGAGAAGTTTTGCTATGGTCACTGGACTTGGCAATGCGTTACATTTTTCTTAGTTATCCCCACGCAGAGGTGTGATGATTCTACATTTTGAAGCTGTTACCACGGTTGAGAAGTGGTACTTTTACAGCCGGGCTGGTTCGATTTAAGTATAGGTACATTACTGTGTTTTCCTCTTAACAATTTTATATTTCATACAGCTTTGGTTTAAATATAACATGCACTACTATAAACTGCAGGGTCAGAGGTTAATACAAGATTTTAAACAGCCATTACGGTAGAGATTGGTAGTAATTTTTGCCATTACTCACTTGGTTACAAACTAAAAAAAATCTGTTCGTAAATGAGATTCGAAGATCACGGTAAAGGCCAATGCCCAACACCTAGGTGGGTCATTAACTTGAAAATTATGATTATATTACATCACAAAGAAAGAAAGTAACCTTCGGAACAATTTGTCAAAAGGGAGCTAAGCAGAACTTTCTATGTGGGCGAGACGTGGGAAGCGGTATCAAGTAGCATCGTTTAAATCATATGTAATCTTGCTCTTTTTATGATTTCCAAATATTCGTGTTTCGTAACAGTGTGGACCACGTGTGGGACTTTGCACTTACACACCTTTGTCGTATTTGGACAATACTCGGGCGCGGCTTTCCTAAATCAAATGTAAAACAGTTTATAATTCTCTGCAACTATTTACGCAAAGTGGAAATCTTACAACATTCAAATAATAAAAGGGGGGTAAAATGTGTACTTATACATTGATATGCAATACCAAACTCAGCCTTCGAAGCCAACGCTAGCAGTCTCGTTTCAAGATAATCATTATAATCATTAAACGACAACCAAATATTAGTTTCGTAATTATGGTCAGTGAGTCAGTTATAGCACCATTACGTTTCGCCCTAGTTGCTTTGGTCAACGTTTTGTCTCGGGGATTATCCACTGGCGCCTCCACGATTCGACCTAAATACCAGCGCGAATATTTGTTCCGTAAACACTTGATTAGTTACGCACAGCTTTACGGATCTTTGATCTACTTGATGGTTTAACAATATGCAAGAAATATGCATAGCTTCGAGGTGACGTGTATGATCTAAAATATTATGTAGATATTTTTCTGTCACGTGGCGAAACCTCATGTAAAATTTTTGATATCGGGTCTATAATTTAGCTGCGCCCCACGTCTTCGCTCGCGCGTAATATATGTTTTGTGTCTCTCGAGAATCAGACCGATTTTCGGAATAAAATCTATGTCCGTCTGCGGTACCGGATTCATCTACTTACCAATTTTCATCAAAATCGGTTTAGCCGTTTAGTCGCTAAGTGGCTAAGGTATTAAACACACACACACACATGCATACACACACAAAAACTGTCGTGTTTAAGATTTTAGTAGGAGCCGACAAGCTTTGTGTGCATAATAGAATTCTAGTGACTCGCAGGCGTATAAAAACGATCACTAAAAATGCTTAACAGACAGGTCAATGCTCACACCGACTACAAGTTAAATACAGGGATTTGCATCACTATACAATTGTTTTTTTAGACAGCGATTACTTAGCGAAATGTTACTATTGAAGTGATAGCAAAAAGAGGTCTACTATCGTGTAACAAGCTACTATAAATTATTACACTGACTTTGAACTAATGACTAAAATATTTAGGAATAGAAAAATGTATACTTTAAAAGAATACGTAGTAATCCTATAGGGTTTCGTTTATCCTTTGAGGTACTTCTGTACCCTGAAATAGCTCTCGCAATTAGCGAAAAAAATTACTTTTAATAACTAACAATACAAATAAGAAATACGAGTATACAATTAATTACTGACTAGACTGCCTCCGTGGTGCAGTGGAGCGCAAGCAACTGCTGTGCTAGAGGTTGTGGGTTCGATCCCCACACAGGACAAAACTTTGTGTGTTTCATAAATATTTGTTTCGAATCTGGGTGTACTTTGTGTCCATTAAATGTATGTTTGTACAGTCTCCGACACACATCTTGTTCCCTAATGCGGGAGTTGTCTTAAAAAAAACCACTAGTACGCACAGATCACCCAAAAAATTAACAATATCACGTAAAATCTCGTAAAATCTTATTTTTAATATGATCATAATTCATAACCGTTGACCACAGATAGCGTATAACTTTTGTATTTAGGCTTCAGTAGTATTTGGACCGAATCCTAAATAACTGTGGACACCTTAATACCTATAAATTAGTAATAAAATCGTAATTATTAGAGAATACGTTTCTGTATTACCTAATTACCTATTTTCCACCTAGTGCGCCATATAAAACAGTGATGATATCCGTATCTAAAAATAAGGCTAGATTAAGGTACTACTGTGTGAATTGCGAAACTCTTCTTGAGATCACGGAGATGCACATTTTGCAACTTTTGGTTTAATCTATATTTAGTTGAGCATTTCTCGTGAATATTGGATCAATAGTTTTTGCGTGATGAGGAGCCAAGCTGACTTTACCATGTCACCATCGAAGACAAAAATAAAGTTCTTTAATACCACGGATAAATAAAATCTCTACTTTTGGGATAATAGATATATCAAGTGCCACCATGTTGGTTTTATAGTAGATTTATTACGGGACTAAAGAAGCAGACTTAAATTTTCTCGTTGCGCGCATTTGAGGCAGGTTTCTGCAATGATTTCGTAAAGTACCTCTTGTTATAATAAAGCATCATTAGGCGATAGTACATTAAAGATACTCTACAATTCATTTATTTGATGATAAATCTTCTCCTATAAATGAAATATTATTCCAAAGGTTTCGAACCAAATATCGCAATATATCGCGATATCTCAATAACTTCCATCAATCTAATTCACTTGTAATGAAATTCTCATTATGTTTTCCCATGGCATTTAACGAATAGTATTTTCGAAATATCGAAGGCTCCTTCTGAAACTTATATGATAAATGATTCTTCACTAGCGACCCGTTCGACTTCGCATAACGACACATAATTGTGATGGACATAATGACATTTCTTTGACATTATCGGCTTATGTGTACTATAATATACATGTATTATACTGTGTTGTGACTCTTTGCGCGATCCTTTAAGAAACCAAGGTAACTGATGGGGCTCGCAGAGTCTCTTCAATGATGTGGCAAATGGAAGGACACAGCTCGCAGAACTGGTGGTCGTTGTGGCAGAAAGGTTCTAGAGTGACGCTCGCGAACCAGAAGGCGTAGCGTGGACAGACCCCTGACAAGGTGGACCGATGAACTTGAAAGGGTAGCTGGCAACCGATGGATAAGAGCGGCTCACGACCGGACAAGGTGGCGAAAATTGGGGTAGGCCTATGTCCAGCAGTGAACGTCTTTCGGCTGATATTATGATGATGATGACATGTGTTATAGACAAAAACCTTCTCAAATTCTCTGAACAACCCTGAAAAATTTAAAATTGTTGCGCGGCGGTTAAGTATAAGTTTTTTTTCTTTATATTAGCCTACCAAAGTGACTCTACCCCGCCTGATGGTAAGCAGTCAGTGGAATCCAGAAGTAGTGGCCACTATACCAAAAACCAAAGTCTTCAACTGCTAGTATGATGGCCTCCACTATGGCGGCTGGGAATGGAGTTAAGGGCAGGGAATGAGGGAGGTGAGGAAAGAGGAAAGGGGGAAAATTGGGCCTTCGGCGCTTTCACTCACCGAACGAAACGCGGTACTACGGATACTACTACTCTTACGTCAATCTTCTATGTGAGTAAATGGAGTAAGTAGGAAAGAGACTGAAGTAAACTGCGACTTTTATTTATGTATACTATTATATGTATAAAGCGGCAGAGTTTGTTTGTTTGTTTGAACTCGCTAATTTTAGGAACTACATGTCGGATTTGAAAAATTATTGTTGCGTATGATAGCCCAGTTCTTAGAGAAGGATATAGGCTTTTTAACATCACGCTACTGGCGACGGGAGCAAAGCTAAATATTGACTATGCCAAGGATACGGGTATAAATTGCAGTTGAAGAATTTCTTAGATATAAACGTATAATAATTTAATGAAAGCACTTAATGATACATGCGTAAATATTTTATTTATGGTACATTAAGCTCAGTTTTATTTCTTGACATTTTATGTTATTTATATGCTGGAAGAATAATTGACGTTGTTGTTGTAAAGGTAGAAACAAGTTCGTATGTTTATGTATTTCTTTATTTGTTCTAGGAATGATCACATATATTTTAATTGAATGATGGTACCCTAGTCAAAAAATAGACGACCAAGTCTTGGTCACTTTAGTTCTTGTTATAATTTCAAAACTAAAGTTAAATATTGTATATCTAATGTTCTGTCAATTAGCGCTCTTTTTCATTGTATAGTAATTTATTAGTTTCTTATAGTACTTTAGGACAACTACAAAAAATAATGTTAAAACCAGCCTGTTATAGTCTCGCTTTACCACACAGGTTTTGCCCTGTCTCTTACATAGCGAAAGCATCGAACACCGCATCACCACGCTTGCTCAAGGCGAATTGGTGTTATCAGACTTAAATTCATTACAGTCAAATTTCCTCACAATGTTTTGCTATCCATTTATAAGCTAAACATAGAAAATACCTAAGAATTTGAAAATCTCACATTGGTATTTTTCCAGTTTTAAAACTACAAGCTGGTAATAAAAAGAAAAAGTTAAATTTACCTGCTTTAGAATTTGTAGATAATGAGACTACGAAATTACGGATCTGCATCGATACTGTTTCTGAACTCTGAGGTAGCGGAACATTCCACATTGATTACTATAACGTAATAATAACAACATTATGCAACATTGACGTACACAACGTATTTTTTTCTTATTAGCAATGAATAAAGATCACATACAGAGCAATGATTCAGTACTTTCACTCAGATCGATGATTAATTGTGATTTTATTATAGTAACATTATAATAATTCAATTGATATATGTAGGTACTAAATAGTTTTCATTACCGTTTGTGGTAAACGACTCGCGACCTAATATTAAAGGACACAGGAACGATTTAACTGTCTGGCGTTTGAAACGAATATTGTGTACTAATACTAATACCATCCAGAACATTAAACAAAATTTATGACTAATTCTCAATTACCAATAGATTTATAGGATTATTAATTAAAGTAAAACCCGTAAAAATTAAAAACTATCCCGTAAAACAAAGTGAGAGAATATTTTAATCAATGTTTGAGCTTGAATATTTAAAGTATTAGCTTTGACTTTTTTCAGCTTGTGAAGCATTTAATTCTGATTAATGTAAATGTGTGCAGTTTTTTCTTCTTTTTTGTAGCAATTTGCGAGAGCCGTTGTACCGTTCGTAGAAGACGTTCCACTACCACCTTACTACGGTCACCGCATAACCGCCTGCTACTAGTGAGACAAAGAATCTCAGTAATACCTACTTACGTCATAAAATCTATAATGATAACAATGTCGATGAAAATATCATTATTCTGAGGCAATATGTACCTAGCTATTTATAGTGCGTTAAACTCATTTGCGAAACTGATTGTTTACGGAACTTTAGAAATCCAGGGCAAAACGCAAACACATGTCAATAAAATCTGTGTCAGTTTGAGACCCCGTTTACAAGTTTGCACTTAACATTCTTGTGTAAAACTAACAATAGTTAACTAATAATATATTAAAATAATTATGATAACAACAGTTACAAAATAGTACTTAGGTATACCTACTGTTAAAGAGGTACAATGTAGCAACGTTTAAAATAACTTATTACCCACCTATTATGACAGCTTAAACAATGATGTAAAATTTAAATTATGTTGTTGATTCCTACGCAGAATAATTTTGTTTTTGCTGAAATAGAATTGCAAGATAATAATAGGATATTTTTAAGCGCCATACAATTTACAATAAGGTATTATTTTTTATAAATTCATTGTTGCAAAATTGTTGCCTTATTTTTAATATACCTACCTACAGTGGCTGGACCTTAAACCAAACCATTTCTGGCATCCGATATCCTTTTATGCTTGTCTAAGGTGGCACTTGGCAATCACCTGGTGTTAAGTGGATCGCTGTTCATTTTAGGTATTTTTTATGTAAAAATGCGAACTCAGCAACATTTTTCCATGAGATGGCAGTGACAACTATAGGGCTTGGTTTTCAAAAACTAATTAAGTAATTTTTTAACTACTACTACTATTTTTTAACTAGTAATTTTTTGCAAATTTTAGACTAGTCTAGCATAGTCCACATCGCTGGGTCGTATGCTGAAAACGTTCAGCAACAATTTGAGAGCTTCTTAGAACAAGAAAACTGCGAAACTTATAGCGAAACACTTTATATATTTTCTTTGTATGTATCTTTCTATAATCAATAAATAAATAAAACGCTATCGACTTGCATAATCTTTAAATATAAGAGCGTCATATTTACACTGGCTGTAGCATATAACAACAATATTAACATAATACGTAATGATTACATTAAATAATTATCTGTACACCGACCAGCTAATTGAAAATAAGGATTTAACTAATGACATAAGAGTTGCAAATTGAGTGCTGACAGCGATTTATGTTAGCGTTGATGCATGATGATTGATGAATGACCAATGACCTCCGATGAGTAGCAAGCTGATCTTACGAAATTGATATAATCAACTCATTGCCCTGAATACCTGGGCATTACCTACTTATCTACTGTATGTAAGGCACCTTATCTAATACGGACGTGTGAAAAAAGTGATTTGTTACCTACTTGAATAATGTGTGGATTTTTCTGGTATATTTGTTTTAAGAATGATTTGATTAATAGATGATAAATAAATATTTGAAAACATTAAAAATATTTTTATGTAATATATCAAAGCTGATTTATAATCTTTGCTGCTCAAATATCAGGCACTAAGCATTTCAGTTCACAATTGTTTATTCCGTTCATGTTTTTTAGATTAACTACTATCTATCTCGTTGCTTTACATTTTGTCCAGAATGCCAGCAGCATCAGAAGATTTTAGTTCACGAGTTTCAATTAAAAGTTTTCAAAATAAAAACTTCTTTAGATTTTAATTAAAAAATTCTATATTATTATCCATCATTAATTTAAATTTATTTAATGCAGACGCTATTATTTTTAAATATAAATAATTCATACATTTGAAAGTAATCATAATCATAAAAAAAAAACAATATTAGAGTAACACATTATATTAGCAATTTTGCTAACACTGGTGGTCCGGACTCAGTGCCGTAAATAGGGCGGTGCCACCGGTGCCCAGGCACAGGGCGTAGACTCTGGGGGGCGCAAGAATGGCCAGACCAGGCAGGACTATTATTTTTTCGGTTTGCTCCTGATAAGTTCCCGCTGCGCCCCTAGTGCTCGATTCCAACACATACGTACCTACATGCCAGTATCATCAAAAACGTCTATTAAATTGGACAAAACATCGCGCTCATTTTTTTGGCAGCGCACGAGCGTATTTGTGTTTAGTGTTTATCGGAGTTAAGCCGCCGGCCGGCTACACGGTCGGTCGGAGACTAAGCGGCGGGCGGCTACGGGCGGGCGCTATAAAGAATTTTTTAACAATGCCAGTGACTGTATCTTCCTGCGAAAGATTATTCAGTAAGCTAAAATTAATGAAAACTTACTTGCGCTCGACGATTGGCCAAGAAAGGTTGACGGGCTTAGCGATTTTGTCGATTGAACGCGACATAGGAAAGTGTCTGTCGTATGAAAAGGTTATCAACGATTTCGCAATGAAGAAAGCGCGAAAAGTAAATCTTTAAAAAAGTTTATGGCTTGCTTTAATAAATCTTTACTATCTGAACTCATTCATTTGTGGTCTCATTTATTTGTGTATTGTGTAGTTGTGAATAATCTTGCAAATATTTTCGAATAAACGTTTCTTCACCAATTCATACTTAAACGCAATTTATATTATGCTACCTTCCTTATTCAGAACTCTACCATACCAAGTACTTAAAATTAAATTAATTTACAGTTTACTGAAACTTTGCAGGGTGTTATTTTATTATAGAAGTATGAAAACCATAGTGGCCCAAAAATTAAATCTTAAGCATCAGGGTGGGCAACGCATTTGCACTAGTGAACTTGCGATTGAGTTTTAGTGAGTGAGACACAGTGGGTGGTATAATAGGCGAAGGGTCCACTTAACATCAGATGGCTCGTCTGCTTGTTTGCCTACATCAGTTCTTTAAAAAAAAGATTTTTCTTCCAAAATATTATATAATTGGTCCACCAACACCAAGTTCCTCGTGCTTTATTTTGTCACCCTGAATGAAATGAAGTAGGCCTATACATAGCATTGCTCTAGGGTACCTATAATATCTAAAAAAACAAGGGCAGCTCGCACAGGGCGCAAAAAAGGCTATTTACGGCACTGTCCGGACTTAGGTATATGTTTGCTTTGTCTAGTAATTATTTGTTTGTAAGTCTACAAGTGTTAGAAGTATATTAAAGTCTAAGTATAATAAATAAAATAAAGGAACGTGCACAAAAGAAACATTGTATAGAGTGTAATTAGTATAAATCATTATTTGAAACAACATTTGCAATAGTTATGTTAGGTCAAGAGTTGACAATGTTGCATCGTTCAATGTAGGTTCATGCGCATTAAGTACCTACTACTAACGGAGTTCTTAATTTTATTTATGCAACACGAATACATATTTAAAAATAAAATAGGTAGAAATTCATTTTTCAAAATACCTTTTAAAATAAATAACGTATCAAATTGTAGGAGTCTAAATACTATTGAGTATTTAATGGGATTTAGTCTATTGATATTGTACCTAGTGTAGGTACACACTGATAACAAAATTAGAACATTTTCAAAATGGGCAGTTTTAGTAGATGCAGAAACTTATAAGTACTTGATGTGTTGAATGATTGAATAGGTACAGACTTAAAATTACATTTTGCTAATGACATGTACTACAAGTTTAATATAATATTGATCTAGAAGATAGTTAAGGCACTTAAACTGAGATCAAATCAGAATGAAATAGATAGTTCACAAAACGCCGTCTCCCGCTCTGCAGTAAGTAATTGATGCGGCGATAAGATCGATATCTCGCGATGATCGATGGTGCAGATCGGAAGAGACCTAGAAAGTGGAATAAATCGTGATTTTACTAATTATTCGAGTTACGTTAACCATTGCGACAAGCATTTGTCTCTTTATTGCAAAAACGAGAAGATTTATAGCTATTAATCAGGCTATAGCGGTAACCTTGTTTGTTTTATTACGTGATCGAATGGATAATAATGTGGTTATCGTAAGAAATTTGTGTCGTAATGACCTATAAGTGTTTTTATTAGTCGAAGCTAATGTTTACGCTGACAGTGAGGCAATTGTATAGTTATTTAGGTTTTCTTTACCTTAATATTTGCAAGTCATATTTTACAAATTTTATTGTTCATGCAGCCTGCAGAAAAATAGCTGTGACTATAAAAATAAGTTTACAACCATACTGTAAAGAAACGGCAGAAACATCTGTAACTCAAAGGGACAGGGGAACGAGTTGTAAATTTTCTAACACAAAAAAATTCAAGCAAGAGCCTATAAAATTTGAAATACTTAAGTTCGACAGTAAAGTTCTTGACTCACAAATTAGTCAAGTTGACATGCTTGTGTACACTGAGCGCTCGATATTTTGCATTAATTTAATGGTTGCGAGCGTTGTTTAAAATATTGTAGTCACATCGTCGTAAATAGTTTTACGGTCAAGAATTCATTTGTATGTCGTGGGTTCGATTCCCGCGGAAGGCAAAATATTTGTGTGATGAACATTTGTATTTGCCTTCAGTTTGGGTGTTTTCTATGCATTATAAGTAGGTATTTACAAAAAAAATGTATGTATATGTATTATATTTCAGTTATCTAGTACCCATAACACAAGCTCTGCTTAGCTTGGGACTAGATGACGGTGTGTAATAGTGTCCACATATTATTATTATTATTATTATTATTATTATTATTATGTATTTATTTTAAACTTTTTTACCGACATGGTTTTTCTGAAGCGTAGGACTATTTTAAATAACACTTATTTAAAATATAAGTTTCACCGCTGCATAAATCTAGCTCTTTATGAATTATGTCTTAAGTGTAGATTGAATAATATACTCTATAGCCTAACTCTTGTTACTAGTGATATTCATTTTAATTAAATGGAATAGATAAGCTTCCTTTCATGTCATACTATACATATTTTTCAACTCCATTTGAGTTTTTCAGTGTAACCCGTTCAGATTAAATACCTGTGTTCTACATGCAGCAACTGTCACCTGACCTCCACTAACCAATTACTGTTCATAGCCAATATGCTATTGTGAGACCACAAAACTACTTCTCAGGTTTCTGATTACCCCAAACGATTGTCATAGATGTAAGTAAGGTGACTGGAACAGACCACTTAAAGTATTCCAAGTCTTTTCCTAAGCACACAGAATTCTTCATGTGTATTAGACATAATTACAATTATTTCAGTTGTAAGACAAGCAGATGGCCGGCCGATAGGCATCCCCCAATTGTCGCCAGTTTCACCGGTTGTGAGCCACCTTCATTCATCGATTGCCTGCCACCTTTATCAGGTCGTCAGCCTACCTTGTTAAGGAATTTCCCACTCTGCGTGTTACGGTTCGTGGTTGATACTCCAAAACTGTCCCAATGGCTATCAGTATTAGGGTGCGTTTCCATTGACTCAGAGCTGGGCATAGTGGAGAGGAGCGGACTGTGAGTTGGCCAATCACAATGCTCGAAATTTTGACTCCGCGTGTGGAAACAGTGTAAGCGGAGACGAGTGGAGCTGAGCAGATTTTAAAATAAAATATGTAAATGCGCGGCCTAGAGCTGTACAGAATGGAGTCCCCCCGCTTGGCACCATAGTTTACTCGACTCCATTCTATACAAAGCGGAGGGGAGTGGGCGGTGCGCCACGCCGCAGTGCCGCCGGGTAAAGTAGACTTGAATGAATCTGACTGATTGAAATGCGGCTGAATGCAGCTTTGGTCTGTTCAGATCAGCTTCATTCCGCCCCACTTTGCTATAGTGAAAACACTTGTCACTTTTTACTGATCTTCTCCTCTCCACTCCGCTCAGCTCTGTGTCAATGGAAACACACCCTTAGAGACGTTAAAGCGAAATTACCCTCAACCTTGCAGATCTATCAGTGTATAGGTTGCTAAGCATTAATCTTATTAAAACCCGTTGCTACAAGTTAACTAACTAACTAATGAAAATGTTTGAAAAGGTGAAAGAGAAAAGTCATTTTTCTTCAGGAACTGATCAACTGGCTGATGCCAATCAATTCTTTGGTCAAATTGTAAATACATACATATGACACAAGATGGCTAAGTGTATTGAAATGTAATGGAGTCAAAACGATACAATGTAAAATGCAATGTCATTTTTGAGATGTAGTTCCGCTATCCCTTTCAATAGCGATCGTATGATTTGCTCTATTGAATTAACGAGAGTGCTGGTGCCACAGACGTAATATTACAGGCAGAACGGCTCGATAATATCAATATCGAAGTAACGTAAATTAAAAATAAAAGTCAGGTGCCGAAATAAGTGTAAAAATCGAAGGCAAAGGTAAGTGAAGCCAACACTTAATAGAGATAAGGGACTAACTTGTATTGACAAGGAACATTGAGATGCAGCTTTTAAAACAAATTTGATATACTGACCTCAATGTATTTTACGAAGCCATGCCTGAGAAAACACAAACAGGCACAGTTATTGTAATCTTGAATCTTTTAACCATATTTATATTTTATCCAATATACCTAGTCTATGACGTCAGCAGAGCCTCGGCACCAGTCGAAAACATAATAAACAACAATTTCGTCGGTATTCTAGAACTTGAAAAATTCTGATTAATAGTATCTTTAAACGTTAAATTTGTGTGGTTATATTATAATGTTTACTTAGTCAATAACATAAAACTTGCCGTCTTCAATTAATAATTAATCAATTGACACAACCATTTAATAACTGACCATAGAATATCCAGTAATTAATTTTCTACGTGCCGTAACTTCCTTGATACTCATAACATTCATTTCACATCCTATTGAAGAGTCGATCTCTCACTCTGATATATTATCCATTTAGTGCTAAAAGACGGACACTATTAAATTACATAGGCAGGAAGATCACAGATACATCGACGAAGTATGATTAAGGAGATTCATCAAGTTATGTATTAGCTATTCAGAGACCAGCCATAAGTGTTTTTAGATACCAGTTGGTATCAATCTTGTACGCAAATACAAAAACAGTTTATTGGTTTATTTAACTAATACTGCTTAATATGATGCATCAACTGAATATATTTGTAATTCGCTTGGATTTAGAATCTTTGCATTGTACGAAGATTGGTTTATGATCGTATTACTTAGGTACATACGCATTTTATTGTTTTCTTAGTATATTATAATATATTCTACTTTTATCAGATTTAGTGTAGTTTGTTTTTTCTAAAATTGTAGATTACGATCGCCGTTTCTACCTAGATTTTTGTACGTCGTAAATATTTCCCCGTGTCTAAATGAGCAAAGGTAATGGTGCTGTCTTTTCTCAAAATTGTTGATTTTGTTTAAGAAAACCTGAAACAGATGTTAGATGACTCAGAGCAGCACTTATTCGAAATGTCAAGATTTATTTCAGTTTGTATCGTAGATAACGTATGTTTTTTAACAATTTATACTTGCTAACACGTTTGTATTTGTTGCTAAGAGTGATAGTACTGTTTTCATCTTTATACTTATATAAAACCAGACGATTATCGATCACGTCGGCCACTGAACCTCATATACTGCCCCGTTTTTAGGGTTGCATACCTCCAGAGTCAAAACATACCCAACCCTTATAGGATCATTTTGTTATCTGCATGTCTATTATATCCAGACCGTTTTTTAAGTAACGCGTGGTGGTGAAAGGTCAAGCTAACATTTATTTTGAATACCTACTCATGTATGCATCCTCTTGAAACTGTAAAAAATCAAAGTTCTCTGTAAAGCAATCAAAAGATGTTGTCGTTCATGGCTCGCATTTTCTGGATTTTAAATACTAACGTGGTCGCACTGAAATTCCCGAAGAGTCAAAATGCTCTGCTTTACAAAGACAATTCTTCCCATAAGTTCAGACAGACTCCCATTCTAATCAATAAGGAGTATTATTTTTTAAATTACGAGTACATAAATAATAATTCAGTTTAATAAATAAAGCAGCTTCACTAAAGTCAGCCATTCTATTTTTAGCATATAGTAAACAATTTTGAAAAACAAGCGATTGTGGTCGCGTCGGCGCCGGCGCCGCAGTGACATTTACACGAGGACCTTGTGCAGAACAATTTGCGAACAATGAGAGAGGCTGTCATATGTTCCCGGAACCCAGGGGTGACCTCAACACCGACCTCCACTCCGATGCGCGCGCGCGAACGTGCCCATAACACAAAAGATCCATGTACCGAGGAAAATATGCGTGAGTTATGCACTTTGAGATACAACTAGAGAAATGGTTATCCGATTGAATAATTCCGAGTCGTATATCACCATTGACACTACCGCTTAGAAGCGAAAACATAACCAACGCCAAAGCGCCGGCACATGAGTAGATAAACCGTACTCATTTGTAGCTGGCGCCTCTTTATTGTTAGCAACAGAGACAAAGTTACGAGCATTAGGTACCTATATATGTGAAGTAGATATTATTTCTTTTTTTGTCATTATGATACAACAAAAATATGTTAGCATGCATTTCTTATACTATGGCGTAGTAGTACCGTACAAGAATTCATGGATTAGATTCCCAAACTTTAATATAAAACTATTAATTCCAAGTATAACTTTAATAAAAACTATTTATTCAATCATCTGCTGGACATATATTAAGCTTCTACTGAAGAAAAATAAGATTTTTTTTATTTTATGCCCAAAAAAAAAAAAAAATTTGTCATTAGTCCCCACGTTTAGCAGACAAATTGGTGACCGCAGCAAATCAATGTCTAGCCTTTAATCGCTTCTTACAACATCTAGTAGGGTAGTTGTTTACTCTGGACTGGAGGCCTACAACCGCGGTCAATACGTGCCGTGGTCGCGTAATACTTTTTCCCTAGTAAAAACCCAGACGCGTCATTATTGTCGTTTTTATAAAAAGAAACAATAAATTTTAATAAAAAAGAAAGTAAAATGATTGTAAACATGGTGCATTTGGAAGTAATTATCAGCAATTAATATAATTTCATGTACGACCAGTAGATTTAATATTTTATTTGTTGCAATTTTACCTTATCGCGTGTAATCGAGTGTACCTAAGTTGGTAAAAGCATGCAGATACGATCGTTGTTGATTTACACCAAGATAAAAATAAAGTATCCTTCAACAAAATAAACTCTTCCTTTTTGCTCTTTAACCTTTTTAAAATCTTCATGAAAATCATTCTTAACGATGATAAATACTAGTCAGCTAAGGTAACAATATTTTTGGGGGATAAATTGTGCTGGTCGACATAATAGGCAGGAAAAGAAGTAATGACTTGCCACGGATTCACTCCATGCACTAGTTAGGTACATACCTACCAGTTAAGTACCTGTTGTATGTTGATTTATTTGGCACACATTTATTACAATTACGAAAGACCACAACACTTTGAATCTCAAAGTCAGTCTCGTTTAACGTAGTACGAGCAAGAGTGACTGCAGTGCATGTTCGATTCCCGGGTTATTCCCAAAGTACTTCAAAAAAATCTCAAAATACTTCATGCAAGAGCAGAATGCGAACAAAACAATAAGCATTTTTGAATATTAATAACTCAGTGGAGTAACTTGGGAATAAATGTATGAGACTCTTGATAATATTTATTATTAAATTATAGTTTTATTTTAAAATTAGTAGTTCTAACCGTTAAAACGTACGACAAATTCAAATAACTTAAATTAAATATTAAAACCGGAAGTTACACTTTCAATTGAATTTAAAAAGTATTTTAAACGATAACCGTAACTGTTGAGCGGCCAGTTTAGAACTAGACAAGTAGTCTTTCGGGAACTGTTGAACGATCAACATTATCTTTATATCGTGAGTGTATTCTACAGTATTATAAGTGCAGTTGTTATATATATATACGATTATTATAATAAGTCGGTGTAACGGTGTAGTTTCCTTTATTGCCCTAGCTTCTGAACTTTACAGTTCAGAAGTGGGATAATAAAAGGATATAATATCCTACCACGCCTACAAGTACGAGTGTCGGTTGTTTATAATTCGAACTTTAAATTCCTAACGTATAAAAGACTTTTGAAACTGTGATGTCTGGGGTTGAGGGAGTTGTACAAGACTATTCGGAGCAATTATTGACTCCTCCGATTAACTATCATCGCCACTCTCGAAAGCGTCGAAACCATAGCGATGTATCTGAGACTCCTTCTCGTGGACGACGGCGACATCGGAGAAATAGAAGTGGATCATCGCGTCGTCGTAGCAAGTGTGAGGATCGGTCACGTAAGCGTCGGCGTCACCACAAACGAAGTAAGAGGCGTTTATCAACTGTGAGTACTTTATCATCTTCTTCGCAAAGTGACTCTTCATGTAGCAATATTAGGAAAGGTGTTAGTGGAAGACGTTCCGAAAGACAAAGTGCTAAACTATACAACACGGAGCAAACTGTTACTAATATTTCTGCTCAAGAGCTATTAAATTTAATAAAGTCATTGCCTAATTCGCAGAATCATTTTTCAATGAATAATAATGCTATACCAGAATTTGACCCTTCAAATAAAGAACAAACTGTCGATATTTGGATAAATAAGGTAGACGAATGCTCAAAAATGTACGGATGGAGTGAATCACAATTGTTACATTATTCCCTACCTAAATTAACAGGAGTAGCAAAAGTGTGGTACCAGGGACTACCCTCAGTTAATTTTACTTGGTTAGAATGGAAAGATAAGTTGATTAAAACTTTCCCTAGTGTGCAAAATTACGCTCAATTATTACAAGAAATGTTAGATAGGAAAGTTAAACCGAATGAATCATTAGAAACATATTTTTATCATAAGGTGAATTTATTAAATAGATGTGAAATATATAATAAGAAAGCAATCGACTGTATCATGGTTTAGACGATAGGAGTATGCGTTTAGGTGCTCAGGCAGCTAACTATAGCCAGCCCGAACAGTTATTAGCTTATTTAAAAACGGTTAAATTAGAAGACAGTAAGGATACAGTAAGGAAGCCTTTCATAAAGAAGCGTTTTGACGTGCAAAATGATAGTAGTAACAGTAAAACAACAATAAATCCTATCAAATGTTTTAATTGCGGTGAATTAGGTCATCCTAGTTTTAAATGTTTAAAACCGTTAGTCACGTGTAGCATATGTAAACGGCTTGGACATCAGTCAGCATCGTGTAGGCGGCTTTTGAGAAATGCTAATGAGAATAATAGTAATAAAAATACTGATAAGGCGGTATCAGAGGTAAAATTAGCAGGCGTTTTAGACAGTAAATATGTATTAGATATTAATGTTAATGGTAAATCAACGATTTGCTATGTTGACCTCGGCAGTCAAAGTACCCTCATTAGACAAAGCGATTTCGAAGCGTTAGGTGAATCATTCATTGATACAAACTTGCCGTCTCTTAAAGGCTTTGGTGATACAATGATATGTCCTATAGGTAAATCAGTACTTAGTTTAACTGTTCAAGGCGTTACTGCTAAAACGGAGGTATTGATAGTTAGAGACGATTTGCTAAAGTACCCAATACTATTAGGTCACGCGTTTACCGAACAGACTGGCGTCATTATCATTAAGACAGATGAACATTTGATATTGCACAAACAAATTAGTGATGAAGTAGTAAATAGATTACAATTAATTATTGAATCGGATACTGTGATAAATTCTATGACAGCTGTACCTATTAAAGTCAACGGTGAACTTATCACTTGTTCTGTTTATGTACGTGGGTCTATACGTGAAGTTAACAAAAACAAATATTATGTAATGCCTGGCTCATATACAATTGCCAATGGTTTAGGGTGTGTAATAATAGTAAATTTAGGATTGGCACCATTTTCATTGCATAAAAATTGCTTGTTAACTAGAGCTCAAGTTATTAAGAATATTCATAAATTAAAAATAAATAAAATTGAAACTGAGGAATCAAACGCTATTACAGATCAAATTTCATTAGGAGATACATTGAACACCGATGAAGTTTTTAGACTAAAAACATTATTGCAAGATTATAAAGATTGTTTTTCATTTGGTTTACATGACTTGGGATTGACAAATTTGACAGAAATGACAATAACCTTAAATGATACAACCCCTGTTGTGTATAGACCATACCGTTTGGCTCATGTTGAAAAGCAGAAAGTAAAAGGCATTATACAAGAAATGTTGGATAGCGGTATTATTACGGAATCAACGTCATCTTACGCTAGTCCCATTTTACTAGTACGGAAGAAAACCGGCGATCAGCGTCTATGTGTGGATTATAGGGCATTAAATTCTAAAACGGTAAAAGAACATTACCCGCTGCCGAGGGTGGAGGACCAAATTGATAATCTCGGAGGTTACAAATATTTTATTACGTTAGATATGGCATCAGGGTATTATCAAATACCAATTGCTGCTTCCTCTCAGGACAAAACTGCTTTTGTTACGCCTGAGGGGCAGTATCAGTTTACTAGGATGCCATTCGGATTGGCTAATGCGCCCTCAGTTTTTCAAAAAACTATTAATAAAATGTTAAGAAACACTAGAAATAGTGAAGCCTTTGCCTTCATGGACGACATAATTATTCCAGCCTATACTGTAGATCAAGGTATGGAGCGGTTGGAAGTTATACTTAAATTGATAAGAGGTGCAGGGCTAACCCTTAAGGTTACTAAGTGCAAATTCTTTTATACCACAATCGATTATCTCGGATTTGAAATATCGGAGGAGGGGGTTCGACCTGGTAGTAGTAAGACAGAAGCCGTGCGATTATATAAGGCACCTAAAAACCAACATGAGGTCCGACAATTTGTTGGACTTGCAAGTTTTTTTAGGCGGTTTGTCAAAGGTTTTGCAATAATAGCCTCCCCACTCACAAAGCTTTTAAAAAAAGATTGTAAATGGGAATGGGGACCTGAACAAAATCGAGCATTTGAGTCATTAAAATCTGAACTGATTAAACGACCAGTCTTAGCTATTTATAATCATTTGGCTAAAACACAAATTCACACTGATGCATGCAAAACGGGTATAGCTGGTATCCTTTTACAAGAAGATCATTTAGGTAAATTAAGAGCAGTTGCGTATTATAGTCGACAGACAAATATTGAAGAACAAAAGTATCATTCCTTCGAGCTTGAGACATTAGCTGTAGTTGCTTCATTAAATCGGTTCCGCGTTTATATTTTAGGTATAAAGTTCACTATCGTTACAGATTGTAATGCATTACGAACGACTTTGTCCAAAAGAGATATTATACCCAGGATAGCTAGGTGGTGATTACAAATGCAGGAGTACGACTGTAGTATTGAATATCGGCCAGGTACTCGAATGAATCACGTAGATGCACTAAGCAGAAACGCGATAGAACAAAGTGTTGAGACTGAGCCGGTCTTCGATATTTTGACTGTTGAAACTGAGGATTGGTTGACTACTATGCAAAGTGTTGATGACGAAATTAAAAATATTAAACAAATATTGGAAGACCCAAATTCTAAAAATGTTATAGATATTTTTCAGAATTACAAAATTAAGAACGGTAAAGTTTACCGAGTAGTTAATGACCAACTTAGATGGATGGTGCCAAAAGGAGTAAGGTGGCAGTTGCTTAAGAAAAATCATGATGAGCTAGGCCATTTTGGAGTAGAGAAAACTTTAGACAAATTAAGAGATCTCTACTGGTTTCCCAAAATGAGAAAATTTGACAAAAAGTATGTCCAATCCTGTCTTGAATGCTCTTACCATAAAACACCTAGTGGTAAAAAACAGGGAATGTTACATCCTATTCCAAAAATCGAACAGCCTTTTCACACCATCCATCTAGATCACTTAGGACCGTTTGTCAAGAGTAAATCCAAAAATACGTATATATTAGTTTTAATTGATGCATACACAAAATATATTAATCTATATGCCGTTAAGAACACTAAAACTAAAACAACCCTAAAAGTTTTAAATAATTATGTTAGTCTGTTCGGAGTACCAAGTAGGATAATAAGTGATAGGGGCACGTCCTTTACTAGCAAAAGTTTCAAAGACTTTGTGAATAAATTAGGTATACGTCACGTCTTAAACGCGGTTGCAACTCCTAGGGCAAACGGTCAAGTTGAGCGATTCAATCGTACAATTTTAGCTTCCCTAGCAACTAAGAATCATAATTGTCCTGAAACTGATTGGGATAGACATTTAGAAGAAATACAGTTGGCTTTGAATACGACTATTAATAGCACTACAGGCAAAAGTCCATCAGAAGTATTATTTGGTATTAGAGTACGAACTAAGGGGGATGGGATCATTGCATCGCTGGTAGAATGTGATGGCAACAAAACAAAAACGCTACATGAACTTAGGAACGAAGTAAATTCAAGAGTTTCAAAGGAACAAGACAAACAGAAGGAGAGGTTTGATAGGAAGAGAAAAACAGCCGCAAACTATAAGGTAGGAGATTTAGTTAGGATAGAGAGGGAGATAGCTAGTAATAATGGCAAATCCAAAAAGCTTTTACCTAAGGTACAAGGTCCTTATAGGGTTATTAAAGTTTTAGATAATGATAGGTATGTGGTGGAGGATACTCCTTTGACGCGAAAACAAAACAGAAGGTATGAAGCTATAATTTCAATAGATAAAATATATCCTTGGTTAACATATACTCAAAACTACTTAAACGACACGGATGAGGAGTCAGATCAGTCTGATAGTAGAGAAGATAGCATTGATGGGTATCAAAGTATTAGTAACAGTGATTGTAATGATAATGAAACTAATGAGAATGTTGTATCTAATATTTGAATTATGAAATTCAAGAGCAATATGAGCAATATAAATGTTATGATTAATTACATTATACGGCAATATTTAAGTTTGTTATTTGTATTGTAATTGTGTTTTAAATATTATAAGGTATTTATATAGATAAGTATTATACTTCGTTTGAAAGTGCTGGTTACAAATGAGGCCGATAAGCCAATTATGGGAGTATCCATGCACTTAAATATATATATACAATATCTGCATCACATGAGGCCGATAAGCCAAATAAAGGAGTATGCTAGATATTTTGATAATAGTATTGCCACACATATGAGGCCGATAAGCCAATAACGGAGTGTGTAAATACTGTGATTGAAAATGATTTTGAATGTGTACTGAACAATGACTTTAAGCTGATGATGATTGATGACTGAAAGGTGTAATTTAATATAAAGTACATTTATATATATATATATAAAATTTGACCTTGAATTTAAATAATGTCATGGAGAAAGTAGATTTATTACAATTAGATATGGATAAGGTTGATAGTCAATATTGTAGTTTACTTTATAAATAAATTGATGGAACAATTTATGTGATTCGAATGGCCGAGGCGTTAAGAATTTAGTAAAACGTATTATGATTAGATAGGTATACCATATGAATAATGAAAAATGTATTTGTACATCCTTAATTAAATTCCTAATTAATGTAAGCTAAGTGTATCCTGATATTATGTCTATCTATAGAATGTGATTCTATCTGTATAACTATAGAATGATAGAATGTCGATCTTGGTTATAGTAAGTGTGATTTAGTACAATATTATTCTCACAATATAATATTATATTGTTAACCTTACGAGGGGACTCGTCAAGTTCAGAATGGCCGACTGATAATATTTATTATTAAATTATAGTTTTATTTTAAAATTAGTAGTTCTAACCGTTAAAACGTACGACAAATTCAAATAACTTAAATTAAATATTAAAACCGGAAGTTACACTTTCAATTGAATTTAAAAAGTATTTTAAACGATAACCGTAACTGTTGAGCGGCCAGTTTAGAACTAGACAAGTAGTCTTTCGGGAACTGTTGAACGATCAACATTATCTTTATATCGTGAGTGTATTCTACAGTATTATAAGTGCAGTTGTTATATATATATACGATTATTATAATAAGTCGGTGTAACGGTGTAGTTTCCTTTATTGCCCTAGCTTCTGAACTTTACACTCTTATCTTTGGGAGTACCTACTTTGGGAATAAATCCGATTCCCTCACGCTACAAAATTGTATGTGTAAATATGGGAAGTAGCGAATTCAATTTTCTATTATTTAATAGTCAACCTAAATTCAAGGTGAAGCGTAAATCGCAATGAATTGTGAAACAGATTTATTGTTTCTAAGAAAACTTGTAGATTAGTCATTGCATAACCTCTGTTTATTTTTTATACGGTACTTAGTGCTAAGAAATTTCGCGGAAGCACCATTTGATACAACGCAGCCCAATTACAAGAAGACACATTGGTTTTTATAAGAAAAGTCTACTGTTACACCTGAGTCTTATTAGTTTTTATATAATGCTTTGCTTTGAATTCACTTTGGCTGAGAATAAATTGCAACAGGTGCGTACAAGATATGAAGGAGGTGAAGAGACAACAACAACAAAAACTCTTTGTTAAGCTACGATCTTCTGAAGGGTTAAGGTTACTCCAATTCAAGCAAGAATTCATCTTCATCATTATTGTCATTGTAGCTGTGACCTGTGGCCTTCATTCATCAGTTATCTTTACTGGGACGTGAGTCGGTCAACCGCTCGAGGATCAGGTCACGCTGCTGCTTTCAAGAACTTTCTTTCTACCCAACTGCTGCAATCACGACGCGCATGAGATACCATATTACTACAAAGCAAGTTCAAGCAGCTGTGTAAAGACTAAAAATCGTCACTTATTTTAATTTGAGTGACAGCCAAGCCCTAGTGATAATAAAATTATTTTTAGAAAAAAAATGAAAACCGACTTCAAACAACACCTACATGTTCAATCCTTAACTAAAAAGTAGAAAATAATATTTTAATTACTTAATTAAATAACTGATTTGCTGGTATCAAGGATTGCATTGAGTCCCCTTTAGTGTTCTTTGCTATGACAGATTTATGTAGACCTACTAAATGTGCTGCGCAAATCAGACAGCGCCGCGCCGCTTGAAAGAAAGTAGAGACGAGAGGTAAGATTGTAAATAGATATATAAGGTCCTTGTCAACACTTTCTCGATCGCTAAACCCTGAATCCCAGAAACCACAAATCAAAACAAAAAAGTGATGATCTACCAACAATAAAGAATCATCAAAAATCATAATTTAACTGACCGAGCAATCGCTTAACAGATATACAAAAAATAAACAGTGGTGCTGTAAAGGCAGATTCAAGGCCACCCGTTGCTGTTGTAATTTCTCACGACCATAAGACCTCCAACTTGGCTTAACGACTACCTAATTATAGTGATAACCATAGTCTACTGCTTCTAAAGAATGAGGACGCTGAAAATAAAACGACACAAATGGTCACTCATCCAGGGCCACTTCATTTCTAACAAAAAATGAAAAAAAATCACTTCGCACTTGTAGCATAAACCATTTCTTATAATAAAAAAATAGGACCAATTTCAGAGTATACCCTCTCAAATAAAAAAAAAACTTTCAAATCGGTTCACAAATGACCGAGATATGAGGTAACAAACATACAAAAAAAAAAAAAAACACGACCCGAATTGATAACCTCCTCCTTTTTGAAGTCGGTTAAAAATATTACATTTTATTCATAGCTCTATCCTTAGAGCATTAAACCAACCGGAGAGGCCACTGACAGGCGTACCCCTCTGCCAAAGGTACCAGCCCACCGGTCATACCCGTTAAATAAAACTAGTTGACGCGCGTTCCGCATCATAAGTCACCTATCAGTGCATGCGTAATAGCGTCTCAATAGAATTGCAGTGTATTTTGGTGTAAAAAGCGTTCAGCGACATCAAGTCTACAAAAGGATAATATTACATTCTACCTGTAAGTATTATTTTGTTCTAATATTATTAAATAAGGCATTAAATTAGCAATTTAACCAAATAAAATGCTAATCAACAAGTGTTGCCAGGCTTATGATCAATACTCCAATCTGGGGTAATATTTTAAGTTGAATTAACATAAAAACTAACCTTTCCTTTTTTATATCTCGCCTTGTTGACATATCTAATATGTTTCATTTTGGATGTACATTATTGTGTCACCGTTCCCATATTTATTTATTTTTAATTAAAACCAATGTTTTTTTTACCAAGTAATGCACAAAATAATTGTTTATTCTTTATTCCGAAAGATAATTGCTCATTTCTTACAAAAATAAGCGTATTTATTTTTAAGAAACTGGTCACACTTTAACATAATTAGAGATGAGACAGTTTAATCACGATATCGATATTGGTTTTCCAGTATTAAATTAATTTTTTTTTGTTTGTTTTAGATTTTCAAAAGAAGCAGCGCCTCGAGTCGCTTGGGTCCAATATTGTAGGAACCATATAAGTGGGTTCCTAAGCGTACAAGTATCTGACTAACAGCTTAAAAGACAAAGCCTTCTGTGCTGCCAGCACTGCTACCTCCTCCCTACCCCCCAAGCGGCGGAGAGCTCAATTTTTAGCAAGTAAACTTGCTGTGCGCTACCTCCTCTTATTGAATTACCTAGGATTAGTTAAACTAGATTTATAAGGTTAATTTAAATTGCAGTTTTTCAGTATTTTATTATACCTACTTAAATAAAGACTTTCTGAAATATATTCTGTTGTTTTTTTGTTATCTGAACAGATAAAATATCTCTCTAATAAAAATCTACTCATACATTCTCATGTCAGTGTCTTGTTACTATGTAATCAGAACAAAATCCTCCAATTACAAGCTCTGCTTAGTTGGAACGAAATTTAATAGCAACAGACAATTAATTCAAAGTATTATTTGGTTTGAATATACATACATACTTAGGAATAATACACGTAAAATTGACACGTAATAATTAATTACAATCTTTAATCCACACTAGAACAAATTTCAACAGGTGGTGGTTATTGAACATACATCCTTGTGCGCAGTAGTAAAATAAAAAAAAATAGTGGGTACCCATGTACGCACGTAAGAAGTTATACTTCTTTGGCATAACAATCCAAAAATACCAAATAATAATACAACGCATACATACATAAATATTTGAATTGATATAAACGCCAATATATTTTTTATTTATTCACACAGATTCTTTGTACTGATACGACACACAAAGATCCGCAACTAACTTCAGTGTGTAAAAGGTTCGCAACTAACTTCAGGGTGTTGCTTTTTTCTGTCGGTGTGCGCGCGCATCGTGAAAATTCACTCTCATCATTTTTCCCAATCGCGCCAAAAAAAGTATAACTTCAAAAAAAACCGGCTAAATGCCAGTAGGACTCGCGCGCCGAGGGTTCCGTACTATCAGGGATCGGAAGTATTGAATAAACATTAGTAAACATAGTAGGAGAGCCCGACCGCATAACCAGATTTGTTTGTCGAACAATGTTTAACAAATAAATTTAGCCCGACCGTATGACGGGCTTTTTTGATAATAATTACAAAAAGTGTGCTAGTTAGAAACACTGTTTTATTCTTCCTGTAATATTGACATAAACATGAATTAACAGAATTACTTCTAGTTAATTCATGTTTATGAACTATTTACTTTACTTTCATCTATTTCAAAGTGCTTAAATAAAAAAAAACCTTAAAATTATAATAGATTATTATTACCTAAAACTGTTCTATATAATATAAGATAATGCTCATTTTAATAAGCAAACATCAATCATGAAAATAATTAAATCTTTCGCGTACTTATATGAAATCCTAAACATCGATACTAAATATCGACAGAGTCAAGCTCTAACTGTTTTACGGTAAGGAAGCGTAAACTGATAGATGTCCCTGTGTGTGAATGTGATTGTGTGTGTTTAGTTTAAGCTAGTGTGTAATAATTTTATTGTGTGCGTGTACAACGACGCGATTTAAAAATGCATTAGTAGTTAACATTGTAATTAGTGTGCGTTGCTCGCGTTACCCCGTCCCCCGCCGAAAGTGGCAGACTTTTGCGCAAGGGAAATAGAGCGCGTGTCCACTCCTGTTGGTTTAATGCTCTAAGGCTCTATCTTTTCACTGTCCAAGAATTTAAGGTTACAGGAAAGCGTTTAATACAATTCAATGTTTTGTATATGAGAAGTTTGCTTTTCTTATTTTTTTTTTTCTATTTTTCCGCCCATTTATAAATGGACTTCGACGTTGACATTAATAACATGTAAATGTCACATGAAAGAAATTTTAGATAATTATAGCAAACATCTCATTTTACATTATTGCATTATGGCGGACTAGAATTTCTTCGAAAATATCATAACATAATTTATTTTATTGTTTATGTTCATGCTTCTTTCTTATATCTATTGTTGTGATATCCATTACTTTTAAATAAGAAAGAGTGTATTATGTTATGTTAAAGACCATATTAAAACAAAATCCTCATTTGAGTTTTTTGTTTTTTCGTTAAAAGCCTGTGCTATGTTATGAATATCTTAATCTTTGTCAAGTAATAACAGGACAACAACAGGTAAGGCTATTGAACTACGTTCGATGACCTGGTAAAAGTGGAGATGCTTGGAGGACGCCATGTTAAGCAGTAAACTTTGTAGGGTAAAAGGATTATTTTTTATTCTTTGAAAACGTCCTCTGATAGTAGGTAATCAATTATTAAATTCCTGGAACAAATTAATTTATTGTACCAATAGACTACCAACAAAAAAACATGAAAGTATTTACTTTAACGGCCTCAGGAAATACAAAACATATTCACTAGAATTGAGTCATCGCTCACCATCATAGAACGTAAGATTAGATACAGGAAAATAGTCTAATATAAAAGTGCATAGGAAGTTCAATTTCTTCGAACATCATTATGACATTCTCATGGTAAAGTAATAATAGTGAGTTTATAATAAATTGCTTCACCTGAAATTCCCACAAGTGCGTCAGTGTAGGTATTAGGTAATCAGCCGGATCTGCAGGCTCATTAATAGAAAAAAGATCATATCGCAGACAATAGAGCACTCGGCGACCGAAAGTGATAGTTTAATAGATATACCGAAGCGATGACGATAACGAATGACCAACAAACTGTAAAGTCATTACTCATTACGGAATGTTCGCGGTTTAATCTTCTTTTTAGAAGAGAATTTACGGTTTTATTTGATGCCGTGTCTAAGCTATCTATATCAGAGCATAACGCCTATTTTTCTGAACGGGATAGGCAGAGCAGTATAATATCTGATAAGTCTGACTAATCAAACCTTTCAACATTAGGTCATTGAGATCAGATGATAGCCGCAGCATGTAAACTAAGTACTTAGGTAACTACAATGGAGTCATAAGTTCATATCCGATCAGACTGCTAGTCATCCCCAATATTATGTTTTGGGAACTGGTAGGTACAGAGGATGATGTAAATTTTGATTTTATAATTATTAAAATAAACCAGTTATTATGTACGATAATCAATACCTATACCTAACTGATGTCTTCAGTTATTATTGATATTATAAGTTAAGAGCCACTTTTAGTGCGAAATAATACAGGAAATCACAGCTATAATTTATTGAATTAAGCTGAACTGGGTATCAAATTTACTTTCTCTACGAATAAATATCAAAATTATAGCTTATTATTTGGGTAATTCAAAACAACCAATCCACTTGGATAGGCGATTCAAGTGAGTGGCGTTTAAACGCCATCACATTCGTCATTTGCGGTAAAATTACAGTGTAGCTTGAAACAGTGGCAGTTTCTGTTTTGTATAGAATGGAAACTTCAAAATTACTGCCATTTGCAATACATCATGTTGAGCCGGCACGGCGGCTTCGCGTCGCCTTTTGTGGTTGTTTGACAAATGAAGTTGTGCCAGCGCAGTGCTACCGTAGTACGAATGCTACTGTTATGTACCTGAATATACACCTTGACTTATGCACATGACCCACTTTGACCTTTCAAGTCAGCACTGACACAACGATGAGAAATCGTCGTTCAATCGTAACGCGGTCTTCAGCAATAACAGTGATTGATTGTTTCATAGGATATAATAAATATTGTTCTACTTCTCATTATCTGTATGTGATGAGTTTGATGACATAGTCCTAGAATAAAGTCTAGGTATTGGACCTACTCATATCTAGGTCTTTAATAAAATCGGTCAAAAACAATTTTTTTTTCATTGTCGACAGTGGCAAACGAGCAAACAGCCTCCGTGATGGTAAGAGGTATATAACTGTCGCTCATTAACACACATTGAATTGTCTAACATTGATTAAAGTGAGGAAAAAGGAAAGGGGGAAAATTGGGTCGCCGGTGCTCTCACTCACCGAACGATACGCAATAGTACGGGTACTACTACTCTTACATCGATCTTCTATGAGAGGGTAGTACTTTTCCGGTCGAACCGGCCCATTCATGCTGAAACCAGCGTGGATCTACTACCATACAGACCAACTGTTCAGGACCTCATTGTTTATCTTTCTATGGATTTAGTCAATATTTATATGTTTCTTGCGCAGGAAAATGCGAGTAAATCCACGGTGGCAACATTACGCATGATTGGCGTCACTGACCTACGGTAAACATTGAGCCTCAGTTCAATGTCAATAACCTTGATGCTTTATCGTTTTCAATAAGATATCAGCGTCTACGAAACATAATATGGGTAATTTGCACAAAACTACAGGAGGTAGGTACCTATAAACATACAGAAATTAACGCGCATTAGGTATTTACATACCTTATTTTGCTTGATTCCCGTATGTATATAAATTTATAATATATCATGCAAATCGAAAGTTTAAAGTAAATAATAGTTAATAGTTACCTATTTTATAAGTGCTGTTTACTCTAATTCGTGTTAAAATCCATTGAAAATTAACAGGTAGGCATAATTTTATTTATAACCTTTTTTTTAAATCAATGTGGGTAGGTAATATTTTTTATAAATTCTTATATAAATAGTTCATTGTACTTACTAAAACATTGTAAAGTTTTACAATGCTGACACATTTGATATTTTTTTTTGTTTTGTAAATATTTAGGTTTGCGGTTTGAGGTTGTTTGGTTGTTTGAGGTTTTCAGGGTTGATAATATTATAAGATATAAATATAGAATGATAAAACGATTCAATAGGGCATGTTGTACATGGTTAAAAACGGTCCTGATATTTGCATAATGTTGGGATCAATTTAACTGTATGCAAGTGATAATAATAATGATGCCAGCCTGTTATTATGCTAATGCAAGGCAAAGGCCTCTGCTTATTTAGAAAAGGCATGAGCATAGATAAAAAACACTAGGTTTACCTTCAGCACAAAGCAGTAATGTTTAAGGTACTTAATTATGTGGAAAGTACAAATTAATTTTAAAAAGTCACAGTACGGTGCTAAAATTAATTAGCGGATCCAGGAAGAGGAATAGGCTAGGGGCTTAAGAAAACACAATGGAATCCTACTTAATAAAATTATATGTAAATATGCTTTTATTATTTAGCTTGTCAAAACTTCAAGCACTTCCAAAACCAAATTCTGGCTCCGTTGCTTTTACATTAAAAGCTACTAAGTAGTCAAACAACATTTAAAGCTACTAAGTAGTCAAACCTATTGCATCTTAAAAAAAAGCAGAAATACCAAATCCAAACAGCTTATGAAGAAATGCACCAACAATATTGCTTATAAAATGTACAAACAATTTCGCCACATCGCAATTCATTTTGCATACAAAATGCGGATGTGTAAACCTGATGACACGAAACAGATGAAGTTATTATAAATTCCATTTGCATCAAGCCAAAAAATGTTCCTGAACTTGTGGTACTACGAAGTTAGCCTTGTGAAGTAATATCCTTTAAAAGTTAAAAATACATACGAAACAAAGACGGAGATAGGGATCAACAGAGAGCCATTTAATACTTACGGCATTTACATACAGAGCCGCGAGATACAATCGTAAGTATTCCTACATACAGATGCAACTCGAAATGTTTTTACTCCGAGTACCTACCCGGAAGCTGGATAAAGTTAGTGGTGAATGAAAGAGTTCACTCTTTTAAGAGTTCTTTAAGAGTTACATAGAAGAAATTATGATTACTTTTTATATTTCAGACAAAATGGCGATTAAACTTTATTTTAAGGGTGCGTAATCGTAATATCTATTCTCTTAAAGATTTTGTACTGACGGATTTTGTATGGAACATCCAAACTGGAATAATAGTAAATATCGCGTCGCCACTAAAGGGAAATCCCTGATTGTAACATGTATACCTACCTAAAGAAAGAAAATGAGAAAATTGTTCATGGTCATGGACGTCACTTAAATAAATAAGTACATTGACTTTCAACTTTCTAGGTTTTTTTTTATTAATTGAACAATATGAACCTAGGTTTTAATGTTTCTGGGTGGGCTTTTCAATTCGTCGCTTCTATCGTTAGGTACGTTATGTGTTGTTGTCTTGTTGACGATCACTTGAGACATATTTTTGTATGGTTCATTATATCAAACATAATAATAATTCGAGAATATTTAATTGTGTTAGTAAAAAGCTCTGCGACAAAGAACTACCCTAAAGCGGATAAGCGATTATCCGCTTTATGATTACTATTTAATTAGCGAACATTGTCATGGTGATACGCCGAGAGGCATAGTGGAAAAGATTTCACAGTACTTATCGAAGTAGTTTGGTTTTCAAGAACCGTCTGTAACAAAATATACGAAAAATATAGGTAAGTACTCCAAGTTAATATGTATATCTATTAAATTTATACTAGTTTGATAAATCAGTGAATCATTACATCAATTATCCATACCTACGTGAGATCTTCAAATACGTTAGAGTCAGTAGATCAGCGATACGTGTCAATGTTACCCTAAGTTGAATAACGTTGGCGAGGTCATGGTCACATGAATTGGCTCTTGTTCACATGAGGTCAGGTGAAGACCCAATTTGTTCTAGTTTAACTTTATAGTTTCTAGTAAATAAGTTTGGCCCTCTTTTAAAAAATCTCATTATTTGAATCTTCCCGTGGCAAATACAAAACTCTTGCATAATTCGCTTTGATTAGCACTATTATAAAAATTAGGTTTTTAATTTGCTTGGTAATTTTTTACTGAGGTAATAATTGCTTAAGTACATGCTATAATTATGCAGTTATATTATACTTCAATGGAAATTATCTACGAACCATTATGAATAAAAAAATCGAAGGAGTGTTTGGTCAAAAAATAATAGGTATTTTAGGTACTTAGTTACCTACAGACTTGAAGTAGTAGGTACATAACTTAAATTTGGACACAAATAAAAAAAATATATAATTTGTAAAATATAGCTGGAGATTTATTTTAGTAGACTTTAAATTGATCGTTCATTTCTCAGTAATCCAGATCGAATAAACCTGTAGTTAAACAATATACCTAAAGAGCCAATCACCTCCAGGAAAGACCTGGAAACAGGTTACAGATACTACTATGTATACATAGTTACTTGTTGCAAGTACTAGAATGGGCGGCACTGCACATGCGCACTTACCCTCATTGATTTTTCTCACTTTGACAGTTCGACTTATGTTTTGGGCCATCGCTCGCGTACCAACAACAAAGTAAACAGAAAATGGCTTTAGATTTTTCTGCTACATATAAATTACTAGTTTTAGGTGATTCAAATGTAGGCAAAACGTGTATTGTGCATAGATACTGTGACGAAAGATATTATGATATATACATATCTACAATAGGTAAGTGAAGTATTTATTTTTAGTTTTACGAGCCTTTGTCAGACAGATGATGGTGTTTTATTAGCGTTTTGTAACATAACGAACACAAGATTATATATTTTATATTGCGGATGTAACATTCGAACAATGGAACGCATGAGGTGAAATACTCTTTTAAATATTTAAGTGCTTAACAGTTCTATATCATTCTACAGCTCCCTCAACCTACCCAATTCAATTACTTACTCACTTATATTTTTATTGGTGTACTGTTCTTTAAAACTAGTTTTACTAAGTATTATTTCATTGTCAATACCTATACGATTATCTTGTAGAAGATAAAACAATGATCTAGACGTCATTTTACAATCTATGTAGGTAAACATATAAAACTATACATACTCGGTAGGTAATAATAAATAATAATAATAATAATAAATAATAATAATAATAATAGGTACCCTTAATCTACCAGCTGCGTCTTAGTATTAAACAATGAAATAGGTACTTAGTCTGAAGGCCAGATCAATATTAGTTTACCTAATCTTATTAGGTCACCTATTTTGAACAGATGCAAACCTAAAGCTGATGTTTGATTACAACAAAACTAATTAGGTATGTACCTACCTAGGTTTGTCTAGGTATTTCATCAAAAATGTTCGTAGAAGGATGTAGGTATACCTAAGTTAGAGGTCAAAGGCTACTAATCATGTAAAATCGATAAGTATTATAGTTGTTTTACTATAAACATTATAATTATTTTTGTTTTTAATTCGTAATAAACAATTAAGTGTCATTAAACTGAAACAATAATAATAATAATATGCTTATTATGGTGCCTGACGGTAAAGTATTGTAGCTTTTTATTGTTATAGATAAGCGTAGTTATCTCGTGTGAATTAATGTGGTACGTTCATTGGGTAGGTAAGTAAGTACCTACATTAAAAATAATTAACTTGTTATGATTTATGTAATTATATTCTCGTACAATGTATTGACAGTGTTATAAGTATTACGTTTTTATTCTTAATTGTGCTAGACTGCAAGAAGCCTAGCTGGTAGTAAACACTAGCGCAAATCTGTATATGCTTCGGTGTCATATGTCGTTAATTTCAGTAATGGAGACATTTTCTTTATGAGTCAATTCCTTAGGAGTAGGTAGGTACTAGCTATCAATAGTAGTAGGTACATACGCCTCGCATGGTCTGCTGTTATTTTCTTTAGAGGGGATACTTTACGGAACCTTCTTTAATCTAGAAATTCTAATACTAGCTATTTTTTTGTACCTAAGTAAGTAAATAAAATGTCAATTAATTTGAAATAAATAATTAGGCACTCTAAAGTCTAAAGGTATCCACCTACTTTAGATACAAATTTATAGAAATGTAGTGAAGTTGTAACTTAAATCATACTATTATAAAATACATAACTACATCTTGTACCTATAACTATTTTTTGCAATAATTGCATTTCAGGCATAGACTTCAAACAGAAGATAATAAACTTAGACGGTGTGCCAATCAAGCTACAAATATGGGACACAGCTGGGCAAGAGAGGTTTCGGACATTGACCACGGCGTACTACCGAGGCGCGATGGGCATAATACTCATGTACGATATTACTAATCTGGAGTCTTTCAATCATCTTTCCTATTGGTTGAGGAATATTCAAGAAGTAAGTCTGTAACGCAGAAGTTGGGCAAGTCTGCCTTCTATTATTTATTCTGTGTAGACAATATACCTATGCGGTACTTAAAACCGACAGACTGCCTCAGTGACTCAGTAGTATCTACTGTGTACAGGTTGTCACGATTGTCGTGTCTCTGGTTGGATACCTAGGCTTGGTAAAGTGATAGAGGGTTTTTTGTGTAAAAATTCTTAGTGTTCGCTCGCAGTTTAGAAACGGCGGCAGCGCAAACATCACTTTTTATTATCGTCATTAAGAAATAAATACGTAAACCTATCAGTGCTCCATTTTCAAGAGGTCATTAAAATCATAGGCTATTGGCATTGAACCAAATAACCTAGGTATACAGCGATGATCTACATAGGTCATATGTTTTATTCATAAGGCCGTTAGAGCCTCACATTTTTTTTATAAACGTTGTTTACATGTCTATGATATCAATGCTAGACCTTATCGTTAAGGCTTCAGATTTAGATACCTAACTATTAGAAGTTTTAAGGTCAAATTGATTTTCTTTTGCAGTATGCATCTCCTGACGTCATTAAGGTTTTAGTTGGGAATAAGTGCGATGTACATGAAAACCACAGGGCTGTACCAAAAGAAAGGGGCCAAAAGGTAAGTAACTAATTAAAATTTTATTTTTAAAACATTTTTAAACTAGTATCATATTAGGACCTACTTACACTTACAATAAGGTAGATAGGAGGCTTTGTAAATTGTACATATACCTATATCTCTTTCAATAGTAACTTTGAAATGAAGGGTAAGATTTTCTTATTAACCTGTTGTATGTTTAGATGCAGATCTGCACGAGAAACAACGTTATTATGTATTATATTGTGTCTGATATTGTAGCCTAAGAGGGGTTATATATTACGTACCTACGTTCTGGCTAGGCTGAGCTGAGTGACATATAGGCAGTTCTCAGAATAAATACCAGGGGCGCTCATTTTTCATAGATATACCCACATAGTTTAGCTCTACACCACGCCTGTGATCAATGCTCATGTAATTAAATGCGCCTATTACCCTTAAGTAAACTTAAGCGACGGTGGTGAACGGTTGGTACCCTACTAGAATTTTAATGTCAGCCGTGCCTATGGATGACCAAATCAAGTTGAAGGTTTGCTTAGTTTAAGTAATTTAACAGGTGCCTTTATTGACCTATCATTTAGCTATACCGCATTATCATTTTAATGTAGTGAATTGAAAATGTTACCTTTAAGAATTTAAAGTAGGTAGCTATTAGGTTACCTAATAATATATAAAACGTAAGAGTTTGTTTGTTTGAATTGAACGCGCTCTCATCTCAGCTCAGGAACTACCAGTCGAATTTGAATAATTCTATTTGCGTATAACAGCCTAGTTCTTGAGGAAGTTATATAAATAGACCATGTACCTACCATCACGCTACGAGCGACGGGAGCAGAGCAGTAAACAAAGATTTAACTTAACACGGGTGAAACTGCACTGCGGGCAGCTATTCCTTTTATTTTGTCTTCTGTTTTCTTCCATGTTCCAAGGTAAGTAAGTAATCAATACCTTATTGATTTGCAGATAGCGGACGACTTCGACATGCCCTTTTTCGAAGTGTCGTGTAAAAGTAACATCAACATAGAGGAAGCATTTCTTACTTTAGCCAGAAAAATACGAGAGTACAGAGACTCCAAGGTGAGCAATGATTTTATATTATTATCTTTAAGGATATCTTTAATATTACTTACACCTTGTGCCAATAAAATTATATAATGTTACAATAAAAAAGGTAGGTAGATATTTATGGATAATAAACTTTATTACGACTTGACTTTATTAAATAAAGTCAAGTCATAACGGCTCAGTGGTTGAGGCACCCGCTTTGTATACACGAGGTCGTGGGTTCGAAACGAGCAAGTACCAATGTAACTTTTTCAAATTAATTATGTAGGTTCTTTCTTCTCTCTTTTCGGTGAAGAAAAACATCGTAGGAAAACTGTCTCAAAAAATATCATAGTTCAGTTAATTGATCTAATAATTGAACCTCTGGGAATGAAGGCTGAAATCCGCCAATCCGCATTTAGCAAGCGTGGCGATCAATTCTCATGCCTTCTGTATAAGAAGAGGTCTTTCCCTGCAGTTGGATAATAACGGGCTGGTATGATAAAAAAAGTACATTAATGATTTGTCTTTATAAAATTAGATACTTTCCTACCTACCTATCTTCTTTATATGCTTACCTACATAGGCACCTACACGTACGTAGGTACTTATGCTCGAGTCGAATTTGTATAAAAATCTTAGTAGGCATATCATTAATAGGTACGTTCTTAAGCATTAGGTAGATACCTATTGATACCAATTAGAAACACGAAAAAGAAAGGTTCTAGTGGCGGCCATGAACCGGAAGGAGCAGCGAGGGCAGACCTCTCATAAGGTGGACTAAAGATCTGATTGAGGGTGGCGGGCAACCGATGGATGAGGGCGGCTCACGAACGGCAATGCTGGCGAAAATTAGGTGAAGCCTATGCCCAGCAGTGGACGTTTTTTGTCTGATATGATGATGAGACATAGGTATTTTAGGTATCTACGGTTGCTGCTACACATTTGTTTTGATATTAAATAAACTTTATTTGTTTCTTTTCAGGCGGATGCTTTCGAGTTAAAGGAAAGAGATAACGTGATAAAACCTTCGGAATCGGAGACAGATGTGTCAAAATGTAGCTGTTAGTCTAATGTTTTCATTATTCTAGTATTCATGTAGACTGCAACATCCTGTTTGTTGTCAAATATAGCCACATTTTCATCTGATATACAGATATAACTTCTAGTCTTTATATTATGACCTAAAGTACGAGTACCTACTTACGTTAGCCGGTAGGTACCTACCTAGTTCTGTGCGACAGCCGACAATGTAGTTTTGTCACGTTAAGGTGAAACAATTTTTAAATTTTTGATACGGAATGTAGCAGTGCTTTAAATCTATAAGTATTGGGATATAATCTATCTGATCTGAGGAGTAGGTTAAGATGAAAAGATGTCTGAACGTGACAAATAAGGTTTAACAAAATCTCTTAGAACTAAGTTATGCCAATAATTATACAGTTTTTGAAGACGTTCCTCGTTCTTTCTTAGATTATGATATTATTATAGTCATAGTGAATCATAGTTACCTATTTTAATCTGTATGTCAGATGCAAAAATAGACAAGTGCCCAAACCCCGCATATTTGAGACTAGGTAGTAAAAAAACAATCTATTAACGTTTGGTTGACCAATTAGAAAATGTTTTACATTTAGTAAAAGCCCTCTTACTGTTAAAATAATATTTAGATTTATTACTTCGTATAAAGATATTTTGTGGTTTTCGGTAAGGGGGTAGGAAATCTTCATGCGTTTGAGTGCTATCTTGCGTGAAAGATCTGTTGCAATTTCTGAATGCACCTACTCCTATGTATCTATAATATACGTAGATACAATCAATACCCAAATCTATCATCTGATAAGCTGTTGGAATTATTAGTGTACTTGTAGCTAAAATCAAGATACTTACCTAGACCTTGTATGTATTTATGCTTATCAAGCAAGAAAGCAACAGTCACAAGCTATGCTGAATAAGGCAATTATGGTATTTGGCTTAAATATACTATTTAAGTATCAAAACTTACGCGTAGGAAGGTACCTATAGTATCTAACGTGCTAATCTTTAGAACTACCAGTCGGATTTAAAAAAATCTTTTTGTGTATAATGCCCCATTCTGGAGGAAGGTTATAGGCTATGTTACATCACGCTACCTACTTGCGACAGGAGCAGAGCAGTCAGCAAAGACGCGGGTAAAACCGCCCCACGCTAAGCTAGTCGTAGATAAAGTAGGTACTCAAACCCTAGTTCACTTATAATTGTAACAGCTACAGAATCGAAATTTGTTTTATAGTGTAATGTCTACCAAATAATATAGTAGGTACCTACCTATATATTGCCACAAAACGGTAGAAGCAATGTAATCACACCTTACTTACTATTTGTGTAAACTTAGTTGGTAAGGATCTCAAAATTATTCTACCCTTTTGCGGCAACATTTATGATATTTTATCAAGACACGATAAATAGATCAGCCCGTGTGTTTATTGTTTAATATTTAACTTATAGGAATTATTCAAAATATTTCTTTGTGAACTTTGAGGCATAACATGAACTAAGATAGACATAATTTTAGATTTTAATACTAAGTAATGATTCTATCACTTTCTTGTAATATTAATCAATTTGGAGTAAGTGAATATTAAGACATTTCAAAAGTTCACAAATAAAATGTTATATAGGTACATAATTACCTAATCCAATACAAGTCATAAAAATTCAAATGGAAGGGATGTAATACAGTAATTCCAAAACAGAAATACATTTTTACTTAAAAAATTTACTTATAAGTTTTGGCGTGATTGACGAAACTGCCCCTAGATGGCGCTAAAGATTTTCAAAGTCAAAAAAAAAAAAAATTAAATAATATCTGATAACGTTATATCGAACGTCTTTCATTTCTGTTTTATTAAAGTGAAGTCAAATTGGCCGTCTCAGTTTGTAATTATGGCGAAAATGTATTAGATAAATTTTACAACGGGCAAATTGTTGCAATGTAAATCTTTATTTACACACATTAAAGATAAAACTTTAGTTATTTTCAGGGTATATAATACCTACCTACCAATGTGGGTGTTTAGGAAAATATTCGCCACCAGTTAGCGCCAATTTCACTTTTACTTTCACTTTGGGCCAATCAGGGGTTAACTTTCAAAAAGCGATTGACAGCTACACCTTACGCATCCAACGCATAGGTGCTGCCACCTCGTGGGCGCCATTTTAGAAAACTCGTAAGTTATCTATTTTGTAAATTAAACATTAAAATTTTCGACATGAATACTGATAAACCTTTTACCAAAGTTCGAAAATTTTCCTAAACACCATCATTATAGAAGTGATTAAATATTAAAATATATAAATAGCAAATCGTGCTGGTACTATTTATCTATTGTTTTTGTTGTAAAAAAACGAACACACTGAAAAGGCCTTTAAAATGTTGTAGGTTTAACGTATTTATAAAGCTTATGCAACTATCAGACTTGCTCAGCAAATAATAATATTATAGACTCAAAGCACATTATTATATCTAACGAATTTAAAAAAATGAAGTTTTGTATTAGATGCGTTTGTTATTATGATAATTGCATTTCCATCAGGAGAATAGTTATAACTACTGCGATTTTATTGGAGACTTCCTTCGTAGTTAAGTCAGTCATGGTCACAGGCAATGCCTAGGTAATATGCAATTGATCACAATAGATTGAAATGTTATGCAATAGATCGCAATGTTAGGCAATAGATTGCAATGTTACACAATAGATTGCATTGTTACACAACTTTTCGCCATTATTTTGCATTTTCAAAAATGTAATAAAGTATGCAACGCGAGAAATTATTAAAATATTATTTTGTTAAGACTTTTAACGTAAGTGCATGTATGTTGCAATTTAGCATTTTAATACAATGAATTGAAAACTTCCAGCTTTTCTTAATAGAACACATTTTATAAAAATGTCGTCACATCAAAGGGCTGGTCCCGATATATCAACTGCTGGACAGAGGAATAAGTAACTGTATTGTATTAGTGAAATTACATATCGACATTTAATATTTTACCCACTTTCAATACATAACAATGGACTTAGTGCATAATGCACAGAAAATATATGTAGTAAATTAATATGTATGGTAGTAAAAATATATGTAATTGCATAGATTTTTCGAAGTCAACATAAGTATGCAGGTTCTTTTTAGACTTGAAGATTGGGTGTATAATGTTCAGCTATTTACATCATCCACCTTATGTGAAAAATTAACCTACCTACTTACATTATATTTGTTAGCTTTTACCAGTATTATAATTCGTGGAACCTAATTCGGCCGCTCTGAAGTTAAAGCGTGGTGTGTTGGAATAAACGTTATTTATACGAAATGGTGATAGGAGACCGATACAAGTCATACGCGGTGTTTCGGAAACCTAACTTCAGACCGGTCATGTTACAATGCCCGAGTCCTAGCTACAATGATTTTTATAACACACATATTACATAACAGACAACCTAAGCTAAATATATACTTATAGATTTAATTTCGCTCTTATGTGCTGAATAATACATTTATTACAACGAACAAAACATTGTTAGATTTATAACAAAGGTATGTAGATTGTTAAAAAATTATAATAAATCACCATTTACCGTATTGTGAATTAAGTCGTAAGGCCTATTCAAACCTGAGCGGTATTCGCTACCGCCTATGGTAGAGAAAACCGAGTGGGTATGCGGTAACACTACTGATCACAATAAAATGAGCGAAAGTTTTGAGCGTAACCAGCGCGGTATTTAGTTCTACTCACCGCGGCAGCGAAAACCGCTCAGGTTTGAATAGGCCTTTACTTTGTTATTCTCGAGGAACGGAGGTATAACTGCGGTAAGATATCTATTAGAAGTGGACTTGAATTTGAAAATTACCAATAAAAACTTGAATTGTGTAAATTAGCGTTAAGAGCGGTTTTGACTAGCGGTTTATAAGCGCTTATAAGCTCGTTTTTGGAAGCAAGTTGACCTAACGCGTAACTCGTACGAGCGTTGACGCGCTTATGTCGAAACGATTGTATACGCGCCGAAAAACACGCTAGTCTGAAACCGCTCTAAGGTTTTCGACATTCATTCATTAACCACTATGTAAACCATAGAAATAGTTTATTAGATATGTTCTATACTGTCTCCAATGTATCGCATTAGATGTAACATTTTATACACTAGCACAACTAATCTAACATTAGTTTTTAACAGTTCAATGTATAATAAAGTTTTAATATAAAAAGTATTATTTTATTTCATAATTAAATTTATGACATAGTTACTTAATCTCAAAAGCAAAAATTTAGACATATAAGTTAATTGCTTGAATTGTAGATACTTAATAAAAATTACTGACTATAAATTTCATAAAAAATATTCTAAGGTGTGTAAAGTTCGATCTGACATAATAATAAATAATATTACTTACTTAATTACATTAAATAGTATTTCCTACAGAGTTATTTTAAAAAAAAGGAAGATCAGTGCATAATTAGGTAACTATCAATTGTCTAAAATATTTTAAACATAAATTCCATTAGCACAGCTAAAAAAAATCTAAAAATATATCTATTGAATTAATTTATAACCACAATTATCAGTGATATTTGTGGTTATATCACCAATATTTCATCCAAAGCCTACTGTTGGAAAAAGCCTACTCAAGGCCTCAATAAAAAATAACTGTATAAAAATACATCAAATTCATTGCAATATCAATAATTCAATTTCGGTCTTTTCCTCCTATCATTGCGAGTGGGTCTTTCAGTTTTAGTCATTTCTTGCTTGCAGCTACCTGTTGGTACGGTCTGTGTGTCTTCAAATACTGGCGTGTGTGGTTCTTGCTTTATGTTGGGTGATTCTTGCTTTATGTTGGGTGATTCTTGCTTTATGTTAAGTGATTCTTGCTTTATGTTGGATGATTCTTGCGTTGTACTGTTTGGTTCTTGCTTTATGTTGAGTGATTCTTGCTTTATATTGGATGATTCTTGCTTTTTATTGTTTGGTTCTTGCTTTATATTGGGTGATTCTTGCTTTATGCTACTTGGTTCTTGTTTCATGCTGTTAGGTTCTTGTTTTATGATTGGTGTAGTAGAAGGCTCAGGTTGTCTAAAATAGATAAAATGTAAAATATAGTAAAATATTATTATATAAAATGCAAATAGGCTACAAAGTAAGAGAGAATTTTTCTGTTATTTCATGACTAATAAACCACCACACTCAATCATCCAAATACACAAACAAATAATAATAATAATAATAATAATATCACAACAACTACAACAACGCCATCTAGACCCAAAGTAAGCATATTTATATAGCTTGTGTTATGGGTTTTAGAATGCGGATATACATACATATATACTTTTTTTTTTTGTAAATACATACATATTATACATAGAAACACCCAACCCAATGCAAATAGACATGTTCATGCACACAAATATTTGCACTGTGCGGGAATCGAACCCGCGACCTCTGCGTGGCAGTCCATACACAGTACCACCGAACCACAGAGGTCGTCATGTATGTGTATCCTGCTTATATTTGTTACAGATGAGAATCGAACACGCAACACTGCGTAACCAGTGGCATGGCGACAATCTTAACTGGTAGACCACAGATACAGTTATGGGTTATGTGATACTCCTAGTATGCGTTATCCCACTGTTGGACCAATGCCTCCCTCAATAATCTCTATATTTATTAGTCTATAACCAAAAGCCAATGTAAACCATGGGTTATGGGGTTGTTTTTATGTGTTGTATATAGAACTAGCTTCCTGCTCCTGGTTACTGCTCTGCTTCTATCGCCAATAGCGTGATGTTACATAGCCTATAACCTTCCTCAAGAACTGGGCTATCAAACGCAAAAGAAGAATTATTCAAATCCGACCAATATTTCCTGAGATTAGAGCATTCAAACAAACAAAGAGTAATATAATAGTATAGATTTACCCAGTTGGTCCCCTTTCTTGTTTCTTCCTCATTCTGCTTTCTCTACGTGGTCGACAATGGCTAAATTGGTTGTGTTTTCCAAGCACTATTTCTACCCAAAACACAGACATTTTTTTACGTAACCAGTTACCATCAAGTGCTTACTTGTTTGCCACTAAATTTGTATTAAAAAAAAAAGATACTTACATACTGTTTGGTAATAGGGATTTTTCAATTAAGCTTGCAGGTATATTTGTGGCGCCAAAGTTTTCTTCATAGGTTTTGAATTTTTTCATATGCTCTTCATCATTAAAGGCCACAGTTTTTAAATGTCCTGCAAGGATAAATATAATAATTAATAAAAACAAAATAATGATTGGAAACTAAAACATAAAAACCATTCCAATGATAACTTAAAATACTTATTTCCTTCTCCTTGAAAATAAATTAAAAAGTACCTATTGTTAAATTATTTTTTCTCACAGCTTATTGATATTGAAATTAATGGTCACAGACAAATATGGGGCTAGTGTAGCTGTATCTATTAAACTTTAGTCATAGGTTATAATGTGAACACTGTTTTTTGTATTCAGTAATGTTTTCATTTCACCAAGTAGGTATAATTTCCTTTTTTCTTTTAAAAAAAGACACTTTCCGCACTAGGGCACAAGCCCTGTGGGGGTCTTTACAAACATACATTAACATTAACGGACTCAATGTATACCCAGACTTCGAACAAATATTTATGGGTCACATAAAGTTTTTGTCCGAGTGGGGAGGGAAGGGGGTCGAATCCACAACCTCGTGAAAAACAGTCGCTTGCACTCCAACTGCGCCATGAAGGCAGTGTATTTTTCTTTTAGGAATTGAACTTATTTATTTCCAAATTTATCTGTATTACTAGCTTCCGCGGCGCGCTTTAACCCGCGTCTTTGCTTACTGCTCTGCTCTCGTCGCAGGTAGCGTGGTGTTACATAAGACTATAACCTTTCTCAGAAACTGGGCTATCATACGCAAAAATAATTATTTAAAACAGACTGGTAGTTTCAGAGATTACCGCATTCAAACAAACAAAGAAAAAAGCTTTTCTGCTTTATATAATCTGTATAAAATAATGCTAATTCATAATTTGTTCTTAGCTAATAATGTTGGAAGAGGTTGAAAGCATATTAAAAATATTGTTGTACCTATATAACAATTTCATACTTACTCAAAACAATTTCACCACCTTCACATTTATACTCATCAATTTCCTTGTCTTTCTTTATCAACAGACGTCTTAACTCGGTCTGGCTAGCTCTTAGGTCACCAATAGTTTTTAATAATGGCTTAGTTATTTTTTTAAAGTACTGAAATGTGTTATTTTATTTGTATTAAGTAACCACAAAATTTAATTTGTAACACTATCTTTAATTTGTTCTTATTTATTGAAGTACCTACTTTATTATTAAATGTTTTTAGGCATGTAGCAGTCAGTTTGTGAATGGTTAACTATTGTTAGAATGAATTCATTTTGGGCCTTCTTTGTTGCAGTACAGGTTGGTACAAGCTTAAGAAATTAAGTATAACAATATTGTTTAATAAACATGTTCTAGATATATGTGATGGCCGTGGAACAACGGGCGCAACACCTGGGAACACCAAGCACACTCCGAGAGGCCTGCAGCAGACCCGGCAAACTGGCTGCTTTCTGGAAGGAGCTTGGATGGATGCTGTAGGGCAGTGGGTACTCAAACCACACCATCACGCAAAAAGGCCCAACTACGAAGGGACCACATGCGGAAAACGAGCCCGCGAAAAGAAGAAGAAAGAAGAAGAAGAAGATATGTGATGGCCATCTAAACTTGTTTTGGCAAGTCCTATTAGGTAATGAGTTGTTAAGGATTGCCATTGTTGAAATTGATAAGGCGGACTACTCTACAGTAGTAGGTCTTCACTGGTTTCAGCATGAATGGGCCAGATCAACAGGGAAAGTACTAGTCTCTCACAGAAGATTGACGTAAGAATATTAGTTTTTATGCTAATGTGTTTCGTTTGGTGAGTGAGAGTGCCAGCAGCCCAAATACCTCCTCGGTCCTCTTACTTTCCCCTTTTTCCTTCCTTACTCCATACACCGTGGTCGGCAAAGGCTTGGTTGTGTTTTCTAAGTATTATTATTTCTGAAAACACAGCCTTGTTTATAGGTTACTACGGTTACTTCTTACCATCAGGTGGGCCGTATGCTTGTTTGCCACCAAAGTTGTATAAAATAAGGACTTTTATATAAAATAGACAGTAGTTTAGATGAATATAGGTTCTCTTTATAAATTGTACACTCGGTTATACTGATCAGCAACCTCAATATATTGTATAGGAAGAAAACTCTTATTAGAGTGAAAAGAAGCAGAGGATGAGTTTAAAACTTACAAATTGCTCAGATCCCTTTGATAGTTTACATTCAAAGTAAAAAGGGCATCCCAGTATAATTCTCATAGAAATAAATAAAACTTCACCATTTTCTTCTTTTCTTAAACTTATTTTCTTCAGTTGATCCAAATTTAATAGCATATGGATTCCTTTTTTAATATAATCGTTTTCATTTGGCAGTTCCAATCCTTCATTGCAATGCTAAAAAGAATAATATGAAAATAATATACTTTAATGAAGCGAGTATAAATCTCTATTACTGGGAAACTAAATGGTATTGACAATTTAGTTTAAATCTTATAGGGCCAGTACAAGCGTGATTCTTTATTTTTACTTATTTATTTTAAATACACAACCTTTCATAAAAATACTAATACTATTCCTACTAAGGCTATAAATATTTACTAATAGAGACATGTTATGGATGCAACACAGCAGTTAAAAACGTGATTTGAAGTAAATTAAATTATTTTTATCACGCTTTTTAACAAAAATATACTTATCTTTTAATCATAAAATAAACATCAAATTATGTTGACTTTACCTTTAGCTGAGATATGAAAGATTTTTTTGAAAAGTTTGTAGTCCATACGGCGACATAATCTGTTGCACAAATTTGGAAGCCATTATTCTGTGTGAATTCGAAGAAATATTCACTATTTACGATTTCTTTCCACATTTCAGTAGTTTCTTTAATCACAACAAATAAACACAGACCAATCCAGTCCTGTTCCCTGACCTGTCAAATCGAAATTGTCATCTGTCACTGTCACATTTGACTTTTGGTAATGTTGCCATATAACGTTTCATAGCGTTTGTTTGGCAACGTTTGTTACAGCAGTTTAATTTTAATTACAATTTGTAAATGTCGATAAAAGTTTGGTTTTTCCAACTGTCATAAATTGTTATATTAATTTAAACATGATGATGTCATCAAAACGCCCATAATTATTGTACAAATATTAAATCATGTAGGAGTATAATACACAAACACTTGCTTATAGCAAAGTTTTGTCCTTTATTGTGCGAATCGTATCCACAACCTATCAGTTACCAGTATCACTTAAATTTCAGAGCTAGGGCTGTGTCTGTCCTCACTGAGTTGAGCATTTCGATCTTTGATCTGTTTTATAGAGATGGTAGTTGCGAACTATACACAGTAGGTAATTATAATAACTATGACTGTACTTATTACCTAAATATAGCTATACAGTATTGGCCCGTATACAAACTATTTATTGGTTCAAACTATCTATTCTTTACTGCGTTAAACGGGACAATGCGTAAATACCGAACGCACCACAAATAACGTTTTGTTCTATGAGAAAAATGAATGGTATTTATTTGCCTATCACATTTGCAATGCATGCAATGTTTTTCAGCCATCATTGTTGGTTTATAGTACCTATTCTTCAAAGCAAAAGTTGCATTGTTTTCTTACTGCAGCACCTACAGATGTCCGCTGGGTAGATTCATTCCTCTTTTCTTCCTCTACTATGTGTCGTTAGTACCATCACGTGCTAGTCACCTATGTCGCAGGCAAATCGTATTAATCGGCTGTTTACAATCCGCCTCGGCGAATATGTTAGGTCAGCTATGTGTAGGTATATCTAATTTGGGATGTTTAAACTAGTTTGATACCAAATAAAATTCATTTATAGTACCTATCTTATCACAGTTGTAACCTAAACTAACCCAATCTGCCTTCGGAATATTACATAACGCCGCGCCGCTGCCGATGATCGCGAGCGTTTACAAAATGCCAAAACAGTATGTAAACGGCGGATTTATTCAATTTGCCTGCGACATCTACATACCTAAATGTATTATTATATATTGTATACCAGTGTCGATAGTACACTGATGGTACTAAGGACACATATTATCTAGTAGTAGGTATTACTAGTACCATTGATGGTACAAATCAATGGTACCTAGGTACCTACTATTTGCATATATTTAGATTTTGCTTGACGGGAATGTCATACATATACATAAAATTTGGTATGATTTGTTATTTGTATCTGAAGTAAACGAAGTGGATTGTACGTTTATTCCATGAGCATTAAAAACATTATATAGGTACGCTCATCCGCTTTACAGCTTACAAATAATAGCTAAGTAAATTCGTACTTACCTACCTAAATATCGAATTGGATAATCATTATTAAGTATGTACCTACTTATGTATGTCAAAACTGCAAAATCATCATCACTAGCCATGATTTCAATAGAAACGTAACTCAGGGGACATCGGTCTTTCCAAAGTGTTTTCATGTTAGCCTTCATCTATCAATTTTACCGATTAGTATTAACATAATCAATCCTCCTCAAGTAACGTCAAAATGTTATTCACTAGAATACCAGCTACCTACTTTAAACAAAGTGTCATTAATCCAGCTGTTTAAACGGTCAAATTAAATAATTACCTAGATAAATTTAGATATTAGTGCCTTTATAATAATAAAACATCAGTAAATTATTCAGTTGGGCATTTTTAGTTCCCTAGCTACTCGTGGGAATCATATGGATGAAACCGCAAAAAACCAATTAAAACCGTCTTCTCCGGTTAGAGAACAGTTCTCTCCTCTATTAGGGGAGACTATAGTACTTATGGAGGAGGTTCTATTAGCCTCTCCTCAAAGTACCAATATGACGTTGGAAGGGACTAGTCCGGCTAAGGCAGGAGGCTCCTGTGACTCTGCTCCAAAGACGGAAGAGAACCCGAAACGTCATACCAAGCTAAGTGGTGCAGCACGGAAAAGATTCCGAAGGCTATTAGCAGCCAATGTGCAGGTCGACGACGCCCGTAAATTGGCTATAAAGCCTTGGAAGGAAATTCCAATCACCAACCTACCTCCAGACCCGAAGGCCAAAAAAAGGCCTAGGTCGGAGGAAGAATCTCCAAAGGAGCAGCCGAAAAAAGCTCTCCGTGCGGAGGAGCCCGTAACCAAGCGCAGCTTCAAATTGGTCGTTGAGCAAACGCGCGTGGGTATCAGAAATCTGAAACCCATGAGCGAAGACCAAATGAAGCTGGTGCATCGCTCCCTGACCCTGGCGATGTTAAACATCGCTGACAAGGGAAAGGGGCCTAAATTTACGGGCTTTACACACAGACCAGGGTTTATTATTGTCACTTGTGAGGACCAGGCTAGTCTCAAATGGCTGTCTGACAAGGTCCCCAGTATAAAACCCTGGGATGGGGCTTTGCTCTCGATCGTTCCGGAGGGGGAATTACCAAAGCCGACGGTAGGGACCATCTTCATCCCCAGCACTGAGGCAGAGTCGCTAGACGAAGCTACCCAGCTGCTGGGGATACAGAATGAAGGGCTAAACACCGAGCTTTGGAGGGTCGCGCACAGTAGGGTTGAGGGAAATGGACATGTGGTGTCCTTCTTCCTGGATGAACCCTCTGTCTCGGCTCTCCGGGCTAGGAACTTTGAGGTGGCTCTTGGTTTTAAGAAGCTTGTTTTTAAGATCAGGAACGACCTAATGGTTGGCCACAGCCTTCTACATCGAGGGGCTCTGAGAGGCAAGACAGGGCGAATCCTGAAGTGCGGTCAGCCGCGGCCAAGGAGACGTCCAAACCAGCGCCTCGGAGCAATGAAAGGCCTGTGGAACCACAGCCGAGCACATCAAACAGATGCCCAGTCCTTGTGAGGCAGGAGAGAGTCGCGACCACGCCGCAGTCTGCTGTGGCTAGGGGGTCTCAAAGGACAGCGCATCGGGGTAGAGGCGGACATAAGCCTAGGGTAGCAGTTTCCCAAGGCGAATCAGAAAACGCTTGGCGTACGAGCCGAGGACGGTCGCGTCCTAAGCCTGTACGCACCAAGCCGGCGGGAAACTGCTAGCGGCTACCCAGGTGGGAGTGGTGAGGGTCCTGCAAGCCAACCTCCACCATGCTGTGGCAGCAACTGCGGTAATGGAGTGTTGTCTTGTTGAGGGCAAAGCTAGCCTCGCCTTGATCCAGGAACCTTGGGTAGCAAATACTCAGGTTTTAGGACTCAGTGCTGCTGGTAAGATTCTCAGTAATAACAATGGCAATAGACCTAGAGCCTGTATTTTATTCAATAACCTTGTTGACTTTTTACCGATTACAGAAGTTTGCAATGACGACTTGGTAGCTGCTTTTGTCAACCTCAAAGGATGGAATGGGGCTAGGGTGATAATGTGCTCTGCCTATCTATCTGGAGAGAGAGACAACCCGACAGAAGATTTGGCGAAAGTGGTAGATTATGCCACCAAACACAACGCCGAGCTACTAATCGGATGTGATGCCAACGCCCACCACACATCTTGGGGCAGCACAGACATCAACAGAAGGGGTGAGTTACTTTTTGACTTCCTTATCTCTAACCATCTAATAACGCTAAACGTAGGTTGTAAACCAACCTTTGTTACCCGTACTAGGCAGGAAGTATTAGATATCACGATTGCTACGACTAACTTAGCCAGACACATTAAAAACTGGCAAGTCAGTAGTGAAAACTCAATGTCAGATCATAGGCATTTAAAGTTTGAGATTAGGGCTGCTCTAGACACCCAAATCACAACATACAGGGATCCCAAATTAACAGACTGGGTTGACTTCAGGAGTCAACTCAGGCTTCATCTTGAATCCTTTCCCAAAGCCATCAGATCAACTGAGAGTCTAGAGATTGCTGTGACAATCTTGACAGAAGGCATACTTAAAGCCTATGAAGAGAGTTGTCCGCTCAAGACAAAGAGCTCAGTAAGGAAGGTACCTTGGTGGAACTCAAAGCTGACGAAGCTTCGAGATAAAACCAGGAAATTATTTAACAAGGCTAAATAGACTCATATGTGGGAGATCTACAGTAAAGCCTTGACGGAATACAATAAAGAGATTAGGAAAGCGAAGAGAGAATCTTGGAGGAAGCTCTGTGAAGAGATCAATAGTCTCCCACAAGCAGCAAGACTTCATAAACTGCTCTCAAAAACGAAACCTAATCAGATTGGGCTCCTTAAAAAGGACGATGGCTCCTTTACGAATAACGTGAAGGAGACCTTAGAGTTGCTGGCCACGACCCACTTTCCTGGGTCTAGTGTAAGGGACTCGACATGTCAGCAGCCAGTGCCTCACAGTAAACCTCGCAATGAGGACTGGCGCATGGCTGCAAAAGTCGTAAGACCCAGGCAAGTCCAGTGGGCCGTTGACTCCTTTAAACCAAATAAAGCGTGTGGTGAGGATGGAATAAAACCTATGTTCCTACAACAAGGGATTGACATCCTTACCCCCTATCTGATCAAAATCTACAGGACGAGCCTCGCCTGGGGATACGTACCAGAACAATGGACTTTGGTCAAAGTCATATTTATACCTAAAAATGGAAGGAAAGATTATAGCCAGCCAAAGTCTTTCAGACCAATAAGCCTCTCATCATTTCTACTAAAGACAATGGAGAAGGTTATAGACAGGTATATTAGAGATGTAGCTTTGGATAAATACCCAATCCATCACACCCAACACGCCTATCGCAAGGGAAAGTCGACAGAGACTGCCATCACCAGCCTCATCGACAGGGTGGAAAAGGCTACAGAGGACAAGGAAATAGCACTATGCGCATTCCTCGACATTGAAGGAGCTTTTGATAACTCACCAACCACACTGTTGGTGAATGGGCTGATAAGTAAAGATGTCGACCCTACAACGGTGAAATGGGTGAATTCAATGCTTGCACATAGGAGTGCAAAAATAGCCCTTCATGAAATCGCAATTGTAGTATCTACAGCAAGGGGTTGTCCACAAGGTGGAGTTCTATCGCCACTACTCTGGACCCTTGCTGTGGACGAACTCCTAGTTGATTTGGCAAAACTTCAGATTGATGCGCAAGCCTATGCAGATGACTTGGTAATTATAGTCAGAGGATTTTGTCAATCAACCATCTCATGTATTAAGAAAAAGGGACTGAACACTGTTAGCAGGTGGTGTGTCAAAAGTGACCTCTCCGTTAATGCTGATAAAACAGTAATCGTACCTTTTACACAAAAGAAGCGATTGGATAAACTAAAAATGCCAAAGCTTAATGGTAAAACGATTGCGTTTTCCACAGAAGTCAAATACTTGGGCGTCACAATCGACCAAAAGTTGACTTGGAATTCACACTTGGACAATGTACTAAAGAAAGCCAAGATGACGATGGGAATTAGCGGCCGTATGATGGGCAGCAATTGGGGCATAACCCCTAGAACAACTATTTGGCTGTACACTGCCATTGTGAGGCCGATCATTACGTACGCATCAGTTGTGTGGTATAACAAGACGCGTCAAACGACCACCATAAAGAAATTAGACAGCTTACAGAGAACTGTCTGCCTCATGGCCTCGGGAGCTATGTCGACTAGCCCCGGAATGGCGCTAAATGCTTTGCTTGGATTACCGCCTCTTCATGTATTCATACAAAAAGAGGCGAAAGCTAGCATGTACAGGGCTCATATCCAAGGCAGAAGCAATTGGATCTCCCAGAAGTTGAGGACTTTACAGAACTCAACACTGGAAATACCAATACTTTGCATGCCTACGGATGCCACCTTACCCCGGTTTGTATTTGGAAAACAATACACAATAGAATTGCCATCTAGGGAAAACTGGCTCGAAGACCAGATATCTTTTGAGTCTGGTTGCCTAGTATGGTATACCGATGGCTCCAAAATAGGACAAAAAGTAGGCTGTGGAATATATGGGGAGCGACCAAAGCTCAAAAAAAGCGTGTTTTTGGGACAAAACGCCTCCATCTTCCAAGCAGAAGTATACGCCATTGTGGAATGCGCGGAAGCCAATCTGCAAAAGCGCTACACCAATCAGACTATATATATAAATTCTGATAGCCAAGCCGCTCTACTAGCACTGGATTCGAACGTAGTAACATCGAAACTAGTTGAAGAGTGCATGGATCGTTTAAACTCTCTAGGTAATATGAATAGAGTAGTTCTCAGATGGGTACCAGGTCATGCAGGTGTCATCGGTAATGAGTGCGCCGATGAACTTGCGAGAGCGGGAGCTAATGGAACTCAGCAGGGCCCAGAGCCCTTCTGTGGAATACCAAAAAGCCTAGCTCAAAATGCCCTTACAAACTCATGCATCGAAACAGCCATCAAACTCTGGTCGGAATCGCCAGGAATGAACCACTCTAAAGCCCTGATCAAAGGTTTTAACAGAAGGTACAATAACCTTATCCTTGCGTTGAGTAGGAACAATCTACGCATTGTGTCAAGAGCCTTGACAGGTCATTGTTGCTTAAACAAGCACATGCATAATCTAAGGCTAAGCGAAACACGCACCTGCAGGCGATGTAAAGAGGCAGATGAAACGCCCCTCCATCTTCTGGGGGAATGTGGCCCGCTCATACACAGGCGTCAGTTTCTTCTAGGGAAACACACTCTGGGCCCTGAAGAAATTAAGGAGCTCACCCCTAAGCAAATACTGCAATATATCATAGCTGCAGGGTTTAGTGGTGAACTCTAGCTTGATAAAGCGGCGATCACAATAGACCATTCATGGTCGCAGTGACATTACAGCCGCATCACAGAAAAAAAAAAAAAAAAATATTCAGTAAGTACGGACACGATTCACACTAGTTACCATGCAAGTAAACTACTCTGCAATACCACTGATAGCTCAAATGCATATTTATGTAGGTAAATTGTCTACTAACCCTACTCCATATTAGGCCGATAACAACTTGAACATTTACACTGTTGTGTTATTGTTTTTAGTTAATGCATATTTCGATACTGTTTCTGTGGATTGGATTAATATATCAAGTGTGGACACATGCGAGCTACACAACGGGCTTTGTGGAGGGTACACGATGGGATAAATGATGTCATTTATCAACTCCTATGTCGTATCGCAGGCGCAAATTACACGAACGTTCGTATGCGAATAGGTAGCTAAAAACAGCAGAAAAAATTGAAATGGTGTTGTTAGTAACGGCATTCAGGAGTGACAATGAATGAATGCATATTAATTCGATAAGCACATATACAAGTTCGATGTGAAATTTCACAATACTGGTTGTATTAGGTATGTTTGCCTGACCCTTAGATGACTTCAGAAGGTGTAACATAATACTTAACGCTAGCGAATCACTATCGAAAAGGATTCATTTAGTTCAATCAACCATCATCGTGTACTTTCATACGAGTGTCAAAAACATTTTATAAAATAAGTAAAATATATTAGGTATAGTAATTTATCTAGATTAAGAGGTATTCAAGAACGTGTGTAGTTTGAAAATGTAGCCTAGCAGCAATGTTTTGAAGACTTCGAAGCTATTACATTACAAAATTATTCGGTACAAAGTCGTGCATCCTCAGCTCGGTATGCTAAGTAAGTAGTATTCAAGAAGTTTCAGGAGACACGAGGAACGGATCTGCAACTTTTAATTAACTCGTGCTCTGTACCGTCAAGTGTGAATCCTGTGCAAAGCCGTGAAAATGAATGTGTACAGGCAAATTTACCGCTGCAATGTTTTGATGCCATTAATACCTCTGAATGAGTTTTATATCCCGGTTTCATTTTTGAAATTTAGAGATTCATTTTAGAGAGATTTTTAGAGAGTGATTTATTTTTAATGCTAATTTAATAATTCTTAAACACCCGGCGCAACGAAACGAAGCGGAAAGTCAATTTAGGTAATCCCCGCGATGCTTAACGAAGTTTTTTATTACTGGATGTAATATAAATTTTGAAATCGGGGACGTTTAAAATTAGAATCGTGGTATCGTCTACTGGTATTTGCAAAAGGTCATAAAGACGTCGAACAATGTGTAGGATTTAACGTTGGGATCGTTTATTTATCTGCGAATAGCCCTCGTATAATGTGCGATCGAAAAACGCTTAGGTGTTAAAGGGAATTACGAAGGCGAAGTCATATTGTTCTCTCTTAAATTGATGTCGGGCACCGCACGGGAACTACCTGATAACGTTGTAGGTAATTGCCTTAATCTGCTATGTTAGAAAGATAGCTACATAACTAACTAACTCGCCTGTCAACAAAATATGTAAAACACTAAAAATAAACATTGCGATACACGAATAAAGGATAAGTAGTAACACAATATTTTTAAAAGGTCTACTTACTAAGTATATTAATAAATTTTTCAATCGAGAAAATCCATTTAATCAATAACTTTCTTGATAAATTCTGCAAACATAGTATAACTACAGCAAAAAAAGAAAACGATCAGCTAAAACCCTGTAGCCATGTTTAAATTGTAAACAAGAAAAATAAAGCCAAATTGGCTAGCACCTCGGTGGATTGTACCTAGTACTTTCTAGGTATTTCACGTACGTTTAGTATGATCGTTGTTTGCGTACCTAAATGGGATAAGATTAGGAATTAAACTTTGAACGTATGAGAAAGATTACAATCTACGAATCGCCTTTATTGGATGTGCTGTAAACTGGTCCATGTGATAAATTCATCGCTTGAAATACAGGTTTTATTCAATCATTAGTCGTTTTTTGTACTTACTGCAAATAAGTAACATTGCAAAAATAATGCTTAAAAAACAAAAGCATACCGTTTAAGTACCTACAGAGACTTCTTCAATCTATAAAGCACATTCATTTAGAAATAAAAATCGTGCTTACTTGATATTATGTAGCTACTTAAAGCGCTGACCTGATGGAAAGCCTGTATTTGTTGTCCGAGTCATAATTTTCTCCAGCTGATGCTCGCACGAGGAAAGTTTATATCTTCAGCACAGAGAAAAAGAACGTTTAGTTTTGCTATATTATTTGCAGTCTTCTAGTTATTTTCCCATTTTGCATATAATAAAGTTTTTAATAAAAAGCGAGCGATCAAAGGAATTATTGAAAAATATGTAAGGACCTTTATAATAGTACTACAGGTAGGTAACTCAGCATCTAGTGTTACGGATTTTTGTACAGTCATATCATAATATTAGAATAAAATATTTTAATTACAATTACATAATATGATATAATATAGCTAAAGCAGTAAAATAATGATTATCATGATGATGATTTAAATGATATTTTTATTCAAAATAAGTTCTCTCTACTTTTCAATTTGGAAATGACGCTACATCTTGTGTTTTAGGCTCATTACTTCACAACAGAGTTCGTCGATACTCAAAGAGCAACGATGCTAATTCAACCTTTCCTCCAAAGAGACCGGTGAAAAAGCGTTCATTCTTTATGCTTTTACCGAGTACGCATTCGATTGTGAATTACATCGATTGGGCGTTTGTGACACGTTTATGTCGTAGATCGTCGAGTGTAGATGAGTTTTTTTACCCGATTTGAGAACAAAATTAACTAAAACAAATTTAGATATTATAAGGATACCTAGCTGTTAATATAGAGGCTCCTATCTAATATAATATATGTATATAATATTTTATTTTTTTTCTCAATTTCTCTATAGTGATATGATGTACGATCACATTATACTTATGCTGTCCTGGAACCATTCATTCCAAGTAAATAACTAATAAATTGAAAATTTAGGTCACCTCTCACATAGTGTTTATTATTCTACTAGTTAAGCCCTTTCATTTGGTATTCATAATAAAGAAAATGTGAAAAATAAACACACATGCACGCACGCACGCACGCAGGTACGCAAGCACGCACGCATTCACGCACTCACGCACGCACACACACACACACAGAGGGAGAGATAAGACACGTTAAACTTATAACACCCCGTCGTTTTTGCGTCGGGGGCTAAAAAGAAACAGAAGATATTGTCTTGCAGAAGTCGTAAAAGTATACTAAACAAAAGGGTGTCTTATTGTAATGGGCTGGCAACCTGTCTCTACGCTCTACTGCGCCTCCATCTATCTTTAACTAACAGAAAACCTTACTTACGATAGAAAAGTATTGCAGTAATGAGGACGTCATCGTTTTTTACGGTAGTAGGTTCTTGGTCAATTTAGCAAACGGGCCGGATCGACCGCGTAAGTAGTTTTTTTTTTTCTAAAAGTTTTGTAAGCACAGTACGCGTTATAATTATGTATGACTTTGTACTTTAATATATGTATTACTTACTGCGCCCTGCGACATCGTCAAAAAAGTTATACTATATGCTTAATTATTGTAACTCGTGAACCAGACCGTATTTCGGCAAAAATTATATCCTTATGTCCGTCTCCGGCACCAAATCTATGTACATACCAATTTTCATCAAAATCGGTTTAGCCGTTTAGGCGCTAAGTGGTAACAAACATTTGCAATGCAAAAGTTTGTCAGAGTGTGTGTGTGTATGTAATAATTAGATAATTATAATTACGATTATATACTACAATTCGTAATTTACTATTTATTAAACTGTTTTTCTTACATTACCGTTGATTACTAATACTGACGCGAAAACAGCGCTCCTGTTTTCTTTGAGATGGAGTAAGTACTTTCAAAGTCGGTCTATCCTGATTTAGACAAATAGTTTCTTAAGAATTTCTCGGTAATTGCATAAACGGGATATCAAAAAAACTACACTTGATACCGTAATCTACATTTGATAATGATCTTAATCACGCGACGGTAAAACAGCTAATTAATATTTTAACCTGTCATTCCTACTCCTCAACTGTGGCAGCTATTACGCTCAAATGTTCGAGGATGAAGTTCAAATAGTTCATAACAAACAGTTTTGTTTATTTCTACAACTAAACTTATTCGACTTTGTTTTTAAAATTGTTAATAAGCAGATTAGGGATGGCTCCCGTGAGATCTTTGGTCATTATTTTCACCGACTTATTTTTACGCACCATAAATTTTGTATGATGAAGGTTCAGGTATAACTTATTTCTGTCATTTTGTGGTCAAATGTATCCATTATTGTTCCCTAGGGTTACCTTAGCATTTGGAGTATTAAATCAGTTCAGAAACGAGTTCCAATGTTATTTTTGATATAGGTACAGGTTTTGTCATACCAGGTTTTAATAAAAATCGACAAAAAATTGAAGTTGATGTAAGTGACAATTTAAATGTTTGGGTTGGAATGCGGAATAATTATTATTTACGAGAAATCAAAAAAAGAATTTTTGTGCGGGACGAAACTCTGCCAGGCGAATCAGAAACAATTCGATTAAAATCATTTCAGTACAACTGAATATAATCGAACGATATTTTGGATGAAGAAGAGGCGATTGAATTGCCGAATCTCTTACAATTATCGGTAATTTATCAAAGTCGCTGTAAGACTGGTACCGTAAACAAAGTGTTTTAATTTCAAGAGCAAACTAATTGCTTAATCGTATCTAAAATGCTTGGTACGAATCGTGGTCTTCGTATCTTACTATGGGACTTTTTTATCTTCTTGGAATTTTACTTTAACGTTTTATGATTGTAATTTCGGCGATCTCTCGTTTAGAATTAGTTTTTCTTTTTTATCACTTTTAAAGACGTAAGTTATCAGTTGCGTATTTTTGTAAGTCATAAGTTCTTACTTTATGTAATTTGGAAGAAAATAGTATAGCTTTATTACTTAAAGCCCAGCCACATGTTAAATAATATCCAGATGCCAGTATAAAGGGAGTTACACCACAACGATCTTACTGAGATGGATTAATTACGTGAGCAATTTCAACCGAGTAGCCGGCGAACCGTCGGGTTTGCCGCAATATTGGCCTTATTGGCTTCGTTGGCTGTATTGGTCTCAGCAATCAATACACCGTGTACACCAACTTTCCTTATCGAATCCGAATTTTAGACGAAAATCCTCAAACTTTTGTTCAGAAACAAAATTTATTTCACGTTAATTCCGTTCCAATTCTTTTAAATTCTCTCCTTGGGTTTTGTTGGAAATATTATTAACTGTGTTGCAAGGTTATTAGCTATTGAATGTTAATCTCGGAGAAACCAGCATGTTTTCAAATAATAGAATATTCTAAGTATATATTCGTAAGGTGTTGAGGAAATATAATACAGTTCCTACAACAAAAATATGGATTCATTTTTCAGGGCCGGTATTCTGAAATATTGGTTTTGATATTTAAAAGTTTGCATACAAAATATTTGAGTTTGAACATGCAAAATAAATGTCCTCTGAGCAGAATTGATTATGGCTCGACGCCAGTGCATCGTGGCACAGTTGGCGAGGCCCTGTATCACACATTTGTAAACGAGAGGTAGTGAATGTGGTGTTTTTTCCGCGCCATCGGGTGTGCCGGGAAAATTTCGTTACGCTTGCACATAGCTATGTATCCTATTACCTAACCTTCATCATGGTGTTTGTTTGTTGATATATAGCAGTTATGTCGCACGGAAGCAATTTGAAACTTTGATGGTTATGACAAATTAAAGCATTACAACTCTACGGAGTTTTCTTTGAATTTGTAGTGTATTCGTATTTTAGTAATAGTAAGTTCTTTTCTTTCTTTATCTTGTTTTATTGGACTGTCCTTAATGCCAGTACCTCGACGCTTGGTCTCTTTTGTGTTTTATTTACTGTATAGGTTTCCTTACTGTATTTTCCTTCATCGTATGTAACCTAACATACGATAAAGGAAAACACCGCGGAAAAATACTTGAAAAGAGTAGTATAGTAAAGTAACTTTAACCAATAAAACTTTTTGTCACATATAAAAGAGTTACATTACTTAGAGTTACTTGTTGGTATCAAATCCCAGTATATTACTTAAAATTAGTTGAGTATGCCTATAATATTTATTTCTAATTTCAAATTATACAAAATATTTACAATATAATATTGGTATGTTCCATACTGGCAGTGTTATTGTTCGCATTCATTCTCATTTTAAAACCATTAATGCGGCTTACCCGTCCTATTCAATCACTGTTGAGTTGTGCTACGATATTCCTTTTTAAAAGTTCATTAAACGAAGATTGGCATTTCATTTAAAAATAGATTTTCATAAACTTTAACAAGCAATATATTATATTATTAAAAAACAAAAAGCCCGCCTGCCTAATACAAAGTGAAAAAAAGAAACCTATTTATTTTTCTCGTGCTGACGCTACTTTGTAATTTTATATACCCTATGTCACTCCCACAATCAATACGAATCTAATGACACCCCATACGTTAAAATCCATCAAGCCATTTAGGCTGTAGAGCGTGCCAAAGAAATAGACATACATATTCACATACATACATACATATATACATACATACGCTCGGAAAACATTACCCTCTTTGACTGCGTCAGTCGGGCAAAAAACATAAATAGGCATACCTATATATAATTTTTTTTTTTTTTTAATTTTATTTTTTTTATTTTTTTTTTTTCCACACCACGCCATCTAGACCCAAAGTAAGCATATATTAATAGCTTGTGATATGGGTTCTAGAATGCGGATAAACATACTTATATACTTTTTTTTTGTAAATATATACATATTATAAATAGAAACACCCAGACCAATGCAAATAGCCATGTTCATGCATACAAATATTTGCACTGAGCGGGAATCGAACCCGCGACCTCTGCGTGGCAGTCCATACCACAGTACCACAGAACCACAGAGGTTGTCAATATAAGTATATAATAATATATGTGTTAGACTAGTGTTTTAACATATTATGAGGTGTCATTAGAGTCGTATTAATTGTGGGAGTGACCTAAGTTAAATTATATTTCAATGTAACGTCAGCACGAAAAAACAGGATTTCTTTCTTTACACTTTGTTTTAGGCCAGCGGACTTTTTGTTTTTTAATAATATATCTCGTTTGTTTTAGGATGAATAACAACTGATTTTGTCGCTACATCTATCGCGCTAAATGCATGAGGTCCTGAAGTATTAGACCAGTTAGTAACATAACCAACCGATACCGGTTTTAGTGTCAGAGGGTTCGTTACCTCAGCAATCATGATTATCACATACCATAGTTTCAAGAAGAAAATATTTTATTTTATTTATATTGCAAGTTTATCTTTTATTGTCTAACGCCTGCGATGATGCGTTGTTCGTTCAGAGTATAGTCTGAACGAACAACGTTTTAGAATAAATGCAATGCAGCAAAATTAGAAAATAAGACACAATTGTAAACCCAAAACATCATAATTTAAAAGGCCCGCATTTCCAAATGAATTAACGCGTCCAAAACAGTTGTGCGCATCATTGTCATTAAAACAATATTTTTCAGAGCTAACGCGGTTGTTGATGCGAGCGCGGCAATCTGTTCGCGCCTAAACAAAACACCGTAATTACCCGGGCGGCGCCTGATGCATTAAAGGTATACTTTATGCGTCATTCCTAATCTAAAACTATGCATTATTTTATTAATTACTGTCAAAACTAATTTATAGTTGCTATTCATGGAAATGACCTGCGAGTGTTTGGAAAAAAAACATTGCTCTGTCCTAGCTCAAGATAATACAGCCAGTAAAAAATCACACGACAAGATTTAAATTTGTAGCTCAAAACTTTAAGTTAATATAAAAAAGTGTCAGATTGCCCGCTTCTAACGATAGCAATAAAATGTGCCCATATTGTGTTACTCTGTTCAATTACTCTTCTTCACAGTTGTAGTACAGTATTGCTTAACCACGTAGAACAACCAATATATACGCTACAAGCTACGAACTTACATGCTACGTTAAATAATGCTACGATCATCAATTTGAATTGTCTCCGATTTTACAGTTTGTCGAACTTAATTGTAAGTCTGTTCAATTGTTTGAGTGTATTACATTGTTCGGCTATTAGTATTTTAGTTCAACCAATTATTGGTATTTAGAACTTAATATTGTCCTTACGATCTTCCTAATTAAGTAAGTATTTGGTTGATCGATCAGTTTATTTACTAATTAGAGTGAGTTAGTTGTAAAGTTTCGTTAAAACAAACTTATTGTGTCGAATGACGTAATTTAAAGTATCGTGATTGTATCAATGAGCTATTGTCATTCAAAGTCTGTTGATACTCTTAAATATTATGGGAATTCAATATATCATATCCATTTTCCAATGTGGTTGAAGATTAGTCTGGTACGTAAATGATACGTCAGTCTCTAGATCTTGTCTCTTTTCATAAGACCGTTACTAAATCTGTGGCTAAAACATAAAACAATATAGGTATTTAAATAAAAAATACGACAACCGATATATTGCTTTTGCTAGAATGTACCAGAACGCAAGACTTCATTAAACGACTGAACGATCGGACACACAAGACGGTAGACAAACATTGGAGCTCAAATAACAGCGTTCGTTCGAGCAAAATAAAACGTTATATACGGTGTACAACATGGAGTTATCAGTGATGGTGATATATGACCATGTATAGCATTGGTCTGATATTGGTCCATAATGTTGGCTGTAAACGATCTCGTGGACGCCGCTGAAACGGTGTCATCTGTTATCCGCATATTCGGTGAGTATTGAAACCATTTATTTTATCGTCATCACAGACAATAAAGGAGTTTGAATATTGATAATGAATTTGTCTGCAGTTTCATTTTACGTTTTATTTTTAACAATTAAAAATAAATTTTATTGGCTTTAAAAAGCTCAAATGAAATTTTACAGTTCCGTACAAAAAAAGGAAAAATGGAAGTCTTAATCTCTTCGTTCTCTATTATGTCAAGACACTCTCCCTAGAAGCGCTTTAGAAATGAAAATTATGAAAATAAATTTGTAAAAAATGAAGATACCATTAGATAGTTATTTCTTCTGCAGGGAATAGCCCTCTTCTCATACAAAAAAGGCTTGAGCATTGATCGGCACGCTTTCTAAAGGTGGATTAGCAATTTTAAACTTTTAAGTGTAAGTTTCCTCATGATGCCATCGACGTCACGACATCATAATTTAATTAACTTAGTCAAAATATTCTGCTGGGTTAACCTCCACGTTGTTCATAAGTTATGTTTGTTTATGATTAAAAAAATAATTATAAAAATAATCCGTAAAAAACGGCAAACTACATTCCGTCATTTAAAATACTTTGACAACTTTGTTTACATATTAAGAATAATTTTAATAACTCTTTTGAATATTATTAATTATCTTTATATCTTGTTATCTTTCTAAAAATTAATAAAATTACCATACCAAATTGCTACAAGTTGGTGATAAGTTTACTTAGAATATTCACGTACAGAAAAAAAAGGTTAGAAAGGTGATCTGTTCTAACACAAATAGGCAAAGTTTTAACTAGTCTTGTGGACAACGGCTGACCCGAATTAGATTCAGTTCGGTGAAAGCTATTTAATTTGAAAAGAAAAAAAAAATCTGATTATGGTTTAAACTTTAATACAGTTTTTAAAACATATTTTTTCAATATCATAAACTGATTCATGCCAAGAATAAACTTTACCATAATATAAGTATTTTATGAAAAATACATAAGTAGGTTAGTTAATTTTTCTGAACTTAAATATTAATTTAGTTTAGAAAAATATGTTTGATTTCTCGCCAAAATATGTCGAGAAAAATGTAGGTATCCATTATTTTGTCATTCATTGATAGATATCACAGCACTGTTTTGAACTCCAAGCTTTACGGTTTCTAGACATCTGAGAATTTAGAATCTTACTTTTGTTCCCAATTTTGCAGCTTTTCCTTACAAAAACGCATGAATTATTCATTTTTTCAGGACATTTAGCGAGTAGACAAATTCTTTGCTTTAGACATCGAAAGTTTTATTTGGTGGTTAAAAAAATGTCTCGACCGACAGATTTTGCACTGTTCTGTTATATCTATTGACTTTTTCTGAATAAGTGTGATTACGACGTAGTGATTGCTAAACTTTTTTGAAAGCTATCCCAGAATGATAAATGTTCTTTGTACAAATCTCATATTTTATATGAGATATATTTTGTGTATAATCCTGGTACCATAATAATTATAGACTTAAAAATCGCTTCACCACGGCGTAACTTGCGCTCGCTTCAAATAGAATGCGTGATCTGTATTATTATAATTAAGGAAGTGTATGTATATTTTAGTCATAAAATGATTGAAACTAAGCCCATTTCAACTATAGCAGGCAGGCAACCACTAAGTTGTGAGTAGGAGCAATTCCCACTTATGTAAGTAGATAACTCGAATTTACTTTATGACAGCACACTGACAGCAGATTTAAAAATGGGTCAAGCAATGGTTGGTTTTGAGATACAGAGGGTGAACGGAAGCTGAGACGTTTTTATCAACAAAACTCAATTTGACTTTAAATTTTGTTACAAGTTATTGTCGAGTTTCAGAAAGTTGAAAATAAAATGTAATTAATTTAAAATTGCTGTAAGAATTTTGACGGAATAGAAAGCAAGGGAAAGCGGTGAGTTAGAGAGAGGTTGTAGATGTAAGCTTCGACTGATATTTTGTTGTCTTTCTTTTCAGTTAATTTTCGTTCTAGAAAGATTTTGTTTTCAGTATTATAGTAACAACAAAAGTTTTGTAATAATTTTTGCATAATTTATGTCACCATTAGAACTTTTCCCTGTTCAATTAATTGTTTTCAAAAACCGGTAAGTAAAGTCATCTTATTTGACTGTCAGGAAAATCCGATTGAAGCTATTGGTAAGTCCATTTAAAAGCTATGACAGCGCATTTTTGTGTCCGTTCTTTTTTTAGGTTAAGTGACCAGAAGACAGTGACTTCGCAAAATCAATTCGTGTAACACATAATAATCTCATTCGGTAAAAATTTAATGACTGTTCGTGCTTTGTTCCCTATTTGCTACTATCATTTGACACTGTCATTCAATTATGTCGTTATTGTCTCGACATTTGTGGCAAGATTCAGAATTGTAACCAGCATTGTAACATTTATTTGCTACTGCTTTTAGCTGAGATAAGCAGTACCTTCAGTGAATATGCATGTCACTAGGAAAATAAATATTTTTATTTAATCTTACTATCTGGTTTTCGTTTTCGACTCTCTGTCACTATCTTATCTTTTGTCTGACCAATAATGTTATAAATAAACCATTTCGAAGATATTCCCATCTAGCTACCTGTTACAATGATACATGGTCCAGGTCATCACAGTAGGTAAGTGACATACACTCTCATAAAGTTAGCATATCGCATTAAAGTTTATAAATCGACAAGCAGGCGCCAGGTTTTGTGATATATAGCTCGTTTCCATCAGCGTTACAACACAATTCACCATGTTATGTAAACTCTGTAGGACAACATTAATTTTTATGAAGCTGCCTTTTCTATGTAGAGTATGGTATTTTTATTCTACAAAACATCGAACGATGTACCGCGGATATTTTCTATGTAATGAAAAAGTGATTAAAAGACTTTTTTATATCTAATATTGCATGTAGTTTTGTTTTTAAAATCGTATGGTCTCCTGTCTAAAATATGGAGGCACCTAATCAATCTCTTTCCGTGGATATTTCAAGAGACATCCTTATTAAAGTACTATAAACAATTTTTATTTTAATAAAATTGTAGCAACTGGGCTCGAAAAAAACCTTATGAACATTATCTAACAACGAAATTCGATTTCAGGCTTGTAACATTTAGTACAAGATCGAATTAAGACACATTGACGGCTTGTGTTTTAAAATAAAATTTGTTTTGTTCAAATTTCTACATTGTTCAACAACACGATTATTTCACGAGTATTTCATCTAAATTCAATAATCGTTCTTTAAAACAAGAAGCTTATTCCAAAAGTTGAGCAATTCGTTCTAACACATTGCTTGGTAAATGTCTAGAGTAAAGAAACGAATATTTTGCTTACAAGTGGACAAGTGGGCCTAAAAATAAACATAAACAAACTAAAGTCATGACCAATGTCCATGTTACACCCACTCCTATTACGGTCCGAGGCTTCATGCTCGTACTTGTTGACGAGTATATATACCTAGGAGAAATAGTCCGATTCGGTAAGTCCGATTTCGAGAAAGAGGTCACTCGTGGAATCCAACTCGGCTGGGCAGCGTTCGGGAAGCTACAACATATCTTCTTGTCCGCTTTACCGCAGTGTTTCAGGACTAAGGTCATTGACCAGTGTGTGTTGCCGGTGATGATATACGGAGCAGAGACGTGGTCGCTAACTATGGGTCTTATCAGAAGGCTCAAAGTCGCTCACAGGGCGATGGGGCGGGCTATGTGAGGCGATTCCCTGCGCGGTCGTATAAGAAACGAAGAAATCCACAGGCGAACTAAGGTAACTGATGTGGCTCGCAGAGTTGCTTCTCTGAAGTAGCAGTGGGCAGAACACACAGCTCGCAGAACTGACGGCCGTTGGGGGCAGAAAGATTCTAAGGTGGCGAACACGAACCGGAAGACGCAACGTGAGCAGACCCCTCACAAGGTGGACCAACGACCTTATAAGGGTGGCGGGCAACCGATGGATAACGGCGGCACACGAACGGCCAAGATGGCGAAAATCAAGGGAGGCTTATGTCCAGCAGTGGACATCTTTGGGCTGATATGATGATGATGATGAAATTTATAAGTTGTTTCATCGCTATGTTAGTAAATTTACAAGTTTTATTTACAATTGCACTGCACTGCATTGTTTAAATATTTTCTTTGATACACAATCACATACTTAACATTATTTTCATAAAACATAAGTAAATTGAATAGGTATTAATTAGATTTAATATATTAAATATAATAGAGGTCGGTATTCAGATTTTAAACTATTTTTTAATTATGGTAAAAAACAATTTCGTTTAATTTAATTGTTAAACGAAGTTTTTTGAAGTGACATGATGATTTTACAAATAGATTTTGTTGGCATTTGAGATTCTCATTAAACAACAAAAGTGATTAATTCATTCCTCCAGAGACTTTTTAACCTTGACTAGTCGAAACTCAATTTGATTAAGATTATCAATCATTATGCGCGGGATAAGTATTTGGAAAGTTTTGAAACTAAGGCAAAGTTTTGTTTGACGTTTTAGGGTTCCACAGCTCGAGAACGGCAAAAAGATCTTTTTCTCAGTAACGCGAGGTACCGATCTATCTAACTGAAATTTATATTGAATTATTTGCAAAAATCATAATTGTATGTCAACGCAATCAAAAGATATGGCCGTTGATGTTTACATCAGTGATAACAAGTTTGTACGAAACCCACGGTGCGCGAGTCCGACTCACACTTGACCGGTTTTTTATAATTAATAAAGTCCGACACTGCTATGGTCCGATTTGGATGCGGTGAAGCCCGCTCTGTGCTTTTAGTAGTAAAAGTAAATGTCGCAAGCATATTATTATTTGATTGTGTATTTTTATCCCAATAACCTATTTGGAAAGGAGGATACAGAAGGAATCTTCAATATAACCCCAGTTTGAAATACAAAGGTATTTAGCGCTGACACCCATTTTTTATTTGTAATTTAGGACCTAAACGTATGGCGAATCGTCCTCTTTGAATGAATATAATAATAATATATAATAATAATACCAGCCTGTTTAATGTCCTACTGCAGGGCAAAGGCCTCTTTTCATCTAAAGAAGGTATGAGCATTAATCACCACGCTTGCTCAAGGCGGATTGGCAATTTCAGACTTTTAAGTCCAGGTTTCCTCACGATGTTTTCCTTCACCGTCAGTCAGAAATGTCCAAGATAAACTTAGAAAGTACATTTGAATTGAAAAATCACATTGGTACTTGCCCGGATTCGAACCCACTACCCCGTGTTTACGAAGCGGGTGCCTTATCCACTGGACCATTTCGATTTCTGAATGAATATTAATTAAAATTAAAAATATTTATTGGAATCAAAAACAAGGTCATATAAAATTTAAACCTCTGTCATCTGACTATTTATCACCCATAAGGCCTTTTACTGTTATATTGATGTCCCAAATTGTCAATAATTTGTATAGCAAAAAGCAAATTTTTCAACTCTCAATTTTTGCCTGATTGCCGAAGTCAAGGAGGGTAATGATTTTCGAGCGTGTGTTTCTATGTATGTCTATTTCTTTGGCACGCTCTATGTCTTAAATTTCAACAATGCGGTGTCATTGTATTCGTATTAACTGTAGAAGTGGCATAGGATAGAATATAATAGAAACTTTTATTTGCTAAGAATGTAGGCAGAACATTAAATTATAATATTTTAGTGATATTATAATTTTTTGTTAGAAAAATTGTTGCGATAGATAATATTTCAATGTAGCGGCAACAGCATTAGAAAAAAAATGGATTTCTTTCTTTTCACTTTGTTTTATTTAGGCAGGCGGGCTTTTTGATTTTTTAATAACATAATATTATTATTATAATTATTGCTTGTTATTTCGATTAATCATCATATAGGTATTGTTAAGATGTTATTTCGATTACGGATTGCAAAACTATCTTAAAACTTAAAATATAAAATAAGTACTCGCTTTTTTACTTTGTTATATCTTAGACCGTGGTATTAATATTTGAACTACGACAAACCCTAAAATTTAAATAATTATATGTATGTAAGTCAATGTTTAAATGCCCTGTCCTAAAGGGCGTTAGGTCAGACATAATCCTCTACGATCAAAGACTAGTCATGAATACTCAATTACGAATATAATCTTACAAGTTTAATAACACCTATTTGAATAATAACTTGCGTGATAGGCATTCAAAAACTAAAACAATTAAAACTATATGTTAAGTTTGATGAAATTAATAGCTGGGCTAGTACATATATTTGATATGGGTGGCAAACAACCGAATGATGAGGTTGACTCACGACCGGTCAAGATGGCGACACTTGAGGCAGAAATAGGTCTCCCTAATAATAAATTTCTAATGGGGGGCACCTTAGGCAGCACATCGTTTCATTTCGTCGGCTACCGAATAAAGAAGGAAGAATGTGCAAAAGTAGAAGTATGAGAGGGACATGCTTGAAGAAGATTATTGAAAGAGCAAAGATTTCTGTCATAAAATGAACACAAAGATTGGAATTGTGGAGATAAATAACTGGGAAGTGTGGGAGAGTGTAAGAAAGAAAATAAGGTAGTAAGATCGCGCTGATTTCGGCGCTGCCGTATAGGTAACCATTTTAGGTCTGAGCGTTAGGAAGAAATATTATCATATTATTTACGAAGATTAAAAACGAATCGAATGCAGTTATTGAGAAGTCGGTCATACTTATTGAGCAGATCATTCAGGCATTCAGGTCAAAATAACATACATCACCATAGTCAATTAAAGGAAAAATTAAAGTCTGCAAAATCCTTGCCTTGGTCTTAGACCATGAGATGGATAAGGATAGACAGCAGAATTTCGTGACTGACGGTATTGAAGGCATTCGAGAAATCAACCAAAGTAAGTACTGTGATCTTGGTTTTCTCCATACCCGCCCTAATATCGCCAGTCACTTTAATAAGAGCAATATTTAAGTGAGTTGAGTCTTTTGTTTAAGTGAGTTTGAGTCTATACTAATTGATTTTTTCTACATGCTGAGGCACCTTCAAATGTTGTACATTTAAAACAAATTTGTTTTATGTTGTCCATTTTTCTCCTGCAGGGACACAACAAAAAATACATTTGTAATAATAGTATTTCCTATAGTGGTCGTCTATATCATAGGAATGTGTATGCCATTGTCACCACGGCAGATGAATTGGTGACCGCAGTAAAGTACCTCTTTTATACAACTTTAGTGGCAAACTTTGGTTACCATGACCTATAGAGATGGCTGTGTTTTCCAAGCATTGCAGAAGCAATAATGCCTAAAAAACACAACCAAGCCGTTGCCGACCACGGGGAATAGGATGAGGAAGGAAAAGGAAAAAGGAAGAGGACCGAGAGGGTATTTGGGCTGCCGGCACTTTCAAACCTAATACTTAGCAGGCAAGTAACGTCACTACCCGTTGCCTTGTATTCCCTTAGTCACCTCATCAGCAAGAGATGCAGTAGGCAGTCCTATTCTCTAGACGGTTACAAAGTATGTATAATCTTGTATTTGATCAATTCAAGTATTAAAAGATTCTTCCTACATCAGACACAATTTACAGCTCCCCAAACTTCGCGGCCGATTTAATAACCATTCGGTTCAACCCTTCTCTTTTACGGGTTATTAGATTATACAAGATACACATAGATTTATTATGTCTTTGTTTCCCACTTTGTCATGGAGATAAATGGAATAATTTTCTTGGCGGCTTCTTGTTTCTTATTTGTTTGTGATTATTTGTATATGAGTGTATGGGAGATTCCTCATACTCTTTGGTTACGTGTTCATTCGTGAGGTTAAGAATAATGTACTTAATTCAAACATAAATTTTGTCATATGTCGAGAACAGAATATAAAATCATAATAGAGTTTGGCTTGTAATGTGATTATGTTTGAGGTACCAACTCGTAAATTTATTATAGCAATAGCTACATAAAATGCCAAGACTAACTTTTACTTGCCTTAAAAACTCGAAAAATGCCACCGGTATTTTACTAGGCTTATTCATTATCATTTCACCCAATACCCGTCCATTTATAGGACTACTAGCTTTCCGCAGCGCCGTTTCATCCACGACTTTTCTTACTGCTCTGCTCCCGTCGCCAGTAGCGTGATGTTACATAGCCTAAAACCTTCTTCGAGAACTAGACTATCTTTCAAAAAGACTTTTTCAAATCCGACTAGTAGTTCCAGAGATTAGCGCGTTCAAACAAACAAAGAAACAAACTCTTCTGCTTTATATATAGTAAAGATACTTAGATGAAGGACGGATTGCAGTGGTAGCAATAGGTATACCTAATCACATGAGACTGCTGCCCTATTCTGTATTATTAATGGTGTTAATTAATAAGTATGACAGAAAGTAAGTAAGTAAGTAACTTATATTCTGATTTTAACATAGAAGTACATTTTTTTTATAAAATCTCTCGGCTTTACAGAACAAAGAAATTCTCTCACATTATGATCTTTCTACAGGACCTAGTAAAAAGCTAAATTAAATTATTCACATTATTACTCTTCTGTTGAAGGCATATAATGTACCTACGCAAATATTTTGTGTTGTTAAATTAGCTACTTTTAATTGCGAATGTGCTTTAGGAAACATGAACGATAAACAAATAATATAAGATATTATTATTAGTAACTGAAAAAAAAATGACGTAGACCATATTCGTTTATAAAATGTGTGTTGTGTAAAGGACAGGTATTTAGTATTAAAGGGCTTACGAATAAATAATATAATATTTTTTATGAAAGCAGGTCTGGTATTTTAGTTAAGTTCTTTATTATACCTATATTATTACATTCTAACTCAATATTTTCAAAGAAGAGCCTCGTGTTTCTTGTAAGATCCTTTTACACATAACAGAGTATTGGCCGCAGGCAAATTGAGTCGGCTTTATTTTCATGTTGTAGGTGTTATATTACGTTTCGTTAATTAGTGTAACTTTGAATAAATTGGCTTTCACAATTATAAACATCTATATTGTAAGTGGTCGAGTTTATTATTAGCTATAGTTACTGTAACAATCCTATACACACAAAGGTTTCTAACTAACAACAGTAACATTTTTGCGTCTTGATTTATACAAACTAGTTAGTGTATAATCTTTCCTCACATAGTACGAGTATATAATTTAATATGATATTCTGACGAACACTGACCAGCAGCATCCTCAATAAAACAACGTTTTTCTCTACTATTTATTGTTATTAATAAGCAAGACAATCGCTTTTTATCTTGAATATTTATTATCTTCTGACTATTCAACATCTTTGTTTCTATAGTAAGCAGTTAAACCCTCTAGATTAAGTTCAAACCCATATCAAAGCGTCAAACGTCATTACGCACCGTTAACTATAGATTAAACATGAAATAGATCTGTAATGTGTTCAGTAACTACTGATTTACGATCGTAAGTCGGTCACAGAATTGTGGCTCTAAACAATAGATTGTAGCTTAGTGACCTAAGCTCTTGTAGTCGCGAGTCTCGGGGCGAAATTATTATTTTCTGTGTTCTTGTATAGCCTTTGTTGTATCAATAGAGGTTTCAGTAACATTATATATGATAAAAGTATTGTGTACATGGCATAGAGTATTAAGCTTTAAATAGAAACCCTTTTTTGCAAAAATGTTAGGTAGACAAGAAGTTTACATTAACCATTTACTCGGTATAGTTTCACTTCGCTCGTTGTGTGACGTATGTCATTCGTTTTTCAACCATCTCTTGTTAGATATCGAGTCCTTTCAGGTGGTGGTCTTACATAATTAACGATGTTAAGCAAGGGGAGTTGATTGGAGTACGTTGTAAAAGCTGATGAAATTGGTGACCGTTGCCCGGATAATTCATTCGCTTCCTTTGTGTGACACATTTATTTTTAGCTAAACCAATAAAAAGGTTTGAAGTGCTATTTTAATAAAATTTGTTAAAAGTCATCGGATATCTGTTAAAGCTCCTCATTAGGATTTGAAGATTTTTCTTTGTGATGTCTCTATAAACGATGTCGAAAAATTTGGGAATTTAGTTTCATTATTATAAATGACAAAGGTGAAACTGATCACTACTGGATTTCATATATAAATAAAGACAAGGTATAGATTTTGTGTTTTCTTGTCTATAACGGATTCCACAACATCAAATATAATTATTAGTCAAATATCTACCAGTTATGCATAGTGCTAATTGTAAATTAATATGAATGCAAATGGGTCCAAGTAACATAGCACCCTACATACTCGTATTTTAGAATATTGAATATACGTGGGAGATTAGATCTGTTACGTAAATTGCTATAAGCAATTAAGATTTTATTACAAAACTCTAAAATATCTTTATTGAACACTTTAGAAGATTTCAGACGAATGGAAACTACACTATGAACAATGTACGGACGTAACTTTGTTAACAATTGTATTACTATTTATGATTTAATAAGTAAGTGGATGAATTATGTAAATATATTAGAAAGTTTTGTTGGTAAGTTTCGAATTTGGAAAACAAGTTTGATTTATTTTATGTTGTGGTTGAAAGTCTGAAAGCCGACATATTTTATTTGGATCGTCTCTATACGATATTATTATAATAAATAACCATGAATCTGATGAACGAAAAATAAACATATTGCTTGATCGATATGACGTACTAAATTTAAATTAGTGTAGTCACCAAAATATGTTTACGCGAATTCAATGAACATACAAAATATTGGTATAAGTTTTGTGTCTATGTGTTTGATATAACAAAAATATGTTTATTTTGTTGGTAATAAAACACAAGATATAGAACAGTTTATAAAACCACTGAGGTTTTTACTGATCGCTACGCTTAAACATAGTCTACATCGATAACCAGAAATTATTTGTTTATTAATACGAATTAAAAAAACAAACAAATGTCCTTGCATTGGCTAGCAAGTTCGAAGTGGGACTCTACCCGCACCTCCCGAGATACCGTCCCTTTAGATTGTTCTTAGTTATTAAATATCTCTAATATAAATAGCACAAAGTTTCATAGAATATAACGAAGATGTTTCATATGTCAGTTCAGACATATTTCGTAAAATATGTCTGATATATTTTATGCGACGCAACGTAGATATGGCTTTTCTAAATTACCTTTCTTACCTTACGGTTCAGTTGCAATGTGTGGTCTTACATTTCATTTTGAGCTTAAAATTGCCCGCGAGGCCCTTACTATTTATATAGCGCACATTGCTTAGATACTATTTTTTATAATTACATAATATTTTTACAAAACTTGTGGTAGCAAAGTGTATACGAATAGAATCAATTCCAAGAGGCGCTGTGATTTCATTTTATCCTGAACACGTATTTCAACTTATAAGTTTAAGGTGTTTATTCGAATACAAGCTTGTAATAATAAATAATAAACCTATTAATAGTCTAAATGATGAAGTTCGTAAGAAATTGTTTTGTTACTCGTTCACGCGTAAACCGTTGAACGGAATTCGGATAAATTTGGCAAACAGATTGAAGATGCCCTAGAGAAAAATGACTTTAGATTACAAGAACTTTTAATGCCAACAACCCATTTCCGTAGAAAACACGTTTAAATTTGACGATAATCTACGAACATTTAGGTAATTTTAATTATAAATAACAACAGTTAAGCTCCAAGATTACAATTGGATGTCGAAATTCTATAAAGGCAGAACTAAATACTTTTAGTTGGTTTGTCAGTATTTAGACGTAGGGTTAACAATATAAAAAATTGTAAAATGCAGTAACTAAGACTGACCATCATCAGACTGATATATTTTACACATATTAGCATTAATTATTAAGTAACTTTTTGTTACACATAATGTAAATTACACTACAAAAGAAACATTAATAATGTTGCACTAATATATTTATTATTATTTTATTTGCTGAAAGGATGGCCGGGTAAACAATTTTATGACTAGTCCAAACACAAATGTCCAAATACAAAATTTTTCTCACTGTACAGATACTTTCTAGTGTCGCTGTCCCAGGAGATTCTAGTAATTGAGTTGTATAATAAAAATATTGCTTACTGCCTTATATCTTAAAAATTACTTGAAAAATTACTAAAATTTGTCGTCAAACTGTTCTACAACAATACAGAATTGGTTTAGATTTTTCTAAAACGTAAATGAGGATCTTATTTTAAACTAGCTGTTGCCGTCAGCTCCGTCCGCATGAATGTCGTTATGTTGCATTTTTCATACTAACTTTTATCCCCTATTTCAAACCTTTCAAGCCATTTTGTGCGATAAAAGATAGCCTATTTGTTCACCAAGGTCTATTCTTTTTACATATCTAATTTCATCAAAATCGGTTTAGTAGTTTAGGCGTGAAAGCGTAACAGATAGACAGACAAAGTCACTTTTGCATTTATGATGTTAGTATGTAGGTATAATATTAATATGGATAATGTTCTCATATTTTTTATTACATGACTAGGGCTTAGAAGTCAAGAGTCCCTAAGTTTATGTAGTCCTTTGTCCCTAGTTATTTAATATTATAAAAACGTAATCTAGAATTTATTAAGTTAACCGAAACAGACTGTTATTATTATATAAAAGCTGAGAGTAGGTCTGTTCAACAAATGGAACCAGTACATTAAATCGCCTACGGACAAGCTGGAGTCTGGTAATTGACTGTTGAAAACATACTTTAACTTTCATGTATTTATTAATATCTAGGACATGTTGCGGCTCGCGGTTATATATACGTGTGTGTGCGACCTGATTTTTAGGGAGACCGTCTGTTGAATAAGAGATACTTAAAAACGTATGATAGGTACTTATATAAATATTTCCTTTGCCTTTTTATTGTTGCGAAGTTGTAAACTCAAATCTCTCCTAGTTTAATTAAAAAAGTTTGCACCCTATGGTACGGTAGCTAAAGGATTAAATGACATTATTTATGTATTATTAAATGACATTATTATTATTCCCTCAGCGTATTAAATAAGAACAAAGGATGTTCATATTTTGATGTGTATATGAATTGTACTTAGGACAATAATTTGTTTTTTGTTATTATCAAGTGATGTAGACAGTATGTTTATATTTTATTTTGTTGCATTATATTTGTATAACATACAAGCAAATAAAATTAAGTGAAATATGAAACTATTTTATACAACAGCAGTATAGATAATAATGTATGTATAGTATGTACAAAATACACTATCCGATTTAGATTAACGTATTAACTTATTTAGAGTATTTAGATTAATAATATTTATTTTTTACAGTTCCAAACATAAATTAAGACAGTTGTTACAATAATGGCTCCGTGGTGCCATTGCATTTCATTGCCTATCATATGAAGTTTATTTAAGTGGCAGCTCGTATACCAAATAGTAGGTATACGCAAATATAATTATAAACATACATAAATGGGATTCTTAGGTATCCACGACCTTTTGCATGGCAACAAGTACCTACCTATGTATGAACAAACACAACACAGCATTTACATTAAAAATATGTATGCAATGAACATTCTCGAACAAAAAAACCTTAATAGCGTTCAAATTTAAAAGTAACAACATGAATTACTTTTGAATTTTGACCCCTGGCCGACCGCTAGTTACCTACCATAGTTTCGGCCCGATGCTTTATGATTTTCAATATTATTATATTTTCTTATAAAGTGTGAATACCTACTGAGTAATAAAACCCCTTCATAAAAATAGCGATGCAAGCTACACACTTAGTCAATGAGATAAGAAAACGCGGAGACATTCCGTTGAGTTGATGCAAAGAGCGTTGCACATAATGTCATTTGGCTTTTGAATTATTGTTTGCAATAAATTTTTGTGTACAGTTTCACGATAAATAAAAACTGGCAACACAACCTTGCCTTGGCTGTGTATACAGAGTTGGAGTAACTCAAACTGTTCCGTTTATTTTAAAATAAAAACAATTAGTACAATGAAAAAAAGAAGAGTATTTTTTATTTATTGCGATGTAAAAACACGATTGTAATTTTACCAAATTACTAGCTTTCCACGGCGCGATTGCACCCGCGTCTTTGCTTACTGCTCTGCTCTAGTCACCAGTAGCGTGATGTTATACTGCCTTTCTCAAGAACTGGGCTTATCATACGCAAAAACAATTATTCAAATCCAACTGGTAGTTCCAGACATTAGCGCGTTCAAACAAACAAACGCGCTTCGCTTCGCTTTATTTAATAGTATACATTGTTTGTAAAACATTGTTATTAGTTATTTTGTTTACTACTTAATTAAACAAGACATTTTATGTTTAAGTGCGACCTTTCGTAATTCAATTTACTAGTGTCAAATTTATTAGAGAAAATACGTGACTAGTAACCATAATAAAAAAAAAATATTTTACATTTTCATCGACTGTTTTGATGTGATATGACGGATAACATTCAATTCAGTCCTCCATTATCCTCAGGGCGGGTGTGTTCACGACGTGGTTATTAAATACCGATAAATCGACAGAAAATTTCGCCACAATGTGAAGGGTTCCGCCGCCACATAAACAGTAAATAGAAGACAGTTTTAGAGTTTGATTTGGTTTGAAATAGCTTCAACAATTCGAGCTGTACCTTCGTCAAACTAAGGAGACGACTATAATGCTGACATCCGAATTTATGTCGACCCCAGGCGCCCTCTTATTGTACTGAAATGGTCACCTTGACTAAACTATCTGTCATTCGAAGTAATACTAAAGGCTTGAAACGTGACTTAGAAATACTAATTAGTCCCTTCGTGTAGGTACTTAATCTATTATTATTGAATCTGACGCGGGTTCATTTTATCTATTCAGACACGCTACACTGGTACGTAATCTTAATTAGTAAGATGGGTGTAAATTTCGCTATACTATATCGCGTACATTTTTCATATACAATGTTATTTGCAAAGAGAATTCAAAGATTATTTTTAGAATTGCGAAGCATCAGAAATAGTCATTTGGCATTAGACCAAATTGAGACTTACTGAGCCGGTCTCGTTCCGCAAAGACTATAAGTGTCTTTGTCCGTCCATGTTGTCTGTTTATAAGAGCATCAATGTAATGGAATGTGAGGGCTGTGCGGCGGATTTGTTATAACGGGTTCTTACATAGCGAGCGACGCTTCTGATTGCATCTAACTGATTTTTTACTAAACTAGACCGAGCCATAAATATTGTTTTTGTAACATTTGTTTTGTTTATGTCGTTAACAGAATATGAACATATGAGTGAGAGATCCAATCCGCAATAACTAACGGAATCAGGTGTGTGTATTCTAATAGTGATTGCACTTTACATTTCATATTTTGACATATGTATGATTGCATAGGTATTTAGGTGTAAAAGGTGTTAGAACACCTTTTTGACATATGTATATACTAAATTTACATAATATACTAACGTATTTATGTGACGTGAGATCGTAATGGAGTAAACAATGGTAGAATAATGAAATTTTTAGTAATGCGTTGTCGTCTGTCTAAACGTAACATTGATATTGGTATATCAATGTAGCATTTTCAAATCTTGTTTGCGCTGGCGTAGTAAACGGAATAGGTAAATGTATCGAAAGAAAACCTAGCCTATATAATAAGGTCTTTAATTCCGAACCCGTCTCGAAAAAGCGTGTTTGGTAGAAGAGTCAATAATTATCAGTAAGGAGAAGTCTTTGTTCCACAGCAATATTTCTACTAATACCAAGAGTTCAGTAGACGTTAGTACAGCTGTCTTACTCCTTATCATAGTGTTACAGTATTTTCCTTAGATCTGATTCGAAGTTTTTAATACAATTTTAGTACAATTCAGACAGCATAATGTAAAGGTTAAAAATATTTAAAAGTCAGTACAAATTTTAATTAGGAGTTCAAATTATCTGAGGCAACATTCTTAGTAGGATCATTGTGGAGGCGTGAAATGACTGCGAAAGTCTTAAATCATAAAAATGTTGGTATTTTAGATAAAATCCAACTCTAAAATGATGTTAAGGTTATGGTTTTCTTTGTTATAATAACTACATATTATATGCGAGCTGTAGATTATTATGACTGTCACAATGATTAAATATAATAGCAGTAACTTGATTTGTTATTTCAAATAGATATAAACTTCACACACACACTATTCACATCAGCCTGAAGGCTTCCGCTGCTAGACATATAAGTATCTACCAAAAGTTTTGTTATAATCACCTGTACATAATTTATTTATTTTATTTATTTAGTACATACATTAGGCGGTGAGTGACTATAAGCTAATATTTAGAACGTAGAAAATGTTGCTGCCTGTTAACTGGTACTCCGTTAGTCGCCTCTTACGATACTTACTAGCAGAGATGTGGTGGGTACCATATTCTAGGTACCATATTGAAATGAATCAAATACAAGCAAATACCAAAATAAAACAGATAAATATTTTTATATAGAAACATATTTTTTGGTACAAACAGTCGAGATATAAATTTAATCATTATGTTCAACTAAGCTTAACATTTCGTATTTATTATCGACTGGAAATAATTGAATCCATTTTTCTTGTGGACTGAAAGCTAGTGTTTATTACATTTCACTTCAAGCACGTATGAGTATTATTAATATTCTTTTGAAAATATTAAGTAGTCTAAAAGCAAGCTTTTATTTGATATTTTAGCTTTTCTTTGTTTTCAAACAATTTTCTTCTCAGTGATCGTGAAAAATAAATAATATAAAGAAATGTTGCTATTGTTTTCAAAATTGCTATTGTTTTCAATGTTTTTTTCATATTTTTTAGTGTTTGTGTTTCGATGATATTGTTTAATTTGGCATTGTACTGTATATATTCAAATATGATATTATAATTACAGTAAAGTTTAAAATACAACTCATAACTCCTCTGTGTTACTTTTCACTATCAAGACCGAATTGTACATGCACTGATGCTTATTCATAGCTATAACAACACTAACTAAAACCAAATGCATTATGAAACTTTTTTATATAATGTTCTTACATTCATAATATATTAACTTTGCAATCGCCTTATTTTGTGTTTGTGGTTCAATGTTAAATTAATAGTTCTTGTACGTTTATTGTTATCCAATCGCTATATCTGATCGTAAGCATTAATTAGAGTCTAGGAATAGTGAACAATATATCGGCTTTGTAAAATACTTTTTCACATTCTGTTTAAAATCCGTTTATTTCTGGTAATGAGCTTGACCAACATAATGTAGTTACTGTTTAGTTTGAATCCGTTATATTTCTTGAATGAATGGAACTTAGTACTGCACTTTCTTAGCTCTACTAAAAATATTGTTTACTATGCTAAGCTACGAGCTCCAAGGCCTGCAAATCTTGCTTCGGCGAAATGCAGTTTGCAGTTGACGCTCGCTGTTATGTAAATCAACACAGACAACGTGAAAACTTACGTAAGTTGTTTTAGTTTCGATCGTAGTTTTGTCAGTACTGGCAAAATAGATATCAACTGAAACACATTGGCCAGATACTAAAATTATAATATTTATTGGATTTGTTATCCCTATGTGACCTGACTCATGTAATGCTGCATAGGTTTGATGCCTTAAACCCGTTTTAATATAGAGTTGGAAATATAATTACTCTGTCAGTCTTACTAAAATTGAATAAAAAATTAGTTTAAAAACTAAAAGCTAACTCCGGCAAGTTATGTGTTCTCAAAAGTACTAACATTCTTCTCTAACATAGATTTATTCGTGGTGGTCAGAAGAAATACGTTATCGCATGCCTCGCCACCAATTACCTCGTCCTTCAGTCTCGCAAGGACATCATTGCTATGTATAGGTAAGGTAGGTAGGAGTGTCATTGTCAATGGCAACGACAATGCATCGACAACGGCTTTCCTCTGACCACCATGAACATATTTATGGTAAACAAGAATATTTTCTTGTTTTGTACTTTTAAGAGCACAAAGAAGTTAAAGGGGATCGAAAATGGCCCGAACTGCTTTGAGAAACGTATCATACGGCCGTGCCGCTTTTTTTGCTCGACTTGGCGGGGGGTACTAACTAGATTATTGTGTTTACTCTCCACAGTTGTAACACGTACAATTGCTAAACCACGTAGACCGAGCAATGTATACGCTACGAGCTACGAATGGAATGCTACGTTAAATAAAGCTACGATCATCAATTCGAATTGTCTTCGATTTTACAGTTTGTCGAACTTAATTTTATTGTAAGTCTGTTCAATTGCTTGAGTGTATTACATTGTTAAACGATTGATCAGTAACAATAGGAAGTATTTATATCTTAATATTGTAGCTCGTCGATAATTTGAGGCTTCTAAATCGAATATCTGATTGCCCAGCGAGTTAATAATAATAAATAATGAGACTTACTCGGCAAGTTTATTTACATAATGAAGATCAAAAACCAAAGTTATTCTATAGAAGAGCTTACTATAAAGGGTGAAATCAATGGTACTTAAGCTTTAACGTGATTGTATCAGACAATGGCAGTATTATTTTTTTTACAATCGTTATATTTTGGGCGATTTCTCAACCAAATTCTCGCATGTAGTTTAGCTAATTATGCTGGTAAGTAAGCATACCACAGCTGTATAATGTACGGTAATGTCAACTTTTTGACGTCTTAAAGTTTATTAACATTCGTTTCTTGTCAGGGTCTTATTACGGCTACATGATATTATTTTATGCAATATCTTAGAATTGAAAACCAACTAACACACAAAAATAGCTATATTTTTTCTGTTACTCTTATCAAGCAGCAAGACATCATTAAATGAAAGAACTATCGGAAAAATACGACAGAAGACAAATATTGTAGCGCAAATATTGCAACGTTCAAACTTTTATTAGTGCAGGTTGTAAACTATCTCGTGGACGATGAAATGATGTCATCTGCTATCCGCATATTTGGCGAGTATTGAAACCATATTTATTTTATGATAGACAAGAAAGGAGTTGTAATTTTCATGTGAATCTGTTCCCATTTCAATGTGAGCTTTATTGTTAAATTTTTTTGCCAGTATTTTGCGATAAGGTTAAAACAACTTTTGTTTCTTTCTCTCATCCTCTTCAAATGTTTTAGGCTGTTTCGCGATACCAAGGTACATTTTAGTAATTGAGAGAATTTGATCTTGCAATCTTAATTATATTTCATTTGACTAAGCAAAATATTATTAAAGAATATACGCTTTAGGATTCGCTTCTACTAGGCGGTGAGGTTGTGATTTCTCAACAGTATAGTTTGACTTCAATAAACTAACAAAATGCCAGCATAATGGTAACGTCACCACATCCAAATATTATTTTTTTTTGGCCGAATCGTCAGATTGTGTGTGAACTACAAGTAACAACCACCTCTTTAACAATGATAGAAATCTAGAATTATCCTTCGTTTTACTTACTAAGAGTATTAAAAGATTTTTTTTTATTTCATCTACTTTTCTGTTTTTGAAATCCATTCTGCTTTAGATGTATGTATGTATATACTAGTTTGAGTAGATATCTTAGAGCGCATGCACGCACCGACTAATCTTACATTCATCATTAACAATAGTACTTTACCTTTTTTAAGACCGTTATACTCATGCAGTGCGTAGGTAAGTGTTGTAAAGAAGTCAGTACAAAGAAATAGTAAATTTACTTAATTAACTTTAATGTTAATCTGTATAGTTTATTAACCCTATAAAGGCAAAGGAGTGAGGTTTTCCTATGTAGATAAAATAGAGTAGCATTCATTATATTATATTTATATTGTAACATGATAATGTAGCGGAACCAACTTACAACAAGTGTATCAAATAACATATAAATTGAAAATTTAAAAAAACTCCCTACATAGTGTACATTCTACTAGTCAAGTCCTTTTAAATGATACCCATATTATGGGAGTTGTGAAAAATATGAAATCCGCCATTTTGTGGCGCCGGCCATCTTTAACCGACTTTCATCAAACATAGCTAAGAACACTCCTATTTCACTTTAAAAAAAATCCAATTAAAATCGGTTCATCCGTTTGGAAGCTACGATGCGACAGACACACATACACACACACAGACACGTCAAACTTATAACATCCCTTCACTTTTGCGTCGAGGACTAAATATACCAAAACGGATCGTTGGTCAAGAAAACTTGGTACTAGGAGTGATCAATTTCTTCATTGATCTTAGCTTTACATAATTATGTTAGTTAATCTTCACGTCACATTCATTCACATCATCATTTTTTCGTAAAACATACAGTGATACAAGTGCAAATATCTTATACTATGTGTAAAGGTTCCAACAAATCCTGTTAAGACTGTGCTATGTGCGTACATTATAAATGCATGGGAATATCAACATAACGTGTTGAATAATGTTTATAGGTGTAAGCTCGTTAGGAGCAAAAAGGAAGTAATTTACATACGCATACGATCGAAAATTACTCTTAAATGACGTTGGTAAAATGGTTTGTAAGTATACTAAAATATAAAGGTGGGTTTAATTGACCCTTTTTGAAACAGCGGCGTGGCAGTGTGAATTCTAAGAACCTTTTTGTGCTTGTTTGTTTTGTTTAATTTAGCTGTTTCGATTAAAACTTATTAATTGCGTTTTTTTACTGTGAAATACAAAATAACGCCTATTTCACATCAACTCTTTCGTGTATGATAATATATTTTTCTCATAAGATTATCGACCTTCACTTAACAATTACAAAAAAATGCCTTTCTGGCGTCGTAGGTACTATTCTCGAGCCGTCATTTAAAAAGCACTGCGTTATTTTCAAGCGTAAGCCTCAATAGATACTATATCTACGTATTAATGTAGAATGTTCACTTTTCCTCGCAGTTAACTGAAAGGCGTGAATTATTCATTTACTCAGGACATGAGCCAGTAGACAAATTCTTTGAATGTAGACATTGTGAATTTTATTCAGCGGCCAGGCAAAGTTTCCGCAGACACGTTCTAGCCTTTAAAAGAAGTAGTTATGTAAATATACTGTTAAAGGCATAACAGTATCTTTTAAATGGATCATAATCCTTAATAAAATATAATAATTGTAATTGTATCTAAAAACCAACATGACTAACTATATCAGAGCGGTACCTGCGCTCGTGTGTACCGTAGCGTGAGGTAATCTTTCTCACGAATTTGGCTATTAATGCAAAAAGATTTTAAAACTATTTACCTACCACATAAAACATATTAACTTAAAAATCCTTCTGTTATACCTGCTTATGTTAGCAGTAATTAAATTCTTACTGGCTCTAATGTGTCAGTGATAAAACGTGTAAAATTATATGCGCTGTTTATCTGCGAAATAAAACTGTAGTAAGCAGCAGCGTAATACTTTGTGCCTCTTTAGCACGTTGATAGTGGTTTTATTCTTCCTGTATCGATTGTAATGCTCTGTAAAAGAGGTTTATGGTTAGCTTATAATCTTTATCCCACTGAAAGATATGTTAAACGTTTGCAGAATTCTTGTATACGAAGATATAAAGTGACACGTTTCCCTTTTTTTTTTTGGTTTGAGGTTGGGTTAGGCCCGGAACCTGGATTTGTGCCCGGTAAATAAATGCCAACAAGCTCGCCTTCTGTTACGTGAGGTCCAGAATAGATGATAAAACGCGGATGTTATACACTGCATCTGAGATATAAGGCGTGATTCTTAAGAGCTGTTAGTAAAGTGATCTATATAAAGTTCTTTAAGTATCTATATTAGGTATTATTCTTACACAAGATAATAGGTTTCTATATTAAAGCACTTATTACAAACATTTAAACTAAACCTATTTCAACTATGGCCGAAAGGCAACCATTAAGTTGTAAATAAGGTCGTTGTATACTTATCTAGATTATGTGAATAACTTGAATGAACTTATAGACATCACATTTTATAATGAGTTTAAATTTCGTCAGTAACGGTTGATTACGTAAAACAAAACACTCACTTACGTCGCGACGTATCTTTTTAATTATAATCAAATATAGTACTTTACGGCGAAATTTGACGTCAAATATAGAGGTTAATTTGCCGAAATGTCTATCTAATCTGAGGCCAAGTGACATTTACTTCTATTATATTCATAGAATTTATTAAAAATATATGTAATAGTATGGGATTGACATGAGCTAACAAAATGTTGGCGTTAGCTTATGTAAATCCCATACATTTTTTATCAATTCTATGAATAGAATAGAAATCTATGCCACTTGTCTAAGCCCTCTGGGATGTCATGGTGTCATAACCCTGTCTCTGAGGGCATTGGTTATTAGGCCAGACATGCTTCTCCGTTGAATGACTTGTCATGAATACTAATTAATTAGGAATAAACCTAATCTAACAAGTAAAATCTCTTGAATAATAACACACGCGATGCCTTTAGCCTTTAGCCGAAATTGATACCTTGTACACATACAGTTATCACACAATTGTACACATACATCGTAGCATAACAATTTTTTCCCTTGAACGGGCAGCTATAAAATTTAGATTCGCAATATCAAGACTATTGGCATTTACTGAGGATTTCTCGACAGAAAAACCCAATATCACTCCCAGTCCGCGAATTAGAAATCAAACCAGAAATCTTTGCGTAGCAGTTCATGTCCTCATTTCTTATTCTGCTAATTATGTAAATTATTCGAAGTTTTATATATTAGCATACCAAAGTGACTCCAATCTGCCTGATGGTAAGCAGTCTGAAGCAGTCTGTGGAATACAGATGTAGTGGTCACCATTTCACAAGCCATCGTCTGTAACTGCAGGTATGGTAGCCTCCACTACGGAGTTGCTAGTATAATCTTAAAAGATGATCTCTATATTAGGAGTTCATTATCTATAGCATACGATTCGCTGCAGATTTAATAAATAATCATTTTATTCAGTACATCATAAACTCATCGATTTATGGCTTATTATGGAGATATCAGTAAATGGATAATATTATTTTCTACTTCTATTGTATCGTACTTCTAATTTACGCTACTAAAACACGCTATTGGTGGACGTAAAGTACCTGACAAACAAATAATATGTTTGTCCTGTGTCCGAATATGTTAGAAGACACAATATAAATAATGTCGTTAATTTATCGTATTATTTAAACAATATTAGATCTTTAAATGTCTAGACTATCACTCAAATCAAAATAAAAGTCAGTTTTGGGAAAATGTGTAAAACCTACGAAAATATAGCGACTTTAATTAAAGATAAAAGACAGTCTTTCCTTTTTTCCTTAAGAGAGCACTTAATGAAGTATCTTTCTATATTCACGTACAAGTAAGTATGTGACTTTTAATCACGTTTCTGTCAAACCAGCGGAGGTACGCGTCTGAGGATTTGAAGCGTATTATCATCATTAGAAGAAAACAATGACATCAAAATAACTTAGCGTATAAATAGAATTGAGGCAGAAGTCGTGTAGATAAATACGTAACTAGGAAAGGTAATCTGATTTAGTTAATAAAGACTGGTAAGATAGAAAGAAATGAAAAATCAGTATGAACGCTCGTTCTGTTCTGGGGAACTGAAATATTATGTTACTTACCCGTAGATTTAAATACAGTGTTGAATAATATTCCTATTGATATTCTAAATGGAAAAGTTTGTAATAAAGTTAAAGAACTTTTTTGGAATATTCGAACTCGATCATGCGTTAAGCTTTGAACGGGTTTAGATGGAACCTCGCTCACAGAAAATAACTTAAAATAACAGAAACTTATTATGTCAATAACAATTCTCGAGTTCTCGTATAATGCTTCAATTTTATTATTACAGAATACCTACTACTTGTTTTGTTATTTTTGTCAAAATTTGGGCCTCCAAAATTAAATTTATTTCATGTAGAAATTGCGTTACGAGTATATTATAGCATCCACGTTGCCAGATATATGAAATCCAATGAGTATATAACCACTTGAGTGACGATGATATGATTTCTAGTACACACGCGGACTCACCACTGCGGGTCGGGGGACGAAGAAATTATCGCGACAGTGATTGGTTAATGCATCAATGTCAATCATATTGCACCGCCCCATAGTGTTGTACCACATAATTGTGCCAAAATAAATCGTTATCGATAAAGTAATTTTTATTTTATGTCCGAATACATGGATGTCAGAATTATTTTAACAATATGAAAACAATATAGAAAGAGGTTATTGTGTCTTACTAATAAATTTACATTATAGGTATTTTTTGTATGTAAATGGTTTATTGTAGAATTTATAAAAGTTATTCATAATTGATGAGTATAATAAATAAATAAATATTTTATTTGCATTTATCTTTACAATTGATTTAATGTCTTCAATAAATGAAAGGTAAAACTATAAAATAATTTTACTTACTAGTAGGTAGGTACATAATGTGTGTCTTTTTAATGGATAAATATTTGCTTTTATCTCTCAAAAAAAAAAGTTGTCTGGATTAATAAATAAAGTGAATAGAGTAAAGGAAAGTGATTGACACGAGTGAAATAGGTAGTTATAGGCGGTTTATGAATCATGATACGATAGGTACGCTTGTGTTAAAACCTCGGGGCATGTGTATTTTTTTTCTTAGTTTGTATAATACCAAGTAAATACGTGGTATTTTATTATTAGTAATAGTTGTTGATTGTACTGTGTGTATAAATAATACTAGAAAAAATTAATTTTGTAATTCCAGTCAAAAAACAACACGCATTTTTATTGAACACTTTCTATTCAATTCAGAGTATTTTGTTTGTTTATATAAAAAAGTATATTTACAATTACAAAACTAAATGGAAAAAGAAAGTAGGCAAATGTAATTAAAGTGCTGGAGGCGCCCTATCGCATGTTTACGTACCGCGCAGGTGTAGGCATTTATTTTTAAAAATTTGGCCGTGTTACATTACTGTATAGATAGTATTACCGTGGTTATATATATATATATATATATATATATATATATAAACAGTATTTTAAGAATGCTATTAATAATAAGAGTCAAAAATTACGTATTTCGACAAAAATAAAATTATTATTTTCACATTAATTTTAAATATTTTATAATGAAGTTAATTATAAGCGTACTAAAACAGGTAAAAACATTGTCGGCGTTGCTGAACTAATAAACGCCGTCGGTTTTTTAAATTTTCAAAAGAATCAAATGTGTCAAATGTGAAATTCCTTGAACAAATAACGCTGTATTTGCTAGGGTACCAATTTTGTCTGTTAACAGTATTTATCTATTTTTCTTTTATTTCTGGGCTCTTTGAAAAACTAAGATGTTAGAATAATTAATTAATTTTAAAATATCTTTAATTAATATTGTTAACCGAATCATGAATAGTAATTATCGATATCAACTTTATTTCCGATTTGTCTCAGCGCTACTGTGACAGAAAAAAACAAAAAGAGACGGAACTATTGACAATCGTCTCGCGCGAGAAAGAGAGACAAACTTTGATGGTGACGTATTTACGTCATACAACCAATATTAATTGAGCCCTGCAATCACAATAAATATTTATCATAACACAACTAAAATCGTACTTTACCGGTGAAAAGTTATACCATCCTTGTTATAACTTGATATTTTAGTGGATTTTCCACACCATTTAACAGAGCAGGAAGGCATTTTCGTAAAAAAATTAAGAATGTAGCGTATTGACATGTGCGCACAGATCTGACACTTGGTCGGAACTAAATGAGTAAGCTCTGTCGCGGTTTGATATAAGCGCTAAATGCCTTATCTTTGGCGAGCGTTTGTACGCTGTATTAGCAGTCAAGTGGATCTATCGTCTTTGATGAAATCCCATGTATCTCAGAATATGTTACGACACGATTTTTTAAAGAATAGGTGTACTTTCCAACATAATTTTATTATCTTTTTACAATATTCATATATAATTATTATTCGATAAAAAAAAATCACAGGTTGAAACGGTTTGGAAAATTCTTGCTAGGCCAAAATTTATAAAAGTATCACAAACATTGCTCTGATTTTATTCTACTTGTTCTTTTGAATTTCGCTGAGCTAAAGAATGTCAATTAATTCTGATAGAGACAGTTCACCTTTGAGATCTTAAAAAATTGTATTTTAAACTTCATTTCAATATGCGTAACTGTTTACTGTCTTTTCTTTGTCTATCTCTCAAATTCGAATAAAATCGTCATACTTTATTCAGCTTTTAAATTTAGTTTCTGTCTTTTTAATATTAATTTTGGCCACAGTAAGGCGTTTAAGTCTTACTTAAAGTAAACTGATAATTGAGTTCTTCTTTAGGTTTTGTCTACCATTGTTTTCTTCTTTGTTGTTGTAAATTGCGCAAAATTTTTAAACTACATTTTTTTGTAGAATAAAACTGTATTATGGTATTATTAGAGTTTTATTCATCTATGTCATAATTATTGTACCATTAAGTTATTAATAAGTAGTACTTTGATAGTAAATGAGTCTGTCCGCACTTCCTAGACAGCGTAAATATATTACTACTCGCTTTGGTCAAAGCTTAGTTTGCACCATTAATAACACAAGTAATAATAATAATAATAATAATAATAATAATAATATTCTACCACATTCACACAACGCCATCTAGCCCCAAATTAAGCAATTATATTTGCTTGTGTTATGGGTACTAAACAACTGATATACTACTTATATACATTTTTTTTTTTTGTAAATACATACATATTATAGATAAATTACACCCAGACACAGAACAAACAATCATGCCCATCACACAAAGGTTTGTCCTGGGTGGGAATCGAACCCACGACCTCCGGCTTAGCAGTCAGGGTCACTAACCACTAGACCAACAGGCCAGTCAAAAGTAATGCAACCCTTACTAATGTTTCACGTCACTCAATGTATCAGCCGACTACGGCTTTCTCAGCACTTCTTGTCGTGTGATGAGAACCCATAAGTATGTTTCAAATTCCTTGTAGTAGTTCAGTGTGAAACTCAAACTATACAAACTGCCTAAGTTCGAGCTTCGAGTCGAGTAGGTATATTGGATTATTCAGTTGAGAAATTCTCGGTGTTAGCACGAAGTCGTAAATGGCAAAATACTTCTGTTAAGTGGGATCCAATATTGCTAGCGATACGTAGCTGGTCAGTGGTCATACATACACCATTCAGAATAAAGACGCGATAATAAATTAGGTTATGTAAAAAGTATACACAGTCAACTACAATCCATCACTACTTATCTTTATATTATTTATTAATGTTACTTTAAATTGTTTCTATGCATTTAATTCAAATAGATACAAATGCATAGAAACAATTGCCTATTAAAATGCATACTTATAATTATGTTTGTGACGAAATTGTAGGAAATTTTGCTCTGCGTCAGTAGAGATTGAGCTATGAGCCAGACTACAGTTGTATTGCTATAATATGCTGTGATATGGTTGAGATAGGTGATCTTTAAAATTTTCTAAGGACCGCTGAGTGTTGCATCCATGTTACCACGTAAGCCGTCCGATAATTCTGATATCTTGTTAAAATTTTTACGTAGTACTATACTTATCCGTTTAATGTTAAACTATTGATATGTGGGTACCGTATGTACCCACATATCAATAGTTTGCATAAATTTTTAACATCTATTTGTAGATAAATTCGTTCAATATTAAGTGTAGTAAGTGTAGTGTGTAGTAAGCGTAGTAAATCAACGCTGGTTTCAAGATAAATGAGCCAGATTGACCGAGGAAGTACTACCCTCTCATAGAAGATCAACGTAAGAGAAGTAGTATCCGTACTACTGCGTTTCATTCGGTGAGTGAGAGCGCCGGCGCCGGCGGCCCAATTCCCCTCCTTTACTCTTTCCTTACTTCCCTCATTCCCTTCCCCTACCCCGTTCCCAGCCGCCATAATGGAGGTAACCATATTTATCAGCAGTTTAAGACGATGAGTTTTGGTATGGTGGCCACCATTTTTGGATTACTTACTACTTACTTACCATCAGACGGGATGGAGTCACTTTGGTACGATAATATAAAAAAAAGTGTTAATATCTATACACGTTTTAGTAATATCATCATCATTTTAGACAAAAGACCTCTCCGAAGTGGTTGACTTTCACATGATATAATAAATATTAATAGTTTTTTCTTGCATTCTTTTTTTAACTAATAAAAACGTATTTCAAAAACCAGTCATGTGACTAGCTACATTTGTCGCAACACCATTTGTATAACGTCGTATATACATACATATGTACGTGCATGTACTAGCTTCAAAATTGAGGGTGTGCATTTTTGATACATTTTACGCTCGCGATGCTCCAACCATGAATATTGTATATGATGTAAACGAGTGGGTAACATATAATGGAATGTGTGCCGTCAGTTTAAAGTAAAAACTACGGTCAAAAGCTGACACATATTGTGCTGCACTGCAATGTTTTGAATTTTAGTTAGAGTTTTGAGTAACTCCTAAATTAAATATGACAATTAAATTAAGGACTTTTCTTTCGTGGGAAATGCATTACGCATACGCATCCGTCCGAACAAGGGGTTATGTCCGCCTCTCCGACCACACTCAAAGTGCGGCCGGCATGCCGACTAAAAGCCACCGTGTTCCTCCAGACGGCCAGTGTGTGGGGGTTCGGGAGATGCTCGTGCATTCATCCGCGATCCCGACGGGCCATGGACCCCTCACCACACGCGAGCGGGCCCCGTCTGATTTGGGGGACTAGCCCCCTCCTTCTTCGACCTTCCTCTCTGCCGTCTCGGGCCTGTGCTGTTCGGGCGGCGACTGCCCGATTGTCGCCCGCAGGCCATCTTCTAATTCGGCTGCAGAGGATATGGAAAACGGCGTGTTGCAATATCTCCTCTTCCTCCGCGGTCTCGCCACTCCTCAGCCGCAGTGTCGCCGAAGCAACACCGTAGCCCAACCCAGTTGCGGTGCCGCCCATACAGCACCACAACCCACCTCAGCGCCTGATTTGTGGGGCCTAACCTCCCTTCCTCCATCGAGTGGCGTTCGTGGAACACGTACACCGCCTTCTCGGCCCTGAGCTATTAGAGCGGCGATTGCCCAATCACCGCCCGCAGGCTACCTTCTATGGTCGCTGGATATCCCAGAGCACCCCACGGCGACGTCCGGTGCGTGCGCGACGAGCGGGGAGCATGTTGGTCACCTCCCTCTCCCGCTCGGCTGCCTCCTTGGTGAGCATAACCTCCTGCAGTAGGAGGCGAGTCCTTCCCAAGCCCTCTCGTTGCTGACCATGGACAGAACCACGGCCGGCAGCGAGATTTGAGGGCCTAATAAGTGGTAAGTAAACATTTCTTGATCTATTCTATGAATAGAATTGAAATCTATGCCGCTTGTCTAGGGCCTTTAGGCCGTCGCGAGCGCCGCAACTAGGTCGCGGCGCTAGTTCGCCCACGCAGACACTCCACGAGCGTGTGAAGCGTTGTGTCGCTTAAGCAGACCCCGCAATGATGACAGACGGACGTCTGCGCCCTGCCTATCAGACACAGGTACGTGCCGAAGCACCCGTGACCGGTGAGTAACTGTGTGTGTGTGTGTGTGTGTGTGTGTGTGTGTGTGTTTGTGTGTACTGTGGCCTGATAAGCACTTTGAGCTGATCAATATTAGTTTAATCGAGAAGATTGAACAAAGAACTGCAATGCAATTTGTAGTTACTGTTTTACTTCGTGTCACTGTAGACTTCTTAACTTACAATTCCTAACACAAAGCATATTAACTAAACTCCATGCAAAAATCAGGCACACACAATGCGATATTTGCAGTCAGATGTGCCGTTGTAGTTAGCTAATATTTGTTTTGAGAATCTAGCTGTACTTTATGTCTGTTTCTTGCATACCTTTGCAAACAAATAAAGAAAAGTCGTAAAAAATGCATATTACTGCACGAGAGCGATGGTTCTGTGAAAGGTGATTGAAGGTAAATATTATAGTTATGAAAATATTTTATTCTACTAAGAATATCCTAAAATACTAAAAGTTACAAAAAAAAATCATTATAATAGGAATATTTATGTGGTAGAGTAGGAAAAGAGACAAAAAGTTGTGACGTTTTTAAACGACAATGACAGGGAAGTTGTTTTATGGCTTTCTGATAAAGATATTTTTAGATAAAGTCTTTGCAATTTGTTTTTTATTTGAATGTTTTCTTTTTTGTACAAATCGCCTATTGGATTGTGATAAGTAAGAATCTTTACATGCCTAATCATGAAAGGAATTAGGTTAATAACATATTAAATACACACACAGAGATATTTAATAATATTTAAATATTACCTAGCTTTTATACCTCAGTCCAAAAAACGCTGGTATTATTATTTAAAAGCAAACAGTAGGTCTGTATAACAAATGAAAACAACACATTACATCGCCTACGGACTGGAGCCCGGTTTGACCGTTGAAAACATACCTACATTAATTTTGATGTGTTTATTAAATAACTAGCCGCTGCTCTCGTTTCGAATCAGTATCAAAAGTATCTTTTATAACAAACGCCTATATAAAACACGATAGCAATATTGTTTGCGAAATATTATTGCTCTACTGCAAATTAACCATTGGTCTCTACTGTATCGCAAATTTACAAATACATATTGAAATTCAGAAAATTGATAAAAAAATGTTGAACATAATAACATTATAGCCTTTAATTATATTAAATTCCAGAGTTATATTTGTACCTTACGAATGATGAAAGAATTTTATAAATCGGATACGTAGATTTTTAGTTAAGTCGTTACAAAAATCAATTATTTTTATTTTGAATCTATAGATCTAGAGCATGTTGTGACTCTTATCTAGATAAAAAAGCAAAAGTCAACCTAAATTATAGGGGAAATGTTTGTTTAAGTTCAAGACAGATGCTTAAAGACGTATTCAACAATGTATTTTTCCTTTGCCTTGGTTCGCAGTCGTAAACTCGAATCTCTCCAAGCGTAATTAAATAAGTTTGTATTCATTTCCTAAGAGATTAAATGGCATTATATAAGTCGCTTCTCAGTACGTTGATTTAAAACAATGACACTTGACACATAACATATAATATGCATCTGCTTAGCGTGTGTGTATTTAATTTCTGTTTGTAGTGCAAAGGGATTGTAGCTTTTTAACCGACTTCAAAAAAAGGAGGAAAAGGTCCCTGCAGACAGTGTCACAAGAAACACAATAGCTTATTGCATAGCGATAGTTATTCAAATGCGTTTAAACCAGACTCATCAGTGACAACTTCAGCTAATTTACAATTAGCAGAAAACCCGTTATCACATTCGTTAAGTACCGTAAATAATGCGAGCGTTACCATACCGAGCGTGTACGCATCGGCGTCATCGGTACCACCAAAGGTGTTGCTATGCTCTGCCTTAGTCGAAGTCATGGATAGTAACAATCAATATCAGACAGCTCGGCCGCTGTTGGATAGTGGTAGCCAAAGTAGTTTCATAACCGACGATTTATGTAAGCGTTTAAATTTACCGGTAATACAGTCCACTATACGTATATCTGGAGTGGGACAATCGGTCTCCCAGGCGAACAAAATTTGCTATATAAAAATGCGATCAATATTTAATAAATATAATACACAGGTACATTGTTTCGTTTTACCGTGTATAACGACGAGTATACCCTCGACTCCTATTAATATAAATGCACTTAGCATTCCGAAAAATATTTATCTAGCAGATCCGACGTTCAACGTGCCATCGAAAATCGACTTATTGATAGGAGCTGACATTTTTTGGGATTTGTTAGATAAAGATACAATAAGATTACCTAATGGACCTTACCTACAAAAATCAAAGATAGGATGGTTAATTTCTGGGCCCATCTTCTATGATATCTCGCGTTTACATGATACGCATTGTCATGTTTCCCAAATATCGAGTATAGAAAAGCAACTCCACCAATTTTGGGAAATAGAAGAAGTAAGGGGGTTCGATTCTACTTTAACGAAAGAAGAAAGTTTATGCGAAGAGTTATTTGTTCGAACTACTGAATGGAATAGTAGTGGTCGATTCTCGGTACGTATACCGCTAAAAGAGTCTGCCGATGTACTCGGTGACTCATACGAAATGGCAAAATCACGTTTTTTGTCATTAGAGCGTAAATTAGAAAGATCACCATCTTATAAAAAGATGTACTGTGATTTTATGCGTGAATATATTGATTTAGGGCATATGTCTCGAATAACAACATTTCAAAAGCCGTATTATTTTCTTCCACATCATGGAGTGCTGCGGGAGCATAGTACCACTACAAAATTACGCGTAGTGTTTGACGCGAGTGCTAAGACTACGTCAAATAAATCATTTAATGACATTCAATTAATAGGCCCGCCACTTCAAAACGATATTTTTTCTATTTTATTGCGCTTTCGGCAATATAAATATGTAGCTTGCGCCGACGTGGAGAAAATGTACAGACAAATATTGGTACACCACGATCAGCTTAGCTTACAACTTATTCTCTGGCGAGAGAATCCGTTTGATGAGCTATGTAAGTATCAATCAAACACGGTAACTTACGGCACTGCATCGGCACCGTACCTAAGTATACGTTGTTTACGACAACTGGCACGCGAAACAGATAACAAGGTAGTAGCTAGGGTTATCAATGACGACTTCTTTGTTGACGATTTAATTGGCCTTGACGACCCAAAGGGCTTATTAGAAATATGCGAACAAACTAGCGAGATATTAAAGTCGGCCTGTTTTCCATTGCGAAAGTGGACATTCAATCATGACGCTAAGGTTAACAATATTTCTAAAGAATTAGCCGTTGGTGAAAATTGTCAAAATAAAACACTCGGATTAGGTTGGCAAATTACGAGTGACGAGTTACATTTTACGACACAATTAAAATTTAGTTCTAGTGTCACTAAACGTACTATCATGTCAGTTATATCACAAATTTATGATCCCTTAGGGTTGCTATCTCCAATGATAATCACAGCAAAAATATTGCTTCAAAAATTGTGGTTATACAAACTCGATTGGGATGACACAATTCCTAACGATATTGAATTTTCTTGGAATAAATTATTAAAAGATTTTTCAAATATAAATAACATTCGTATTGCTCGCTACGTCATGAGTGAATGTACACAGAATAGGTAATTACACATTTTTACAGATGCCTCTCAGGATGCTTATGGTGCTTGTGCATACTTACGTACCTACGATAATGATTTATGCGTCAGTACAAAATTATTATGTGCTAAAAGTAAGGTTGCACCTGTTAAAACCGTGTGTACCATCCCTAGGCTCGAGTTATGCGGCGTTGCTAGGCGCACGATTATATAATAAAATAATAAACTCGCTTAGACTGACGTTTACTTTTGGACAGATTCGACTATAGTTATAGGATGGATTCGAATGCCACCTCATCGTCTTAAAACCTTTGTTCAAAACCGTGTGTCCCAAATAAATCAATTAACTAATGATGCACCTTGGTACCATATAAATGGAAAAGAGAATCCCGCGGATATGGTATCTAGGGGTACAACTATGGCCGAGCTTATAAATAATGACTTGTGGTGGTATGGTCCAATATTATTGCAAAATGTCAAACTAAATAATTATAATGATCTAGCAATAACGGAACAATTACCAGAACTAAAGTCGGAGTATAACTGTTTAACCTCTAATAACATAAATAATAATAATGACAACCATAACAATACATTATTTATACACTTTAATAAATTTTCTTCATTCAATCGATTGAATGAAGAAAATTTATTAAAGTGTATCGTAATCGATTACGCCGTGCTATGGCATACGTACTGCGTTTTGTATATAACGTGCGTGCGAGTAAACAACTGCGGAGAACCGGTTTGCTATCCGTCGCCGAGTTAGATAGTTCGCTCATAGTGCTCGCGCGGTATACACAATTACAATCATTTTCTAATCAATATAAAGATTTATGTACAAATAATATTATAAAGTCAAAGCGAATACTTGGTCTTTATGTATTTATTGATAAAAATAATATAATACGCGTTGGTGGGAGATTACAAAACTCTCCACGTTTCGATAACAATAAAAAACATCCTGTTTTATTGTGCAGTAAGCATAGATTTAGAACGTTTTTATTTAAATATCAACATGAACAGCAGTTTCACGCGGGACCTCAAGCGTTGTTAGCATCTATTCGTGAAGCTTGGTGGCCACAATAGTACACGATTGTATCATATCATCGCGCTTTAGAGGGAAAACAATACAACCACTCATGGGCAATCTGCCTGCGGAGCGCCTGGAGCCTGGGTTCCCTTTCATGCGCTGCGGTGTAGACTATGCGGGGCCTGTGATGATTTTAAATCGAAGAGGGAGAGGGTCTACTCTTCTTAAAGGTTATATATGTTTATTTATTTGTATGTGCACGCGAGCTATACATTTAGAATTAGTCACAAGCCTTACAACAAGCGATTATTTACTTGCCTTAAAACGATTTATATCCCGCCGCGGAAAACCGGTTGAGATCATATCAGACAATGCAAAGAATTTTGTAGGAGCTGAAAAAGAAATAGTATCTTGCCTCATGCGTAATAGCAATGATATTGTAAATTATACTACAAATAACAATATCAAGTTTAGTTTTATTCCTCCTCATTCACCTCATTTTGGCGGTTTGTGGGAGTCAGGGGTGAAATCGTGCAAGTATCACCTACGCCGCGTGGTGGGCTGTACGAATCTCACCTACGAAGAGTTCAGCACCGTATTGGCGCAAATTGAAGCGATATTGAACTCAAGACCCTTGACAGTCCTGTCTACATCTCCGAGCGACTTGGAACCACTTACACCTGCTCACTTCCTGATCGGACGACCAATGACTGCACGAGCCTGTAAGGACCTTACTATCACACCGACTCACCGATTAACGCGATACGACCTCATAGAACAAATAAGACAACACTATTGGAAGCGATGGGCAACGGAATACGTCACAGAACTTCAACAACGTACAAAGTGGAAAACGCATCAGAATGAAGTTGAACTCAATGGACTCGCTCTTATAAAGGAAGACAAACTGCCGCCTTTGAAGTGGAAGTTAGGCAGAATTATACGTTTTTACCCTGGAACCGATGGCATCTCACGGGTAGCTGATCTACGCACAGCTTCGGGCATCATACGACGATCGTTCTCGAAGATTTGTCCACTACCAGTTCCAACCAATGACGATGATGACATCAAGAAGACGCTGTCTACTTCTTTTTGAAACCTACTGCTTTCAAGGCCGGGCCCATGTTAACGCGCGTCATCTATGGCCGAGTACAATGACGAGGGGGCAGAGCAGCGCGGGGAGAGGGAGCGACATCCACGACCTATAAAAGCCGCAGCTGGCCATATTTTTGCCCCTTACTATCGATAGACGCACGACATACTTACATATGCTTGTAATTTTTAGTAATAAACGATATTTTATCTATGCGAAGAAATAAACCATTCATTGAAAATTAATCCCGAACAATAGTAAAACGAACAAAGTAATGTCTGTGATTATAAAAATTCTACTGTAATCTTCACTAGTTTACTAAAGCTAGATTCGCATAAACGCGATCACTGCTCGGAGAGGAAAAAGGAAGGTTTTAAACCGCATAATTTAATGTTGTTCGGATTTTTCCGTTCACTGAACTAATTTTATTGTCAACTTCAGTTTTCTCTGTTTAATGAAAGTTGAACAACAGAAAAAAAGATTATAAAGTATATTTAAATATGTACTCAAAATATAATTATAATGTAAGTTTAAGCTTACTGGTCCTTCAAACTGGATTGCCAATGTTATCTCTTTGCCTATTATACTGTGAATGCTGGCAATAAAAAGCCTCCATAAAATACAAATGCAAGCTACTCACTTAATCAATGAGATAAAGAAACGCGTAGACAATCCCGCTCAGTGAATGTAAAGGGTTGTTATTAGTACGAGTAAAATGTTTTATTTTGTATTGTTATAAGAGTAGTTAATACTTGCGTAGTTTTACAATAAATAAAAATTATTACTGGAAACCACATTTTATATACAGGGCTGAAGTGATTTTAATAGTACTAATTATTTGAAAACAAAAATATTTGGTAGATAAATCACGAGATGAATGGCTTTTAATTTTTGCGAAATATAAAATAGCGATTGTAAGTCACTACACTCACTACCCATATTAGATCGTCAGTTTACTTTGTGAACAAATTGTAACGCTATTGTAATTACAAATGTGTTTATAAAAAAGGTATATATGTATGTTTATCCCCATTCTATCTATGCTATTATATAAAGCAGAAAAGTTTGTTTGTTTGTTTGTTTGAACGCGCTTATCTCTGGAACTACCAGTCAGGTTTATAAAATTCTTTTTGATAGCCCAGTTCTTGAGGCAGATTATTGGCTTTATGACATTACGCTATTGGCGACGGGAGCGGAGCAGTAATTTAAGAGATGTAACTAAACGCAGATAAGTCCGCACCGCAGAAGGCTAATTATATTATAAAATTGTTACCTCACAATTTTTTCGTGTTTTTGTCTTGGCGTTATTTTAGCTATTTTATTGCGACTTAACATCTGAAACGTGTAAGGTTATCAACTTATCATATATTATTTTAAATTAGGACGACTAAATTAGACGATTAGCATAATATCATGTTAAAAACATTTCATCTTTTCACCGGCATTGTTGATTTAATATGACGAATAACATCAAATTTAGTAGAAAGCCCATTATCTACAGGCGGGTGTGTTTACGACGTGGTTATTAAATACCGATAAATCGACTGAAATCTCGCCACACTGTGAAGGGTTCTGCCGCCGCGTAAACAATAAATAGAAGACACTTTTAGGGTTCGATTTGCTTTAAAATAGCCTCAACAATTCGAGCTGAACCTTCGTCAAACTAAGGACACGACAATAATGCCGACATCGGAATTTATGTCGACCTCAGGCGCTCTCTTATCCTGCTGAAATGGTCACTTTGACTAAACTATCTGTCATCCGAAATAATTCTATGGACTTGAAATGCGATTTATACATACTAATTAATTGTTCCGTTTATGTACATAACTTGGTACCTAGTGTACGGAATCTGACGCGGGTTCATTAAAACTATTCAGACAACATACTGCACTCGTAATCTTAATTAGATACACCGATAGGTTTAAAATTTGCTATACGACTGCATCATGCGTGTAAAAAATACGAGTACTTAGAACAGTTTCTTTCAAAAAGAAATCGGTTGATTGTTTTAGAACTGCAAAACTTCAGGAACGTTGTGCGCAACGGGAATAGTAATCAATTATACAATGTGTCATTTGGCATTAGACCAAGTTGAGACTTACTGAGGCGGGTCGGTAAATACCGTAAGTGTTCTAACGCACAGAGGGTATAAAATGTAGTAGAATGTAAGAGTTGCGGCGAATTTGATACAACGGGTTTCCGCGTTAGCGGTCAGCGCTTTGTGGTTTTCTGATTGCTTCCAACTGAATGTTCAGTAAACTGGAAGAATATAGGCGTGACCGAACTACCAGTTTTATTTTTATAAGAATTGTTTTGTTTTCATGACATTGGATGTGTGTATATCGTGTACGTTCAATTCATGCCCCAATAACTGACTGACATTAAAATAGAATGTGCTCTTAATAATGTTAGTAGAAGTAATAATATTAACAATTATAATCTATTTTTATGAAGAAGAGCTTATGTTTTCGGTTGCAAGTACACAGTATTTTTTTAATGAAGTGTAGTTGTAAATGTTGTAGGGTGGTGACGTCAGAAGAGAAGGAGGTATTAGATCTGTATTATGAGTATTATTTTGTAATAATAATATTTTAATCGCATATAACTAAATATATATTAATCCTAATACTTACCTAACCACAACAAACTTTCTCAAAAGATTTCTATAGAAACCTCTCTGTTTGATTCAAACACTTAGCCCGTGATTTTTCGGACCATCGCGTTTACCGGCCTTTATTTACAACGACGGGCTGTACGTTCTTAATGAAACATATTTTCAGTAAATTCCTGTTGCCGATAAACCAGGAATTTACACAATACACTGGGTTCAGGCACTCACCTATTGTGGCGTTAGCTTTATTTATTTAAACTTTCAAGTTTACAAAATCCATTAAAGCCTACTAATTAAGCATCATAAAAAATTAACAAGTTTGTTTATATTTCTTTATACATCAACATAAAATTATTTTTAGAAAAAAAATGAGAACTGACTTCAAACAACACCTACATGTTCCATCCTTAACTAAAAAGTAGAAAATAATATTTTAATTACTTCATAGCAAAGAACATTAAAGGGGAATCAACGCAATCCTTGATACCTATAATACTTTACTATTTATAGTTTTTATTAATCAGTTATTTTGGAGTCGGTGCCAGCCAAGAAGGATCTTTAATTCTGTCTTTGCAACCAACTTTTATAATGCACGGGGCGGTAATTGCACGCGTGGGGGATATGCCTGAGTGTACTACCCGAACGCGGTCATACTCGTGAACGCAGACGTCATTGATAGTTGTGTTCAGATATACATAAAAAATTTGACGCGCACTTATCAGATTCCGTTCGATTTCTTGTATTAAATCTATATTTTTCATTCATATATTAATAGATTAATCAAGAAGGTTTTTTTTGCTAGTAGGTAGGTTATTTTTATGAAGGTCATTATGATCCTTCTTGGCTGGCACCGACTCCAAAATAACTGATTAATAAAAACTATAAATAGTAAAGTATTATAGGTATCAAGGATTGCGTTGATTCCCCTTTAATGTTCTTTGCTATGAAGTAATTAAAATATTATTTTCTACTTTTTAGTTAAGGATTGAACATGTAGGTGTTGTTTGAAGTCGGTTTTCATTTTTTTTTCTAAAAATAATTTTATTTGTAAACTTTTAGTGGGAATTAATTGTGTACAAATATGTTCAAAATGGGTAGACCTACTAAACGTGCTGCGCAAATGAGACAGCGCCGCGCCGTTTGAAAGAAAGTAGAGACGAGAGGTAAGATTGTAAATAGAGATATAAGGCCCTTGTCAACAGTTTCTCGATCGCTAAACCCTGAATCCCAGAAACCACAAATCAAAACAAAAACGTGATGATCTACCAACAATAAAGAATCATCAAAAATCATAATTTAACTGACCGAGCAATCGCTTAATAGATATACAAAAAATAAACAGTGGTGCTGAAAAGCACGTTTAAGGGCGCCCGTTGCTGTTGTAATTTCTCACGACCATAAGACCTCCAACTTGGCTTAACGACTACCAAATTATAGTGATAATCATAGTCTACTGCTTCTAAAGAATAAAGACGCTGAAAATGAAATGACGCAAATGGTCACTCATCCAGGGTCACTTCGTTTCTAACAAAAAATGAATTTTGAAAATCACTTCGCACTTGTAGCATGGACATGTCAATGTCAGATAATTCGTCGCAAAAGACATCGACGTGTTGCTTTACACGTCTTCTAATAATAATATAAGCCAAACTACTAAATCATTCTTTATAAAAAAACATGGGACTCCATTTCGGAGTATACCCTTTCAAATAAAAGAAGAATTTTCCAAATTGGTTCATAAATGACGGAGTTAAGTTGTAACAAACATACAACCACTGAACCATTTCTTATAATAAAAAAATGGGATCAATTTCAGAGTATACCCTCTCAAATAAAAAAAAAAAATTTCAAATCGGTTCATAAATGACCGAGATATGAGGTAACAAACATACAAAAAAAAAAAACATACGACCCGAATTGATAACCTCCTCCTTTTTGAAGTTGGTTAAAAATCCAGCCCAAAAGTAGGCACTTCGCTTTCGCCGCTTATATTAAACAAGTTATTTTCATAATAACAGTCGAATTGAAAAGCAACATAACTTTTCCGTGGAATCCACAATATATTGTTAGAGGCACAGTGTCAAGCCGCCAGCAAAAATAGAGCAAATCGTTCGAACAGAGAAACAATTGTATCGTGTACACGCACATCTGCGTCCCAAACCTCTCTCGCGTCATATCGTCACGTTAGAACTTAATACATGTAAACATATTAAAAGTGGAGCATTCTCGGCTGCATTCGACGTTTGAAAGCTTCAGAATAATATAGCAGCCACTCTCATTGCCAGCCGGGTGTTTCCTTATTGGCTGTATTTACTGCACTTGTCCACTTGTACAAATACTCGTGAGATGTTGTTTTGTTTGTAATTTCAATTCCTGGTTGAGTTTTCCATTCTATTCTAAATACGAATGTGTACTTTTTATTTACTTTATATAATTGTAATTTATATTAGGCAAGTCTTCCTCGCGTGTAAACCAATGAAATGTGTAAGTATATTTTAGTATTAGTACTTTTAGCAATCGATTAGTGTAGACAGTTTTAAGACTCAAATGAATACCTTATATTTTTTTTTTTTTTTTTTATATTAGCCTACCAAAGTTGATTAGTATATCATATAAACATCTTTTATATAAATACTTTTAATGTTATAACTTGTTTAATCTCACTCAGTGCCCTAATTCTCCATTTCCCGTCTATACACATCGTATATCCGAAACATAAGAGGCTCACTCATGCTTATTTAGAAAACCATAAACCAACTTCCTTGTCATTGAGATATACCGCAACTTTTAGTCGCCTTTCGTATTCTCGCGCGTAACATATTCTTAAAATTATGCACGTTTTTTTCTCATAACGTATCGAACTTTTCCAGTTCTTTTTATAACTTTTCTTATTTCAGCATTATTAGTAAAATAAATTATTTTCATGTAATATTTACTTTTCATCATCCTTTCTCAAAGTCGTTGTCTCTCAACCGTAACACAACAAAAATATTTTTAAGTATTTTTTTTTTATTATTGACGTCAATGGCCTAGCTGATCCTGCTAAATACTAATAGAATTATAGCATTGTGCCGATAATCAGATAACCATTTTTAAAAGAAACCTCTCTCTCTCTCGCTCTCTTGTAGGCATCTTAAAGTACAATTGAACCAATTGAATCATGACCTATTTTGCTGATATTTCGCTTAGAACTGTCAATTCAATAAGATCAGCGTGTAGAATGCATTTAGAACGTTTTAATACTAACATAACAACACCAACAATTCAGTAAAATGTCAGTGTCTAAAAAAAGGATAACAAACTCGTTGCCAAGGAAATCTGTTATCAGGCGAATTTCGGCTTTCTTGAATTTTAATTTATTGCCAAAATGAGCTTTTAGTGGGTCATGGTTCACTTGGTTCGGTTCCGTTTATATTTTTAGGAAGAAAAGTTTTAGTCGTGAGGCTTTACTGCTGAATACTTGCCGGTTCCCAGTATTGGTACGTTTTGTCCATAATCGCCACTCTTGGACACACACAGGCGAATTGGTGATTCCAGGGGCGGTAGGCTTATCGCATGACGCTACTGATTGTCCCGTTCAATTTTTTTCCTGCCGCCTTCGTATAATGATTTGAAGTGTGTACGACTGTTCCGTTGTACCTATATACGTAACTGTTGGACGATAAGGCCGTGCAGAATTATAAATAGGTAGTTACTTTATATAAAGCTAGGAAGCAGATATACTAACTTCAGAAAAAATAATAACAAACAGTACAAACACCAGTAGTGATAATCCCAGTACAGTTAAATACCAAACATTGTAGTGGAGTCATTTGCATGCACAGATGACACAGTTGCAACAGCTACAAACATTGTGAGGCTTAAAATAAAAGTGCTCGACACTGATGCGGTGCAACTCAGTTTCTGTTCACCAATAACGATTGGCATCGGCCCCGTTATTGTTTCCGGAGGGAGGCGGAGGCATGAATATGGAACTCGACACGGATCTCGCATAAACCAATATTATGTAACCCCGTCTCTATGTAAAATGTATTCTACGTTTAGCTCAATTTCGGATGTCTATTTTGTTGTGTAAGAAAGTGAGAGATGTAACACTTGGGAATTGATGATTCCAGAACACTGAAGTTATTGTGCAATCTGCAGAAACAAGTTTTATTACTTGAGATTATTATCCAGCCTTATTAATTTCATATGTCGAGTCCAGGCTATTATAAATTACATATCAATTTGCAATATATTTATATTGACACCCAAGAATTTGTCTGTTACAATTTAACATAACCACATCACAGTCTATTATTATGTCGCCCCTGTATAATACGATATTCATAAATTGTGCATAGCGCGCATAAATGTTTCAAAAATGTACACTCTCAATGTCGAGGGTAGAATTGGCACATATGTGCCTATTCAATGTAGAGTACATTCATAAACCTCCATTTGTATGACATTGCTGGGGACGCCATAATGAATGGTGTTTGCGCAAATGCATAAACACATGAGTTTTGTTTTCAAGTTTGACGTGTGTATCTGTGTGTTATTCTGTGCCATCGTAGGCCCTAAACGGACAAATCAATTTTGATTTAGTTTAGAACAGTGACTCTAAATATTTAGTTTAAGTCACCCTGTACTATTGTACTGTAACTGTAACTTATTTAAGTTCCAGTAAATATTTAGTTACTTAAACTAGAACATGAGATTTTTTTGCCGGATCGACGGATTTGGAATTCAATAACTACGTCACGTAACGTATCTGCTTTTTTAGTTCACTCTTTTCAGATTCGTGTAGTTTTAATAGATAAAAGTTATCAGTTCAAAACTAAATATGCCAATGCCTGATATTACTCATTTATCCAAGTCTGTGTGCCAAGTTTTATTCAAGTTCGTTTACCAGTTTACACGTGATCGAGTAATAAACATTACAATCAAAACTTTTCGATTTAGAATATTTAAAGGATTTATAAACGTTGTATTGAATTCTAGGTTCCAAGAAATATAAGTCTTCTACAAACAAAATAGATAAATAATTTTGCGAAATCTAAACTTTATTATGGATAAATAAAAGTTGTCCCAATCTAGCTTTTGTAGTGAGCTACTAAATAAATGGAAAAGGTCTCGTAAACAGTCTAGAGAATGAAATATAGGCCACACAATGCCACTAAACTAAAGATAATAAGAGCAATTTAGAAACGCCGAACTCAAATTGTCTAGAATAAAAAATAGGTTCGTAAATTATAGCCTAAGTGCTTTGCATAAAATGAAAAGAAAAATAGTCGAAATTCAAAGGTAGCCTATATTATAAACTTTATTCATGTTCATTGTTTAATGAATATTTGTTTATTTATGTAATATTTTTGTAGGCAACCTTTTTAGTATAATCGTAATAATAGCGCACGCAACTAGTAAAATAGCACATAGTCCCGCCCTCGATCCTCTTTTCCCTACATCGTCGGCAACAGCTCGTTTATATAATCATTTCTGCAATGCTTAAAAGCATAGCCATGTCTATAGGCTGTGATTACCACTAACCACTAGGTGGCCCGTATGCTTATTTCTCACTAGTTGTCTAAAAAAAGAATATTATTTTATAATCATTTTCGAAAGACGTCTATTAGCTAGATTTGGCCTTGTCTAAACTTTCACTCAGTTTTGAACTCTGATCAAATATGTTGTTTCTTTATTATGTTTATAAAACGTAATAGAAATATAAAACAAACTTAATTAAAGATCAAAGACATTTACAGGCAAGTTATACACAGTATGTTGTATGTTTTATTGAATTTCTGTGAATGTGTTTTGGTGACTACACTAATATAAATTCAGTAGGCACATACGCCGTATCGCTTGAGCAATATGTTTCCCTTTTTTCCGATGGAGCGGAGCGGGGAAAAATCAAAGGTTATATCGTATAGAGACGATTCAAATGAAATATTTCGCCCTTCAGACTTTCAACCGCAACATAAAATAAATCAAACTTGTTTTCCAAATTCCACACTTACCTACAAAAGTTTCTTATACATTTACATAATTTATTTAAGTACTTAAGTATTTGAATTACAAAATTGTAAGACAATTGTTAACAGAGTTACGTTCATGAAAACATTTATTTCATCAATAACACACACAATAACATAGTGTTCTTTCTACTGAGATATTGTTGAGGTATTTGCCCGACTGACGCAGTCAAGGAAAGTAAGGTTTTTGAGCGTATGTATGTATGTATATATGTTTGTATGTGAGTATGTATGTCTATTTCTTTGGCACGCTCTACAGCCTAAATCTCTTAATGGATTTTAACGTATAAGGTGTCATTAGATTCGTATTGACTGTGGGAGTGACATAGGGTATATAAAATTTTGTTGTAGCGTCAAAAATTTTTCTTTTCACTTTGTTTTAGGCAGACGGGCTTTTTGTTTTTTATAAATAATATAAATTGCTTGTTTAATAAAATCTTTAAACTGATGAGCTGTCTTTTATTTAGACACCACAAAAAAAAATTACTAGTTGGTTGGTTTAGTACCTATGGAATTCAAACAAAAATTGCTTTTTAGGTAATTTGGCTTATTTGAAAATGTAGATAGCTTAAATTCATGTCGCTCAAAGGGAGCAAAGAAATTAATCGCGAAAATGGTACCAATTTCATTCGAGCACTTTTTGGACGTATTCCAATCAACAGAACCCCTTGTTTAACAATGTTAATTATGGAAGACTAGCCCCTGGGAAGACTCAATATCCGACAATCGAGTTGGTGAAAAATAATCTGTATCTACTTTGAGCACATACGCCACACAATTAACGATCTTATTTGCATATAGTCTAGTATTTAAGACGCGGAACTAAACGTAGATGGCGCCTATATATACAAACACTACATTTCTTTTTGTTTTGATTTTATACGTCAGTTTGAAGTTGAGTGATTTTGTGTGTGCGTTACGCTGAGGATTTTCCGCAATAATGTCGTAATTTATTTTTTCTTATTACTGAAATCGTATAGTGTATTATATCAAAACTTTTCTAAAGATTTGCTCCTTTCAATGATGTAAAAAATTCATAGTTTTATTTGCATTATGGTTGAAAAATTATTTGATTACTTTAGAGATGGTCCATCGTATGTCAAATGGCTGCAAATTTTTGGTGATAAAACCTAAGTGAATACATATTTTGTGATTAAAGTAATGTCATTACTTTAATTATTTTAGGTAGATTAAGTGTAATAAATGTTTTTATTACAATCCACAGTGTTATATGCAGATTCAAAGTAAGTAAATAAATCGATAGAATGCGCTCACGCAATGGACACTGGAGTGTCCTTGGACGTTTACGTGTAAAAGGTCTGTGCAGACGAGATATTGGTGTCGGCTTTTTGTGTTCTAAATATTATTTTGTTTTCCTCTTTTACATGTCTGTTTATATTAATGCACAACAATGTTACAACTTTTTTACCTATAGGTTATTAATTTAATTTACTAAAATAGTAAAGTAGAATTGCAAAATAATTTAAGTAACATTAGAAAATCAAAGAAAGTATCTCGTCTGCACAGCTGATGAGCAGATGTTTTGATCTCGTTTTAAAGCAAATATAGTCTAGTTCCTTTCACCATAGTTAAAACTGTTGCAGATTGCATGGTGTTTTTACAAAAAACCAATAATGTTGACATATGAGGAAAAAATATCTAGATATCTAAAGTTCTCCATTTATTTTAAATTTCTCAATCTGGGCCTGGAGCATATACTTTAAATAATCATATTGTCTATACATTAAGCTATACTAAGGTATTTTTAATTTTAATATAGGTCGTATAACTTCCTTTTGACAAACGTTTTTGTCGGTAGACATACTGAGCGATTTCTATCGCGAAATTAAACACTTGCACTGTGACGTTTCTGTGCATTGACGGTTCGTGGCGTTGACGTTCTAGTGGTACAGTGTACGTAAATAGTTTAAGTAATATTTTATATCTCGATATTTTTGCGACAATGTGATTCATTATAGCTATCCGTCTCAGCTTTGCATAGGATATATGCTAGGTACGTTTTACGACGCATAAACACATTGATTTTTTTTGCGTTTCTATATTAAACCTTCTGAGAGAAAATCATATCAAAATCCGTTGCATGGTTTAGATGATCTAAGCAGATTAACAAACAGAAGAAAACGTGGACTTATATACTCGTTATTTTCAATTACAATGTGCTTCTCTTTGAAACATTTACAAACACAACACAAGCTAAACAAGACACATACAGTAAATAATAATTCCGCCTCGAGACTCAGACTACAGGAGCTTAGATAACTAAGCTGCTATCTATTGTTGAGGTACAATTTACTAACCGACTTGCGGTCGTAAATAGATAATTAGTGAAAACCAACAGATCTATTTCATGTTTAATAGTTACTGAGCATAATGCTTGACGTATGACGCTTTCATATGGATTTGAACTTGATTACTGGTTGAACTGCGTGGTAGAAGCTAAAACAAATATAAAATAATAAACACAATAGGAAATACGTGAGATAGTAGCTACTATTAGGTCTGTATAGATAAAACACGAAAACAGTGATTTTGGGCTTTTACTTTTTTTATTTTTTTCACGTAGGTACCTAGTGATTTATGGTCTATGTCCGGCAGTGGACTACCGTAGGTTGATGATGATGCCGATGATCATGGAGAACACGATCGATAAAAGATATCATTTAACTTTGCAGGCCAGAGTTCTTTATGATTCCATATTGTAATTATGATGGCTGTGAGAGGTGATGCTGTAATAATCCATTCTCGTTCGTGTTTAGTTTACCATTAACAATTAAGATCTAGGACCAGGAGTAGCTGGCATATCAGCCACTCATGGTCCACTAAATAAACAGAGCGAATTAACAAAATATTCAGGTATATTACGATATTTGGACAGCAAATATCCATTACATTTTATTCTAGCTTTAATACAGCATATTATGATACCACTCTCACAATTAACGAGAATCTAACAACATCATACCCCATTTGTATACCTCAGAAAAGATTACCCTCGTTCGTTTAGCAGTGGGGTAAAAAGGTAAACAATTTAAATTGTTTAGCATCCTACAATATGATAATGTGAGAGTATCTTTTTGCTCGGTGTAAATGGGTAAAAGCGCCGAGTGGTCATAATTAATACTCATATTATTATGTGAAAACAAAATATGTAACTTTACTAGACAGAAACTGCGTAATTTATTTAGCTACGCGTTGCGTGGTGTGAGTTCAGAATTTGAAATCTCAGAAATAAAGCCTCGGGGATATTGTTCAGCAAATATAACAAATATTTCCTACCAAATACTTTAAACTGTCATGGCCGCTGTAATGTCACCTATTATAAAACATTGCGGTGTTTAGTGAAATATTTCACAGATATGCAATATACATTTACCAAGTACCAAAATTCAAAAATATCGTGTATTTTCTGGTGGATGTATGACTTTGCATGAAGTTCTGTCAAATTATGATAAATTGTACTCAAATTATTAAAAACTGTGTAACTGACGTAAGTTGGACTAATATAAAAACGACAACAGAGAATTCAAAATGTCTTTTTAAGTAAGTATGTATAAAGCTCAGAGTCATTACTAGGGATCATCTTAAGTTGATTTTAATAGTCTGGAAAAACTGCGTCAATGATTTGATGAAATATGAAATATTGTATTGACCAAGAGCTAAATATTAGCAGATTTCTAAAATCTCAAATTCTCAATTCACAGCACTCTATATGTAGGTAATTTATTTTGCACGTATTTTGCATTAGTTAATTTTGTGACTGTTGGTTGGCTTTGGCGATTTACGGTAGTAGACCTTGGCTGGTTTCAGCACAAATGCGCGGCATCAATCGGAGAAGTATTTACTCTGTCATAGAATATCGACGTAAAGTACTTAGTATTTTGTTTATTATTCCGTTTCGTTTGCTAAGTGACTGTGGACTGAATTACCGGTTTCCGTATTTTTCTTATTCTCCCTCATTCCCTTCTTCTTACGGTAGGCAATACCTATCCTGTGTTTTCTTAAAATCGTTTTTGTAATGCTTAGAAAACAGCTTAGTAGGTAGGTACATACGTTACGATAACCACTTACCGTCAGGTCAATGGTGAGCTTGTTTACCACCGAAGTTGTATGGAAAGAACTAAAAGTTGCCGCAGTAGCATCTTTAAAAAATTTTAAATGTTCCTGATTTATGAAAATTTCCAAACTTCTGTTCTGAATACGGGTACATGCAGGAAGGTAAATGTGTAAAAGAAAACATGTCGACAACAGCGAAACTTTTGTCTATGTAATTTGAAGTCTCCTTATACTTTTTGGAATATTTGGATATTTTTGTTATCTCTCGAAAAATTAATTGGATTTCCAAATTACTACATGTTTTTAACCGTGGTAATTTTAATAGGAATACTCACGTACTGTATTAGAAAACTGAGTTGTTCAAACACAAATATCAAAGTTCTTAACTAGTCTTGTAGACGAGGGCTGGCACGAATTAGCTTCCTGATTCCTCGAGGTCCGGTGAAAGCTATTTAACTTGGAATGAAAAATGTAGAAATTCTGATTAGATCCTACAACTTCTAATGAGTAAATTGGTAAGATTTACATTTGTTTTTAGAAGATTACCAATACCATGAAATATTTATATTTTAGTCAGACATTTATGGTAAGTTATATGAAACACGTTTAGCAAGTAATGGTTTTAATTTTAAAATAAAATTACGTAATATTTATCTGAGCTGTTTTAAGGAAATATCTATCTTTATATTAATGCGTAAAGGAAAAACGTCCGTCAAGTTTTAACGAAAATTGCGTGGACGGAGAAGAATGTAATTAAGCGCACTTATAGTTGATATAGATACGGAGTGCATGCAGTATGCTAATATTTTATATATATAAATTATCAAATTTATAACAAAAGCATTACACACTACTATATATTTAACACACACGCTACCCTGTATTTGAAACACACGGTTATGTTTTACATTCAGTAAGACTATAGACTAATTAGACATTAGACTAGCTAGAAAAATTAATTTAAAAAGTCTATATTGTTTGTCCTTAATATTGTTAGTGCAGGAGGCAAATTAACAGTGTAGCCTCGGCGAAATCTGTGATCAGTCTTTGACAAAAGAAACTTAATAATGCTCAAACTTATAATGTAAATTAATTAGGGTCAAATTTCGACCACAGGCGACCACTACAGTAGCTATTAAATGTGTAAGTGCCGCTAAAAATTAATAACTTAATGTTACATGTTAATCCTTTAATATCCTGTTAATCGGAAAGCCATTTTAAGGACGATAATCTCTAAGCGTTTTAAAAATTACCTTGTAAATTCGAACCAAACATAAATCGAAGCCTCGTCTTTAGATCAGGTAGATACAATAATACCTGCATTTTATTTTTTTTGTATGAATTCTTTAGTAAAAGTTCTCAAAGCTGATTAGTATTATAAGAGATTAGTGCAAGAAAATCCAGACATGTATGGATAAGCAACCAAACAGTTTTAACCTAAAAATATTGTCTCAACTCTTCGAACTTTTACGATAAATTTATAAAAAGGAAACTAGATTAGCCACGTGTACATCGGTGACTGCACAAGTGCAATGTTCCGAAACTACTAAAGCCAGCTACGAATGAATGAACAATGAGTGGATTTTGTTTGTGTTGAATACATACGGTGTAACGTTAAGTGACCTATATTTACTTATTCGGTATAATAATACAAAGCATCAAATCTTTTTCGCCAAGGAAACAAGATAGGCACTAATAAGCAATGCACGTCTCTTTCATTATGATTAAAATATTTTGATAATACTTTATCTGCATATAACAATGAACCAGCAAGAAGAATTTTGGGTAATATTATAATACTATCAATTTCTCGTCTTAAGTAACGATACCATTAAACTGTCTTCTGTGTTAATAAACTCTACCATGTACTGCTTACATTCTTATTTTGATAAAATAACACGACAGAGAAGCAGACCTAATCCATCACTCTACCTCACTCTCTTTCGGTTTGTTTATCCCACATGGTGGTGGTTGTATTCCCTCATGTCTTTCAGCAACACATTTGTCCATTACAAAGTAATATTAAAATAATTATTATATCACAACAACTACACACAACGCCATCTAGACCTAAAGTAAGCATACTCGTATATTATTGTGCTTATGGATTCTAGAATGCGGACATACATACTTTAATACTTTTTTTTTCGTAAATATATACATTTTATACATAGAAACTCCCAGACCAATGCAAATAGACATATTCATGCCCACAAATATTTACGCTGAGCGGGCATCGAACCTCTGCGTGGCAGTCCATATACAGTACCACCGAACCATAGAGGTCGTCCTCAAAATGTGGATATAAAACAAATAATTAAGTAATCATGACTTGAGATGAAAAAGTTTTTAATACGCCCGCATCTTAGCTGTACGTAATGAAAGACGGATATGAGCGTTAAAAGGTGCCCCTTAAGACCAAACCCAGTGGAAATGAAATTGCTATGTGTATAAAAAATTCATGGTAATATGACTATATCGTGGTAATGTTAATAACGGGCATATTATAAAGATGTAAGCTCCTGAAAGCCAAAAAGGAAGTGTCTATATAATGTACGCATACGATTGAAAATTACTCTTAAATAGCGTTAGCAAAAAGGTTTGTATACTAAAATATAAGGGTCGGTCGCTTTAATCGACCCGTTTTGAAACATCCCAGTGTCGGCCTAAATTCAAAGAGGTTTTTGCACTCGAATTTCAAAGAGCTCAGAGGTTGGGTTTGTTGATAACTATGATTTATTGAAATTATTGATTATTTCCAATTGAATTCTCAGAAGTACGCCTTCCCCGTTTTTCTGTTACAATTGAATGTCTTAAAAAATATGAGCTAATATTTTTCTACTGTTTCGTTTATAACATAATTATTTTCTCAGGTGGATATTAAATACCCACCTTTACGCAGATATTTTGTGAAAATGTGTTTTTTGTTCTCAAGGATTCTTATCTGCATAACATATTCAAAAATCGCTGAAATTACAAACTTTTGCCAAGTAAAATGTATAAATTTAGTACAATTCGGCCTTCATTTAGAAAACACTGCGTTGTTTTGAAGCGTAAACCTCAGCAGTTTTTAGGTACACCTGTGAATGTCGAGTGTTGACTTTCGTTGCCAATTTTGGGTCTCTTTCTCTCTAGTTAAAGTGAAGCATGAATTATTCATTCACTCAGAGACATTAGCGAGTAGACAAATTCTTCGCTGCAGACATTGTGAGTTTTATTTGATAGCTAAGAAAATGTCTCGGCACACAAACCTTTTCATCTGGTCTTGAATTTATTGCATTTTGAATAAATTTAGATGTACTTAGTTAAAAATAAGAGCGTACAAAATATCGTTATACCGTTTTGACTGGTTACATAAAAGTACCTAGTTTATAGTATGGATTTAAGAAAAAAGTTACCTCAACAGTAAAATCGGCAACTTTATGGAAGACAAATGTTCAAAATATTATAGAAAACCTACCCAGTTAAAAAAGTTTGAAAACAATATACAGACCTAATAAATTAATAGATCGCTCGTTGTTCGATGTCGCATCGTTGTAGATGTGAGAATTTTTTATCTTACTTACTTACTATACTTTACCTTTGTCAACATATCAGCTATTTTGGTCTGTGTATGTTCGACTAAAAATAAGAATATAGAAAAACAAAAAAAAAGCAGAAATATACAAACTACTCTTCATGTTTCGCTTTATTTGCTTAATTAATTTATTGATAGTAGAAAAATATATTTAATACAAAAACGAAAAATCAACGCTAATAGCTAAACGTTAATTATAGCGGTCAATTATCTAAACTAATATTAAAAAAAAAGATTAGTTTTTTTGTATGTTTGTTTGTTTGTAAGTTGCGATTTAACTCAAGATCTACGTAACCAATTTAAAAAATTCTTACACATTTAGGGAGCTGCCAAGACGCCTAACATAGTCTATATTTGTTTAACATATTTTCAGTCTTTACAAAATTTCAAATTTCACTTTTGATACCAAAGAGAAGGCCGAGGTCTAGTTAGTCTACTTAGTTGCTCGCCTCAGTAATTGCGGCACTTTTTGTTGATCTTTTTCGTACGACGATCATTTGTGACTGCGAAATTATAAAATACCAGCAAAATGTAGCTACTTGAGTTATTATACTTTTACCGAGGCGGAGTTACTGGCTGTGTCTATTACTACCGGAGCGGCGAGAGTAATACGGAGAGAAGTTGTTGTCTGTACGAAGCCAGGTCAAAAGCACGCAATAAGTCATTTACGCGACAGTACCGCGGCGTGACTGTATTTTCTTTATTTCTTTGTTTCCCTACCCCGCTCTGTTTCTCCAATCTGCTTTGCCGCTATGAGTCTAAAACGTATGCGTTTTTAAAATATTACTGAATAAGCACAGTTTTTCCATTTAAATATATTGATTACATAACAACACCGTTTTCTAGTGTTGTGTCAGATTTAGTCAAAGAATACAATACATCATTCTATTGACCATTTATAACGTTAGTAACATACGTTATGTGTTATCAGCATAGTCGCAACCCATAATGTTGTAATTGCAAAGCGGAACTATATCCCAAAGGAGGACATTAAACCGAGGGTTGTGGTAACGGAATAGAGGTAGAGGATGCAAATCCCAACGGTTGTTATCTGGTTTTCTTTCTTTTTAGTTAATTTAATTCAGTGCATGGAGGTTTTATTTGACGACAGTGATAATAATAATTACGGTTGTGTTGTTATAATATATGATACCTATAGAGAGTAAGCTTTTTGAAGTTTGTGTTCATTGCATGTTCCCATGATTCAGGACTGGTTCTATATTGTGGTCGTTGTCTTCTTAAGAAATAAAAGAATTTTATCTCGATGAGGTAGATACTGCAACTAATACCCACATTTGCTATGTTGAAGTCTCGGTTTAAGCCTGAAATCGTGTAATGTGTTTTTGGGTATCAGATAAAATTGTATATAATTTTGCTGTTCAGTTTCACTGACTTTACATTATTTGTATTATTATAGCTGGGTTAGTACTCAGTCTGAAATGGTCTCATCACGCGCTTGCTCAAGGTGAATCCGCAATTTTAGGGTTACATTCTGTTCCAGTCCTGATTTCCTTACAATAATTTTCTCTTTGCCGTGAACTTAGTTGGAAAACATCAAATTTGTTCTTGTTTAGTTTCGAACCACTTAGCCATTACGTGTTTCTTACTACTACAGCAAGTTCAATTTAAGGGAAGAGGTTACAAAAACGCAAGTGTTTATATAGCTGGCTACAGCCAAGGTTCAGCACGCAATGGAGAAAGCACAGACAGATTCAGCAACTTTAAAGCAAACCCGCTGTCATCAAGCCAATAAATGAGTTGACATTTACAAAACGAGCGCATTCTTCCGCTGTCGTTTTCTAAAGCAGGCAAATAAAGTCGTCGGTTCCGACTGAGAAACGGATATTGACGTCAATTGAAAGAGTTGTTAGGTACATTTAAATGCTCTGACAATGCATTTTTTTAACCTTTTCGTTTCTGGGTTAATAGGTCTGATGACAAGGACTCCTTGGAACTTAATATTTAAGTAACACTTAATACCATTCACTAATGGGCGCGGTATTTTGCTCATTCGGCAATACTATTCACTTTACAGCCCTACAGCCTTCTCGCTGTATAAGTAATATTTTTCTCGAGAATATAGAAGAAAACAAAGGCGATTGACATCATTGCAATGCAACCTGGTTCATGGTATCAAAGTTCGAACATTGCATACTGCTCAAAGCAATAATAATATCAGAGTTTATATATACAACTCTTAACGACTTAATGTTGGGATGCGGCTTGGCAAGCAAGACTGCTGAGCTTGCTCGGTAAATACAAATGGAAGTTGTCTTCAGTTGCTTCCAAATTCTTGATAATCGCTATGATTGTTATAAAGCCTCTAATTAATATCTATTTATTTAATTTATGATTTTAGTAGCTACAAATGAATAAGCTGTGAATGAAATACTTTACATCTGTTATTAACTTTTCAAATCTTAAAATATGGTACCAATGCAACATTGTAAGCAGATTCCTATTAATCTGCAATGTAAGTGACATACACTGCTGAAGGTGGCTGTATTACATTAAAGTTTAATAACGCGATAAATAGGCTTCTGTAAGGAGGAAGGAGAATAATAATATAACATGCATTTTATATCCTCACAGCCATCATCGTTACGTCAAAGTTCAGTGGTTCATGTTGTGTAAGCTTTATACGACAACATTAAGTTTTATAAAGCTTCATTTTCTATTTTGGTGTACACAAACTTAATGTACAAAATGAAATAAGTGCACTACATGTTATTATTTAAAATGAATATTGTATTTGTGGATTTAGTTCACCTACTACCTACTTCATACTAAATTTTACAAACCTGAAGTTTCTGGTTTAAGTTCTTAACTATAAATTATTGTCTTTTGTTCACATTTCTGCAGGGTTCTACAACACGATTGTTTTATTTCATCTAAATTCAATAATGAATCTTTACAACGTCGAAGCTTGTTCCTAAAGTTGAGCAATTTGTTCCAAAACATTGTTCGGAAAATGTTTCGTGCAAGGAAAAACACATTTCGCTTGCCGCATACCGCGTGAATTTCTAAATCTATGATTGTTAGATGGTTGTTGCAGATTTATGTTTGTTGGTGAATATTCAAATGTAATTTGATTTAAACTATTGAGAACTCTTTTGTTAAAATAAATAAATAACATTTTTGTAAAAGTGCAGGCGCTTTTTTTACCTTTGTTACGCTTTTGGCAATTTCACCTGGTGAATTTGTGTACAACAAACATACTGTTAATAATGCGTAATCGAAAAATAGAAGATTACGTATTGTTAGGTATGCTTATGTGTATACAAAATAAAGCAATGAGCATTAATCAAATCATTACTTTTAACGTTAATTTGATAGTTTAAGGGATAACTTACCTTTTATTTTGACACACCGTATATTGGTGTTAAAGTTACACTACTTGACTACTTCACTAAATACGATTCTAGACGAGAAACTGTACCTATGTTTTAGTTGCTTAGACATTTGCCGTATTCGAATTTCAATCACGCACGATACCAATTGAATCAAATTGTCAATGTTATTAGCTGTAATTGTTACTATATATTACTAATGTTAATTTAGGTAATAGCCTTTTGTACATTATAATCAAATCCATTAATTTGTTAACTCTTTATACCAATATGTCAGATTAAAGAGGCTTCAATACAAAACCTACTTTAATATACAAAGGCACACATTCAGTGCTGAAACCAATTTGCTCGTAATTGACGACTAGAATTTACGATGAATGTACCAGCTGTATTTATCACGCAGATAGCCTTTTAACGTTATAAAGCGCAGCAGTAGCAATGTTTATTTGTATGGTGTGACGAATATTTATAACAGCAATTGTGAATAAGTTTGCTTAATAGGATAACAGCTCTAATAAAATGAATATGAAGGTAAATGTCTATTCGTTAACATAAAGCACACTGACAAAAAATCTGTGATTCAAACAAATATGTTTTGTACTTGTACTAAAATAAGCTAGGTGAGGTATTTTAATTATAAACATTGTTATAAATTAATTAGTATTATACACTTTAGAATATAAATTGAAACGGGTCGACTAAAGATAATGAAATCAGTCAGTTATTCAGTACACGCAAGAATACTGACGCAAAAACGATGATGAATTACTTCTAAAAATAACTCTACAGATTTTCAATATTAATAGTTCATTGTCTGATGTAATCGCAAGACCATAAAGTGTCATTGATTTTACCCTTTACAATATGCTATTCAACTCACTCAGTTTTAGAACTTCATTAAGTAAAGAAACTTTCTAACCAAGTTACTCTAATTAATATTATCAAATGATTGATCATGCAATTATTTAATTTAGAAGTCTTCCTTTATGTTTTGAAGGACTGATCAACGAAAAAGTAACTTTAATTCTACTATCTAACATCAGGTCTTACGACTGTGTGATAATTTTCCTTTATAATATATATATATATATATATATATGTATATATATATATATATATATATATATTATAATAATTCTTTCTTCACCTATTAAATCTCTTGTGAAGTACCAATTGGGTTGCTAAAAGCATAAATAATAAATTTAATTTGATCTAATTAGTTACCAATCAGATCAAGTTAAACTAATTATTCATGATTTTAGCATGCTTTTAGGTAATTCACATGAGATTTAACAGGTGATTAGGTAATTTTTCGATGATCAGCTAATCAAAAATGGGGGAAGACTTCTAAATTCAATAAATGCGTGATCAATCAGCCTTTCAGAAACTAGGGGTAAAAGTTATCATTCATAAATATTATGTTCTAAGTATCTAATGTTGTAACTTACTGATTGTAGAACAATGTAATACATTCAAACAATTGAAAAGTTTTACAATTACATTCGAACTCGACAAACTATAAAATCGAAGAAAATATTTAGGAAAACTTTTGCTACCAGTTGGCGCCACTTATGTGAGAGAACTTTCATTCACAAAATTGCAAAATCAAAATTCAAAATACATTCACAGTTTAAAATCAATAGAATCGTTCACGGTTGATTAGTTGATTGAAAGCGCTTTGACAACTGCCTGGACCTGACTCCTCAGTGCTGCCACCTTGTGGGCACCATTTTAGAAAACCCATCGAATTAGTGAACGTAGCATGAAAGTTCGTAGCTCGTAGCGTATACATTGGTTGTTTCTACCTGTTTTATCAATTCTACGTGCTACAAAACTGTGAAAAAGTGTAATTGAACAGAGTATGCGCAATATTGTAACCACTAATATACTAATATGTAATACTATCGTTAGAGTCAGGAAATTTGTCAGTTTCTTAATTAACTTAGTTTATAACTCTAATCATAAACGAATAGCAATTTGTGGTGTCTATCTCCCGCCCCCTGTCTAGAGAGACATGCTAGAACGTTATCAGACAAATGTAATTACGTCTTTGAGGTTAATGCCGGCAATACATTGATACTTAGAGATTTCAACTTAAGCAGTATCCATCGGTCATCTGTTAACAATCATGTACATATGAGACTTCCCGTCTTGAGTCAGTTGTTGCTCGACTTTACCTACTTCGCGAATCTTAGACAATGCAATCATGTAACAAATAACATACAGAAGATTCTCGATCTAGTACTTACGGATTTGCCTGACTGCACGGTGTTTGCTTCCTGCTACTCGTTGTGTCCCATTGATCCTTTACATCCTCCTATTCAAATCGATGTAGAAATTACGTACACCACAAATCTTGATGTAAATTCATGTAATCGTAGATTAAATTATCACAAAGCCGACTATAATGCAATTAATACACATCTATCAGAAATTGACTGGGTAGAGTGTGGCAATGTAAACGAAATGCTATCCACATTCTATGCAACGGTAAAGGAAATCATTTGTGCGACAGTACCGTATAGCAGGCAATCTAAGGGGAATTATCCACCCTGTTTCAACAAACCTTTAATTAGAATTCTAAAAGAAAAAAACAATGTAAGGCGTCGATATAAAAAGTACACCAATCCAATCGATGAAATCGAGTTCCGTTTATTAGGCAAAAGACTTGATACATTAGCGACTAAACTATACAAAAAATATATAATCTCAATTGAAGACAAAATTAACAGAAATCCTAAATACTTTTGGTCGTTCATTAAATCAAGAAAGGTTGAAAGTAGTAATTATCCAAATACAAAGACTGACGGCTCAACTGTATCAGCAGCCAGTGAGATAATATGCAATCTATTTGCCAATTCTTTCTCAAAAGTATATGACGATACCGGTGTTACGGACGACCGCCCTATATACTATAATTATTTTAAACAGATTCAACTAAACGATTCTCATTTTTGCAGTGTAACCATAGATAGATTCAAATTGCAAGTAGGATTAGAGAATCTGGATGTCACTAAAGGTGCAGGACCTGATGGAATACCACCTGTTTTTATTAGGAATTGCGCATCATCCTTGTCTCTTCCATTAAGTCATATATTTAATGAGTCACTAAATTCGGGTGAATTCCCAAATGAATGGAAAATTGCTAAAGTAGTTCCGATACATAAGTCTGGTGATAGGAATTCAGTTAAACATTACAGGCTAATCTCTATTCTTTCTACGATGGCTAAAGTTTTTGAAACATTAATCTGTTCACATATTCATAATTACTTCAAAAAGTTCACAATCGATAACCAACATGGTTTTGTGAAGGCCAGATCAACTTCAACCAATTTGGTCTCTTTTGTTGAAGAGCTCATTTGTCACATGGATAACTGTGGACAAGTCGACGTCATTATAGCGATTTTAGTAAAGCCTTTGATAAGGTTTCGCACGCATTACTGGTCAGAAAACTTTCAGCTTATGGATTCTCTGGGCAAATTCTCGATTGGCTTACTTCGTATCTAAATAATAGGCGATTCTTTGTGGTAGTGAACGGATATAGATCTGAACTGTGCAAAATAACTTCAGGTGTGCCGCAAGGATCTCATCTTGGTCCAGTCCTCTTTAACATATTCATCAATAATATAACCAGCTGTTTATCTCATTCGAAATCATATCTGTTCGCCGATGACCTGGAAATTGCTCGTATCATAAATTCGAATCGGGATGTGAATCTTCTACAAAGAGATCTAAATAATTTATACCAGTGGTGTAGAGTTAATAAAATGCAAGTCAATACCGATAATGTTAATGCTTTCACATTACTTGTACTAGAAAACTAGTGCCAATCCAATCAGCATATAAATTAGAAAGTCGGCTTATACACAAAATTGAACTGGTGAGGGATCTCGGGGTAGTTCTGGATGAGAAGCTAACTTTTCTACCTCATTACGACGCTATTATTAAAAAAGCATCCAGCATGCTGGAATTTGTAATTAGAAATGCCAAGTTGTTCCATAAACCGCAAACAAAACTCACGTTATGCTATACCCTGGTACGTAGTATATTAGAATACTGTACAACTTTATGGAGACCACATTACGCAACCCATATATTAAGACTCGAAAGAATCCAAAAACGCTTTCTATGGCATCTGGCGTATTCGGAGGGAAAATCGAGAACGCTCAGATCGTACAAAGATAGACTCGAACACTACAAAGTCCCATCATTAGAGAAACGCAGAACATTACTAGATCTTAACTTGCTATATAAATTTTTTTTTTTTTTTTATTGCCTACAGTGGCAGACGAGCCAACAGCCCACCTGATGGTAAGTGGTAACTGTCGCTCATAGACTTCTGCAATGCCAGGGGCTCCGCGAAGCCGCTGCCTACCGTGATATTAATGCTCTCTTTAAACCTCGTTTGAAGAAGGACATGTCATAGCGCTCGGGAAACACCGCAGCTGGTAGTTCGTTCCAGAGCCTGCACGTACGTGGGAGAAATGAACGCTGAAAACGAACCGTGCTAGACGAGATCGTGTCCAGGTAGTATGGATGAACTTTGCTGCGATGTCGAGTGGTGCGATGATAGAAAGGAGACGATGGCACCAAGTCAAACAGTTCCTCAGAGCACTCTCCGTTAAACATACGATAGAGCACGCATTTATCCATAACCAAATAGATTGCCCCTTATTATTGAGTAACTTAAGTTTCAGAGTGCCACATCATATACCCCGTAAACCTATTGCTATGTTAGTGGCCCCTCACCGTAAAACAGTGTTAGGTTTCAATTCAGCAATTCCCCGGGTCTGTAGAGCTCATAATAATCGCGTCGGATCCGTAAACATACTAGTGATAAGTCAAAATGCTTTTAAACGCTAAATAAATTCTATTATTTCCAATTGATAATTAATTCATCTGTTATATTAATATGTAAGTACTTATATAAAATTAAATGTATTATTATGGATTATAATGACAAATTTTATGTTTTTTATTTTTTATTCTTTGTATCATAATTCTCAATTGTATTTCATTACTATTATTTCAATTAATCATTAAACTATTTTCATTCATTATTGTTAATTTTAATTTAATTAATGTTGATGTGTAGATATTTCAAAAGCATGTTGTGTTTATCTATAATTAGTTTTACAATTATTGCAATAAGCAATTGTAATTAAGCATGAAATGTTGTAACAACTGTTGAAAAACCTAATAAAATAAATAAATAAATAAACTTAGAGCTAATTGGGTGAACTATTGTTTCAGCGAAAGTTTCTAGTCTAGTTTTTTGTTGATAATAATATTTTTGCCCAAGCATGGTGTAATTTTGCTTATAATTTTTGTCATACTCTGAGTCAGCGACAATAATCACGATCGTATAACGATAATGGATACAGTTAATAAATAAAAGCTATAATTGCATCATACCAGATTATGAATCAGGCATAAAGTGGACATAATGCATCAGGCGCCGGGTAATTACGGTGTTTTGTTTATGCGCGAACAAATTGCCGCGCTCGCATCAACAACCGCGTTAGCTGACGACTGAATAATATTGTTTTAATGACAATGATGCGCTCTGTTTTGGACGCGCGAACTCATTTGGAAATACGGGCCTTTTAAATTATGATGTTTTGGTTTTAGAATGTGTTTGGCGTTGTATTTTTGTGCACGCTATCTCTTTTGTATTTAAGTTCACTTTTAAAAGTCATAGAAATCTATCTATAAACAGAATTATCAATCTGGATCAATCTATGTTGAATAGAATTTGCAAAATATTAATTCTACGGCATCACACACCATTGATTGATAGGCAGAGACTCTTTTTCTTTTTGAAATAAGAACGAATGCTAACAAAAATTGCGGGCAGGAATAAATATACTGTATGTAGTGATGTATACTAATTCTAAAGTAGTAATGTTTGTTCTTGAGTGCTAATAAACATATTGTATTTACGTAGGCAAAGCTACAAGCAACAGCTAATATAGTGATAAATATGTCTGTTGGAATCAGACAAACTAATTTATGCGCAAACACCAAGCATTTATGATAGTGTTTATCGAATGTATGTAAGTATTGTTAAATATTAATATATATGATAATTTGATTATTTTGTAGTATTCAATTTATTGCATCTGTGAAATGAACTGCCTAATGACATTATTATTCCTCAACAATTTTAGTGATTGATTTGTAAATATATACATATCATCATATCAGCCACAAGACGTCCACTGCTGGACATAGGCCTCCCCCAATTTTCGCCACCGTTGTCGGTCGTTCGCCGCCCTCATCCATCGGTTGCCCGCCACCCTTATAAGGTCGTCGGTCCACCTTGTGAGGGGTCTGCCCACGCTGCGTCTTCCGGTTCGTGGTCGCCACTCTAGAACCTTTCTGCCCCAGCGGCCGTCAGTTCTGCGAGCTATGTGTCCTGCCCATTGCCACTTCAGAGAAGCAATTCTGCGAGCTACGTCGGCTACTTTGGTTCGCCTGCGGATTTCTTCGTTTCTCAAACGATCGCGCAGGGAGACGCCTAACATAGCCCGCTCCATCGACCTCTGAGCGACTTTGAGCCTTCGGATAAGACCCATAGTCAGCGACCACGTCTCTGCTCCGTATGTCATCACTGGCAACACACACTGGTCAAAGACCTTAGTCTTGAGACACTGCGGTAGTGCGGACGTGAAGATATGTTGTAGCTTCCCGAACGCTGCCCAGCCGAGCTGGATTCGACGAGTGACCTCTTTCTCGAAATTGGACTTACCTAATCGGACTGACGAAATATATACATATAAATAATAGCTATTTAATGTTTTGTGACATTGCGGCAGTGCGAACACCTGCAAGTGGTTTCGACTCTTATACAGGATAAGATTTTGAGTTTTCACAATTATTTGTTATAAATCTGGGTGTTCTCGTGTGTTGTAAAAATATTCATTTTATGAAAAGAAAATATATAAATAATATTTTCTATTATATTATTTATAATTTAGCTATTGCTTGGTGGATTAGTTTTTAAGTTGTTACGCTCTAGTCGAGGCAGTTGACATTTAAAGAGTACAAATAATTTAAAAAATGTATCGATCTATTATAACTATGTTTAGTTCACATTTATTTCGTAAAGATATTTCGGAACTCGTCTACTTAGTTGTTTTATTTTGCTATTGTTTATTGTTAATGTACTTAGAGTTAGTTTAAAATTATCTTTAGTGTTAATGTACTTAGAGTAAGTTAAAAAATATCGTGGTATCAAACGACTATTACTAATACGCATAGGTGCTTAAAGTGAAAGTTTAATAAAAACTAATGTTGGTTTTTGTTTTTGAGAAAAATGAATTAACAATTATTTTAATGTTCAATTAATTTTATGAATTTGTTTGAAATGTGTTATATTTATAAATAACTTATCCAATAGTTTAATTATACGTTTTATCATTTCTTTTCAAATAATCTTTGCAATAGCTAAAAATAATACCCAAAATTTACACCGGCAAGGCTAGTTCTTTATTAATTAAATAATTTATATCAAAGAAACAATTTAATATTATTAAACATTTTTATCACATCATTGTGATCGGATCGCAATATACACTTGGAAATATTCCATCTCTAAATGTGTATTGTAATAGAGACCGTCATAAAACGTAAGTTGCACTATACCTTCTAATTATGATATTTTGTTTTTTATTTTTATGTTTTTATTCCTACTAATATTGCATTTATTAGCATTACATTTTTAAATCTTAAAAGAAAAAGAGAAAATATATTTGTTTATATACATTAATCAAAATTGGATGTTAGAGTATTTCACCTTTAGCGTATTTCTCACCGATGACACCGTAGACGTAGATACCTACGGTTGATGGTAAGTCGAAACGGATAATAATAAAAGTTAGTTCATCTGAAAAAAAATTGTTGCTTTATGATTCTTAAATTATAGATACTGATAAGAAGTAATAAATTCATTTAACATAATCAATTAGCGTAATATTGCACTTGGATTTACTCGCATACACAACATACAATCTTTAAGTAAACATACGACATGCTCGCATATCCCACGCCGATTCATTCACCCCATTTCCTGGGAATCACCTATACAAACTTGCACAAGGATTTAAATTTTAACATGAAAATTAACAGTAAATAAGCAATCTGCGTATAAGCTAAAATTCAATTTTCGTCATCTAAGATACTCGTGGCTTTACAGAAATTGCAACATCATTATTTGTCTAAAACAAAATTATAATATAATACAAGAAAAAAAACCCGAACACTACATTATTCTAAAGCTTTCAGGCGTCGAATGCAGCCTAGAATGCTCCACTTTTAATATGTTTACATCTATGTGTGTACGACGCGAGAGAGGTTGGGGACGCAGATGTGCGCTTACACGATACACTTGTTTCTATATTTTGAACGGTTTGCTCTATTTCTGGCGGCCAGCTTGACACTGCCCCTAACAATATATTGTGAATTCCAAAGAAAAGTTCGCCGCTAAGTCGCATTGCGAACGTTATGATGCTTTTCAATTCGACTGTTATCGTGAAAATATCTCGTTTATTACAACCGGCGAATGCGAAGTGCCTGCTTTTGGACGACAAGAGAATTTTATTAACGTCATTTTGTTGATATGAAGAAATATAAACAACTTGTTTATTTTTTATGACTTCTGAATGATGTTTTATTGGTCCATCTATAGTCATGACATGAATTTCTTTTTACTTGCTTGTTGCAAAGGCTTTAAAGGACTTACATCATTTTAATAAGTTAAAAAAATGTCCTGTCCTCATGTTTATTGTGTAATTTTCTAGCGTTTCATAGGAAGTAACTTACCGAAAATATTCTCATTAGCAAAAAATACGATTTTAATAAAGACTGGAACTAAAATGATTTAAAAATAGCAATTTTTATATTATTTATTGGTTACTTATAGCTTTAAAAATGTTGCAGCGATATTAATTCAATACATTTAGGATATAAGATAAAGTTATTTTAGCAAGTATTACTTAAGAATATCAAAGAGTGTACCTGTTTCGTAAGTAGGATTACCCTTAGTGAGTGGAACATAGCAAGAACTTTGTACCAATATACTTGAGAAGTGCTTGTTCTTTAACTTCGCGACGTCATAGGTTTTATATAACTTGGTGTAAAGGACTACAACCACTTCGTTATATTATTATACGAAATATTGAACTTCTAAACTTTCTAAAAATGTATTCCAAATTTACATTTTGTAAGAGTCGTAAGAGTGATACCCGACGACATGATTAGGGTGGCTGGTCACCGATAAATGAGGGCAGCTTACAACCTTCCAAGGTGCCTATGTCCAGCAGTAGACGTCTTTTGGCTTATATGAGGATGATGAAGAGTTGTAATAGACTACTAAAAGAATACCAAGTAATAGGCAGCAGTCTTACCTGCGGACAAAAAATCACCTTTCTATGTTGACTAACCGCTGTTGCTGGTATGGTGGCCTCCACTATGGCGGATGGGAATGGGGTTAGGGGAAGGGAATGAGGGAGGTGAGGAAAGAGGAAAGGGGAAATTGGACCTCCGGCGCTCTCACTCACCGAATGAAACGCAGTAGTACGGATACTACTACTCTTACGTCGATCTTCTATGAAGGGGTAGTACTTCCCCAGACGATCCGGCCCATTCATGCTGAAACCAGCGTGGATGGACTACTTTAAATAATAATATTCATTGCGTGGTGACTAAATGGAGGTGTCATTTAGAAGAGGTCTATGTTCTACAGTCGACGTCTTTCATGATAATGTGATATGATGTTAACACATTTAACTTTAAGTAAATAAAACTAAACTATAAGTACTATTTGTAAAACATTTATTATTAGGAAAATTACTGTATGTATCTATTCGTAAAATTATGTTAGAGAAGCTACTAAATTTATTTACCTTACACTAAAATCAACAATATTTTAGAATTATGAATGTTTTTAGCACCTGCTCCAGACGCTAGCATTATTTACTCTGATAAAATTGGCTTTGAAGTGTCGATGCTAAAAATAATATGATTTGTAATGCTTAAACATTACAACACGATCAAAGATCAATTACCCCTTTGGTCGCTTACGTTTTCTTACACACCTTCCTCATTCCCTACCTCCCCACGATCGGCAATAAATTGGTTGTGCTTTTATAGTGTTATTTTTACAGTACCTATTTAGAAATAACAGCGATACCCATCAGTAAATTTATAATTATTTATTTATTTATTTATTTACACTTTATGGTACATACACCAAACTTACAAATATGGTAAAGATCTCACAATACAATACATAGTACAATGGGCGGCCTTATCGCTAAGAGCGATTTCTTCCAGGCAACCTTTGGATGGAAATATGTGTATAGAATTATAGCGGTAGTTGTTGGCGTATCATAATAAATAATAAAATATAATAATATATAATAAATAATAAACAATCAATAATAATAAATATATATACTAATAATAAATATATATACTTATATTCTATATAATATAACATTATTAAATATATAAATAGGTAAATATATATGTGATAAGAATAATAATTGAAATCGTAAGAAGGAAATTTGATGACGTTAAACTAAAATTACAGTGACAGATAGTATTCCTTAACCAGGGTTTTAAATGATGCTAAAGTTTTAGCCTTTCGTATAGACACAGGTAGCGCATTCCACAGCCGAGTCGCAGTTACTGTGAAGGATTTGTCATAGAAGACTAGAATGTTGAGGCATTTCCAGTCTCAAGTTTTCCGATGATCTTAAGCTTTTACTATGAGTTTCATGGAGGCACTTGAAACGTTCCTTGAGATAGGAAGGCGATGATATTGAGGCGCTAGGGCTTAGGGTGGCCCTTAATAAGACCGAGGCCCTTCTGTTCCATGGGCCCCGCCGCGGTCCACCCGCTGGCGCCTCGATAGTAGTTGGTTCGGTCCTCGTACGGATGCAAGCCCAGATAAAGTATCTGGGCTTAGTGTTGGATGGGCGATGGCTCTTCGACGAGCTCTTCGGCCAACTAGCGCCGAGGCTGGAGGGGGCTGCGTCCGCCTTGGCACGGCTGTTGCCAAACCTGGGCGGTCCCAGCGTCACCTGTCGTCGGCTTTACGCGGGGGTGGTCCGGTCGATGGCGCTTTACGGCGCACCGGTGTGGGCAGAGTCTCTGACCACCCAGAATAGGCTGCGACTGTGCAGACCGCAGCGTGTCATGGCGGTCAGGGCCATACGCGGCTACCGCACCGTGTCGGCAGACGCGGCGTGTGCATTAGCCGGAACACCCCCGTGGGATTTGGAGGCGGAAGTGCTCGCCGATGTGTATAGGCGTGCAGTTCAAGTTCGGGCAGAAAGGCGGTCTCCTCTGCCCGAACAAATTCGCGAGTGGCGCGAGGCCGCCCGCGTGGCCATGATGGCCAGGTGGTCGCGCGCCGGTTTTAGGACCGTGGAAGCGCTCCAGCCGATTCTGTCGTTGTGGGTTGGGAGGCAGCACGGGACCCTTTCCTTCCGACTGGCGCAGGTGTTGACCGGGCATGGTTGCTTCGGTCATTACCTGCACAAAGTTGCGAGGAGGGAGAGGTGTTCTGCCTGCCACCACTGTGACTGCGACGACGACTCGGCGCAGCACACACTGGAGTCTTGTCCGGCGTGGGCGTCTCAGCGTCGGGACCTCGTCGCAGTCCTCGGCGTCGATCTGTCGCTGCCGGCCGTGCTTCGCTCCATGGCCGGTAGCGATAGATGTTGGAGTGCGATCGCATCCTTCTGTGAGGACGTCATCTCGCAGAAGGAGGCGGCGGAGCGGCTCAGGGAGGAAAGTCTTCTCGCTGATCCGATCCGCCGCCGGCGAACGGGGCGCCGTCGGCGCGCATACGCGCACGCGATGCCGCCTTAGTGGGGTTGCCGGTGGGGGAGCGGGGCCTATCACCCCTATCCGCAACCTTCCATGTAGGGACAGCGTTCCTGGTGTACCCGGACGCTGTCACAGGTGTTGGTGCCCGCACGGTGCGGGCTGGCGCTGGGTAGGCCGCTGATGTAGTATCAAGTTCCGGCGGCCTATCCGTTAAGGCGAAAGCAGGTGCACAGGGGGGTTTTAGTCGGTATTTCGGCCACCTACCATCTTAGGCCAGCGAGTCCGACATAGCCGCCTCGTTTCCCCGGACGAGGAGGTATGCGTAAATGCATTTCCCCTCTTAAAAAAAAAAAAAAAAAAAAAAAAAAAGTAAGGCGATGAGGGATTAAATAGTACATTATAAAGTAATGAAAGGATATGAGCATTCCGGCGATGGCGAATCGGTAACCACTTAAGTTGCGTTCTAAATTGTGAAACATGATCATACTTACGTAACCCAAATATGAATCGTATACAGAAGTTTTGAAGACTCTCAAGTTTCTCTAATTGGTTTTCGGCGAGATCTAGATAGCTGACATCAGCATAATCAAGGATTGGGAGAAGAAGAGAATTCGCGAGCGCAATTTTGGTGGTGATAAGAAGAAAGTTTCTTAACCTTCTAAGGGAACCCGCTGAAGCGAAAACCTTGCGACTTACCTCCTGAAGCTGCGAGGTTCATGACAGATCACGGTCAAAAATTATGCCTAAATTTTTTACATTTTTGCTAATAGAAATCGTCGAGCCATTAAATATGATCTGCGAAAGTCGCAACCAATCTATTCTGGATGTCAATCTTGAGCTTCCTACTATGGCTACTTGTGATTTGGAAGCGTTTATTTTAAGTCCAAAAGATTTGCTCCAGTTGTCTATCTTTGCCAAATCGTTATTTAAACTATCGAACGCTGTAGCTAACTCTGCAAACGGTGCCTGCGTATAGATCTGTAGATCATCTGCGTAAAGGTGGTAGGAAGAAAGTAATTGACTAGAAATAGAATTTATAAAGATCGCGAAAAGTAAAGGAGATAAAACGCCACCCTGGGGCACACCGACAGTAGTATCACACCAGGTAGAATAACGATCATCACTACGAATACGTTGTCGACGGCCACACAGGTAACTACGAAACCAATCAATTACCGTTGGAGTTGAATTATATTAATCTTACAAGAATATAAACTGTTACTATCGACACAATTTTATTGTGGAAGCGAGTACATAGCGACTAGGAATTTATTGGAAAAATGTACCTATCCTTTTGAATATTGTGCCCAAATTATGGCATTAGGCTTGCCTCTATTACATGGGACCTAATAAAGTTAGCGAAACGGTAATATAATACACCTCTGTCTGTCCCGTTCGAGATAAGAATGATAAGCAATGTATGTATATTACATTAGAAAATATGAAAATTATTTTTTCGTACAAAAACACCCATGCACATATTATTATGTTAATATGTGAAGTTTCATTGTTCTAATTTAACACGGCGAGGGTCTACATAAATAATGCTATTTAATCCTTTAGGGAACGGGTGCAAACTTTTTTAATTACACTTAAAAAGATTCCAGTTTACGACTCTGAGACTGTAAAAAAGGAAAAGAAACGTAACAGAATACGTTTACGCATTTATTTCGAATGTTTCAACCTAAAATTCGTTTGCCTTTTTTTACATAGTTGTATATTGTTAGAATGTAACTATGAACCACAGCATGACCTAATTCAGTACATGAATCTTTCTGTATGTTTTCAAGAGTCAATTATCGGGCTTCGGTCTGTCCTTAGGTGATTTATTGTGTTGTTTTAATGCTAAAAAAAAGTGTATAATACAAGTGACTGTTTCTTACAGTCATTTCTCGAACATTCACTGCGTCATTAAGACAACTAAAATTGTTAATAAATGTTCGTGAATGCAATTGTTGAAATGTTGTCCAATTTCATATTAAATAGTAGGTACTATAATTTTCGTTAGTTTATTTTTTTGACTTAGCTTAGGCGTGATAATTCGGTTCGGATTCGGTTGTTTTGCTAAACGTGAAGAGCACCTACTTTTAACAAATAACAATCTTAACAATGATACAACGTTTAAAACGATTGTGGGAGACACATAATGAAAGTAATTTTTTTAGCACACATGTTATGTGTTATATGTGTAAATATGATTCTAGGAGACTGTAGGATGCACAGCTTTAAGCTTGACAGATATCAAATATTTTGAGATATTGCAAATGGGGTGAATGACAACATCATAAAATTTGATGTAAGTAGACTAACTTGTTTACGTTTGGTAGTTTTAACGTTTATGTGTTTTTAAAGAGCACGACGTAATGAAGCTAACGCCATCTACTATTGGTAGGTACTTATTCAACTAGCGATTTAAGCGTGCTCAAATGAACGTTGAGATGCCGAGCATATTTGTACGTCTCCAGCATAGTTTTAACAGAAAATGTTTTTTCTGCAACATAATATCAGGTTAACCTTTTATCGATTCTCACATAGTCGGTCGTTAAGCTAAACATTCCTAAACAGTAGTTCGTGGCTTATATGAACTTTGTGAAGGAAGGAAAATATAGAATTTATAAAGTCAGACAAAGTAAACGATTACTAAAAATATCGTTTGGAAAGCTTTCAACTCATTGGTTTAGGCCCTTTGATAAATTCTTTGCTACATTTTCTTGAATTTACTTTAGCTATGAACAATCTATCTATGGAGAATATATTTTTATTCCATGAGAGTATTTGACAGCGTACACCTATGACGATTTCTGTGGTTCCGATTACTGTGTATGTACTGCCACGCAAAGGTCGCGGGTTCGATTCCCGCTCAGTGCAAATATTTGTGTGCACGAACATGACTATTTGCATTGGTCTGAGTGCTTCTATGTATAATATGTATGGATTTACAAAATTGTAATACATTACTAAATATACTCTGTTATTCAATGTGGGAATTTCCACGTTGATAGACTTTATAAAGGTAAGAGAAATAAGGCACAGAGCGAGATAATCATGTTTTATGGCATTTATAGCACATACGGAGGCAACTGGGCTGCGTGTTTGTTCCTGCTCGTAAGTAATGGCTTGCAGTGATCCTAAAGTGAAATTTGTATCAGTTCTAGAAGAGATTGTAAATTTGTCATCAATTACAGTATTTTTTAGTAGGAAGCACAGGTATAGATAGGCAATGATACGAACTTCTGGCACTTTTGAGGTCAGTAAACGATGGTGAACCAGGCCATTAAAAAGACGGTAACTAGTCAAGCAGTGGCATTTTATAAACATTATAAATCGACGCGCAAAGCACACATTTCATGTAAATTTTGAAGTTTAATCATATAATATTGATGGCGTGGTTACACAAGGTACTTCTGCAAGGCATGGCATAAAATATTTAGAAATACTCAACGCAGGTACGTAATGTTTAGGTGTGTTTAAACGGGGTGAAAATGTAATTTAATTAAATATAGAGAACCGAATCTGTGTTGGATTTCTAAACAATTTGTATGCTTTCACCATCGTAAAGCCGAAGAGTTATCTAAATCTTGCCTAGTTATATACTAAAAAAAAATTTGGTTAGTTAAAATCAACAAAAATAAGTAAGTACACAATTAATTGTATATTTTCAAGCTCACATTAAATAATTATAATATGTATATATTATAGTGAAAGAAAACACCTGGAGGAAACTGAAGCACAAGATTTTAAGTTTAGGTCAAAACCTATTTTATTTATTTTGTTCTGTGGAGAGTTTTAATGACAAATCATTAAAACTCTCCACAGAACAAAATAAAAAAATGCTAAGCATGTATAAATAAATGCAGGTTTTAGCTGACTGTACAATAAGCTGATTTTAGTAGATTAATCAGTTTTAAATTACAGTACGTAACTTAAAAGTTTGTTTTTAAAATTAGGTAAAGTATACGGCCTGTCTAATGTTATCACCTTTGATTATATACGTGATAACATTAGACAGGATTAATCAAAGGTTATCACTTACCGCAAAAAAAAACAATCCTAGCGCACTATCAATTGTTACTATCCACTTCCCGGCTTTAAAATTACATTTTTACTGCTTGCTATTTTTTAAGGATTACGTGTGCTTCATATAACCGTTAGTCGTAGCTGGTTTCTGTAGATATCGATCGAGAATACTGAAAGCAAGAAATTTAAAAAGCAAAGCTTTTTCGGTTAACTAACAGCAAATATTAAAACAATTACACAAGAGATTCCGATCTTGGAGCTTCACTAATCCGTTTGAAAATGATATATTTTAAAATATTGAATAAAATTGTTTAGAATTTAAGTTTTTCGTTATGAATGTACACAATAGTAGTTTTATTACACTCGTCAATGGTCACAACAATTCATTTTATCCACATTTTACCAAACTACTTTGTATGAGTTTCCCAACTGTCATTGACAGAATAAAATCGGCTCGAGCTTTTCGATGTTACTTATATTTGTACTTTCACTGCATAAACAAAACCATATCAGGAGCAAAATACTCTTAAATGTAACTGTAAATCTCCTGATATCTGATATGCAATCTTTAGATGATGCGATCATTCATAGATGGCCTACTACTAGTAAAAGCTATATTGATTGGAAACCAAAGCATTCATTGCAGGAATTATGTCGCGATACAATGACTTTTATACGTAAAGGAAGGAAATTTCAGCTAGCAACAAAGGTTCGCAGAACACTACCAATAGATTGCAGATCCTTTTTATTCCAAGCACGACTGCTCTTTCGGTGAACAATTCATTACTCTTGTTGAACATTAATCAGGGACATTTAAGAGCTGCCATGTACCTGCACAGAAAATTTATGGTCCATTATGACTTATTTCTTATTGATAAAAATTGTGTCTAGACATAGCCTTTATAATTTACGAGTTTAAGTTAAATGATTTACGTCAAAATTTTTATTTATTAGACACTAAAAGACGTTATACACGAATCTAGATTAATTTGCGTGTCAGACGTTGCCGAATGCTAAATACTTTTATAAGAAATATTCGAGTCCGTCGTCTTTAATTAAAATATTCGAGATTTAAACTTAAAGAGCGGCCATATTGTTTAAATGACCATCGTCGTTCAGTTTAATATCATTTCTCTTTATGAATAATGGAAAAACTTACTTTAACGAATAGGTACTTGAAAAATCAACATATATCGAAGGTTTGTTGACTTAACTCTTTCAAGGACACTACTGTAGACATAATAGATGTTTTATTGTCATCACTGTTACATCCGTTTACTGTTAATAAATTGTCGATGAAACAATCGATTTTTATAATACGAAAGTTAACGACAAAAATATAAATTTGTGAAATTATTGAGATCATTAATATTATGTTATATTAATAGAAAGTTTTAGGGTATTATTATGATCACTTCAAGTTCTTATTTTGCTAAGAAGATAGGTATGCAGTCAAAATCAATATATTCGTCATGTTAACTCATTGTTGGATTTTCAAACCATATTTTTAGATGGCCGTTTATACTACCATAAAGTATACATACACACAAATCTTAACTTAACTTTTAGTTAAATAAAAAAAAAAAAATATATAATTTTACTTCTATAAAAAATACTTTTTCATAATTAACCCGATCAAAACAAAAACAAATCTCAGTTCCTAATCCAGCCAAAATGAATCAGTGGTTTTTAATAATTTTTAATAATTATCTCTTTTCTGCTTCACCGGGTTTCAATTTACGCAAGAGTCTCGGATTAAACTCAAGTTTTCAATTATCGTTCCCATTACAGGAGGTTATAGGGTGTTGGTGGAAGCTTCATCAATTTTTATAGCTCCGAGACTGAAGATAAGCCACCTCATTACCAATGTTTTTTAATGCGATCGAGTTTTTCGACAATTTGTTTGAAATGAAATCGTGGTGAAAAGATTTCGTTGGGTTCAGCCTGATTTTATGAGAAAGTGATTGTTTTTAAGTAGACTTATTTAATAGATTCGTTTTTGTAGATAAATTGTATAAAAAATTCCTTTATATATTGTGAATACGAATTGCGAAGACCTATTTGCAATAGTCACGGTAAATGAGTTCAGAATACACCCAATATTAACTTTTATGCCGTACTCCTGTTTCGTGATTTACTTTTATCTAATCTAACTGAATATATTATGGCATTTTTATTTACATTTTATTTGTTCTATTTAAATCAGAGCAGATATGAAAATTTATCAACATAATGCATTCCAAATTGTTAATACTCAAATTACCATATACCTACCTTAAAGCGTTATATAGGTATTTTGGAAAACTTGTCCAGCCTACTGCATTTAGTTTTCTACCTAAATTAAGCAAAATCATTAATATTAACAAATCATGAGCCTTAGGAGTACAATCGACATCTAGTCCGAAATGGCATTTATTTACGCGTCCTTGATAAGGGTCCAAGATTTAGACGCTTCCAGAATTACAAGTACCGATTGAGCGCTGTCATTTATTAACTTGTACTTAATAAAATGTGACCTCAGATTTATAATTCATTTGAACAACAACAAGTACATCTGTTTATAACGTCCGATTTATTTGTCTTCAGCGGGTATATGATTTCACTACTGATAAATAGAATCACGTAACGCAGTACGTTAACTAATGATAAACATTAAAATGCTCTCATTTATCTACAATATCATCATAACAATCAGCATGTTTGCAATATAAATAATCTTATGATCCTGAAGAGAATTTAATATCAATTTTAATGTTATTATTCGTCTGCCTTGGTATACAATCAGTCAGATAGGCAGTGAATTAATTTTAACACATCACGATGGAAGAAAAAGTGACAAACACATTCAGTAACACGAGGTCATTTGCCTTTAGGTAGATGCCATGGGATATTCTAATGACCTGTATATCGCACAACACCCATGCTCTCATTCAGATGGGTCCTGAATATATAAAGATAATGAGATTGGTATCGTGATAGGCTTCGTCAATGACGTGCTTAAAACGCCGCTTATTTAGGTAGCTTACATAGCTACCTAAATAATATTGTTTTGGTTTGATACGATTAACCACTTTAAAATTTTTGTTTAATGCTTCTTGAATTGAATGGCAATGCGATGGTTAGTTGATTATGAAAATTGTTTGAGTCTTAACCAAGTTGACAAGACTTGAATTTTATTCTTCCTCAGCAGCATTCTGTCTCCGTTACTTGTTCCAGTTTTCGATAATCTTTTGAACAATAACCTGGTCGAATGTTTCAACTTAACTGCTTCATATCTTACTGTCTAAAATACTAGCGCAATCAGTCAGCCGAATGAGTCGCTGGCCATCAATAAAAAGCATAGAAAAACTATAACTCAGAACGCCAGCAGTCTTCTGTGATAAGATTGATATGACTCACACTGAACACCTGTTCAGTATATAGAAAAACTCTTTAAAAACTTTAAAATAAGTATTATGCAGTAGTAGTAGCAATTATGTGCGGTATTTATTCCATTGTAATAGAAAACAAACATTCTGCTCTCGATAAAACGAATTACAAAAAGGCTAACATCATACGTGCTCGGCACAATTTGCTTTGTCAGAAAACATTTTGATCTTTTGTCTTTTACAAAGCGAACTAATTCCTCCATTAATAGTTAAATATTTTTATAGCTATAGGTACATAATTTACGTATTACGTATTTATGAGGATTACGATGGAATGAAACGCTTGTGAAAATGAATGCCGATGGAAGCATTGTTGATACAATTAAAATTATTTTATATTCATCGTATATCTTCAGACACAATATATACACAATAATAATACAGACAGCCGACAGTAAATTATGTAGTCAATGAATGGATAGCATCAGCATTGCATCTACTGCGTATGTTCGAAAGCGTTTCTCTTTCTTCTAGTATGCTGGGTGAAATTTAACTGAAGACGAATGGAGTGGGCATAAGTAACTGTACTTGTCTTTGTTTAAATCAATTACAAATCTGAGAAAACATTTCATGAAGAGTCAGTTAATAAATAACAGCATTTAATTGATGCTTCTAAATCTGGAAGCGAATCAAGGTATCGTAAATTAATACTATCCTAAAATACACGTCGAATGCTTTCCACGGGCTACTAAACTCATTATATGTATAATATTGACAATCTCGCTAAGTATTTTGTAAGTGAAGTAAATTGTCACTAAGGTTTGCTCGCCTTAGGGAATGTGAATATCCGAATGTTATCAAACTTGGAACTGAATACTGTTATTGAATTTTCGTGGCCGTTTTGATCCATATCCAAGGGGATCAAATTTAAATATCTGGAATGAAATAGATATTAAGTAGGTAGTTACCTATGTGGAGAATTACATACAGATAATTCTCCAGATACCTACCTACTTGACTTTTGAAAGAATCACCATCCCATATTTTAATATTGTTTGCTAAGGAACCTCGCGCACTACACACACGGTCACCACCACGATCAGTCGTGCCCTTGCTAGCAATATCGATTGCAGAAGCTATGCTCGTGCTGCGTCCAAGTGCGCGACAACATATGGTTTCTTTTGTGAATCTGTTCGTTGCTGCCATTAGGTTGTGGTCGTGGTCGTCTAGTGCGCGAGGTTCCTAATATTTCAAAACAAATTTTCTTTCTATCTAGCTTAAATGCATGTAGAATTAAGTTATTCCACATGTTACTGAACAAAATGAAACATTTCATTTACACTGTTGAATCGAGATTTCGAATCTGACAAAAAAAATTGATCTGAAATATAATCTACTATACTCGTATTTGTACAAAGTAAATTTAACAATTTAATCGGCCATGTCTAGGCACCGCTTACGTAAGATACCTTAGAATATTTCTAGTCGATCTAATTCCAGACGAGCACCGTTCTACGACGGAACTTTGGCAGATTACACCAAGACTAGCATTGTCAGACTACCTTTTCGCAGCTTAAATATTGCCAAGAGACCTATGCTTGCATAAGTTGAACCGATTAAAAATAGATACGAAGCCAGATCAGAGGATAGCAAATTTTGGAAAACTGTGTAAAAGCTAAAATAAAAAGTAGTCGAAATTGTCTTTGCAGATATCTACGGTACGAATGATTCTATGTGAAATTTCAAAGAAATCGTTTTTTAAAAATGTATTTGTAAGATAGTTAGGTCTCTATCACGAATTTATTAATAACATTACTAGTTTTGTCTCACAAGTGACAGCACAGCAAACGTATTTAATGAAATTCAGTTTTTAAATACCAGGGGCGCTGTTCATTAACCGACTTCAAAAAAGGAGGAGGTTTCTCAATTCGACCGTATATATATATATATATATATATATATATACATATATATATATATATATATATTTTTTGTTATGTGTGTTCGCCGATAACTTTGTCGTTTATGAACCGATTTTGATGATCCTTTTTTTTTGTTGAAAAGGAGATATTCCAAAGGTGGTACCATGATAAGGAAACTTGAATGAACTTTAAAATTATAAAATACTTATTTAATCATTTCTGATTATCTAAATCAAAATATGAATTACTTTATGCTATGTAAATTTATTTTTTACTTTTTAGTTTCCTTCCTATTTGAAGTCGGTTTTCTTTTTGTTAATTTTTTTTTATACTATGTACATATGTGGGTATGTATATTTTTTTAGCACGCTTTACAGCCTAAATGGCTTGATGGCTTTTAATATATTAAGAGGTGTCATTACATTCGTATTGATTGTGGGATTGGCATAGGGTATAAAAAATTCAATGTAGCATCGGCACGAAAAATAATTGTTATTTTTCTTTGCCGTTTGTTTTAGGCAGGCAGGCTTTTTGTTTTTTTAATAATAATATATTTTGCTTCTTGTTATTCAATAATATATTTTACTTGTTAATTTTACCCTTACAATAACAACCTGAGTTAATTATAGGCTAATATTGCTGATCCTTTTATTTTTATTTACCAAGGCGACTGTAACATTTCCTTATTTGGATACGTGACCAGTAACTTAGTTAAGATTAGCGATCCGTCTGGTCAGGGATCCAATAAAGTTATCGTGTATCACTGTTCGACAGCTGGTAAAGTCAATCGCTCACAAACTTGCCTAAATCAATCACTTAAGTTTTTCTACTTTACTTGTTACATTTACCCACTTAGACTTTGGTCTATTGCACAACTTTCATAAAAGAAAATAAGAATACACAAAACTTGTTACAATTTGTTTGTTTAGCTCCTTGCCTATCTATAGCAAATATTTGTTTCGGTTTATCTGTCCACTGATAATATTGTTTCTCAGATTGACAACACGACAAAGTTAGAACTGTGATTGTGTAAATGAATATCTTGTTTCCAGTACAGCGAAGTCTTATAAAGAAAAAGAGCTTCGTGTATAAAAAAATTAAAAATATTTTGACTGAAAATAATGTCGAAGTGTTTATGTTCTTACTTAGGTTTAGATGTCAATGATCCGTTACAAATCCGCCATGTTACAAATTCCGATTAGACATTGTAAAAAGAACAATCCTGGACGGTAGACCTCCAAAACCTCTGGTAGATGAACTGACATATATTGGCATATCCATGCGTCAGTTCATCTACCATCGAACTTAATAAAAATGTAATAAATATTATAACTAAAATCTTATTTTAGCATTGTTCATTTTTACTCTAACTTGTTTGTATAATAGGTTTTGTAGCAATTTTCTTTATCCTACTAAATAATATTTATTTTGTTCTAGGAAAATATTTTAAGAACCGTATTAACTTTTATACGAAAATGAGTTTGTGGAAAATGATAAGAATAAAATAATCAGATATAATTTCTGTATGAAAATCTAAAGGGGCTTACGTACAAGTAAATTATAACTTGATTGCAATCTGACAATTTAAATAAAAGATGGAAATTTAACTTGTTAACCTTTTATTTGACGAGGGTGTTCCAATAAAAGCGATAGGGTACTTTATCGGAAATTGTGTCGGAAATATCAATCACGTCTACACCTCGAATACTAAATCGAAAGATAAGGTTGTATGAGGTTTTGTAATTATAAACGAGCAAATGTTTTCCTTTTGCTTGTTGAAGAGGTTTTTAGTAAGCCTTTTAACATAATGATAAATAAAATAAATATAAAAACTAAAACCCAACTTCAAAGAAAACTTTACTCTTAAAAGTACAAAACAAGAAAACATTCTTCTCTAACATAGTTATATTCGTGGTGGTCAGAGTAAAGTCGTTGTCGTATGCCACGCATTATTTGTCCTCATCTTTCAGTCTCGCAAGTATATCATTGCTATGTAAAGATAAGGTTAGGTTACATGAGGTGGCAAAACCTCTCATTTGATACCCATCACGATGTATTTCAAACATATTTTTTTTATTCAAGTACCATTAGTCCTCCAGAGGGCGCCATATTGAAATTAGCGAACGTAACATAGCCTTTAACCTAGAGGACGGTCAAGACGTTTTTAATGATACCTCTTGTCGAATTATAATGGCTAGCTTAGAAGATACGATAAAATAGATAAACATACATATATCTATAGGCCGTTGAATTCATATACCTTGCCTGTGGCTTCGCCGTAGTCAGGTGAAAATTCAGGTTTACTTGGTTTATTTTGATAAACATAAACGTATCCATTGTCAGATCATGATAGAGGTTTAGACAATAAAGGTGGCGAGTAGATAGTGTAATATCGTAAGGGCCACTTGTGAATAGTTGGTTGGAATCATTTGTTTGAAACGTATTCATTAGGTACTCGTGGTGACTAGGGTCTGATTCATGTAAACGTGACATTAGGCCCACCCTCAATCATCTACCTGATACGTGTTGTTATAGTAACCCAATCCATTATTACAACCTAGAAGTCATAATAACAAGTGCAATCAGCAAATTGCTAGAATGTTAAAGTCTAAAATCTAGGTCTACCTACGAATATTCAGAGTGCGAATTTTATATGTTATTTTGTTTGTAGAGGGTTATAGCTGGCGCCACCGCGCTTATTTGAAAAATCATTTACTACCTGGTTCTAGGTTCATATCTTATACGAGTGGTATATAAATTATGCATAGTTTAATCCGCATAAAGTCCGGACAAGCTGTTATAGTTTAATAAACTTGCAGAACCTATAATATTTGCATTTAAACAGTTTGATGATGATTTATTGATTGTCTTTTCTTAAAATTGAAGACAATTGCAACTACGTATTTTTACTTATTATTTAAAAGAAACCGAGTAGTATTTGTGTGGCTCATAAAAATCCGTTTTTTGACATACGCATACGCAGTAGTAAATCGCCGCGTAAACTTAGATGTTGTGGAATAGTGCACTGTTTACTTTATCTTTACGTTCTTTCCGACTCAGTTTTAGTATCGATAAACTGAATTACTAACCAAAGTGTGTTTGTTGTTGTTATTTCTTGGCGCTAGACGAGGTCAGTCTTACACATTATTGTATTCGTATCTACATAAAACTGTTTTATTGATACCTATGCATATTTAAGTACCTACTTAAATAAAAAAATTTACTCAAAGGTTTAATTATACCTAAACACTAAGCGAATTTACCAATATTTGTAATGCTTTTTCATAATTATGAAGCTTATGTCTGTTAATGTATTAAATTAATAAAATAAAGTAATGAATAAATAAAAAAATTAACTATGACTCTTGATATTCGTAGCTCTTTGCCAAACATACTGTAGTTATACACCTATTTTAATGTGAATAAATTTGCTCGCTCTCCCAATTACATTAGCCTGCTTTTGTGTAATCAAAAAAAGGGTTAGTTTTGTATAAAATTCCTTTGAATAGTCACTACTTACCTGTTTATGGGCAACTATTTATACGTCAGTGTGCCCGTAACGGAAATATTTTTGTAACGTTTGAAAAGAGATACAGTCACAAACAAATCTGAGTTCGCTTTTTATGTATAAATAGGGTTGGGTCTCTCCCGGGAATGTTCTTGCTTTCACAGCATTATTTTAGGCTTACTGTGAGAACTTTTACTGTGTGCTTCTTGTGCCTTTATTTCCAGTTTGCTTTGCAGTTGTGGGAATGTTTTTATATCTATTTTCAGATATTTATTTTCCTTGACGTTTCGAGTTATAGCTGTTTCGGCTGTGAAATGTTTAAGTCATTTTACGAGGAAAACAACGAGTGAGTATTGAGTGCCTATAGTGAGAGAACTATACAAGATTAGCTTTCCACGGCGCGGTTTCACCCGCGTCTTTGCTTACTGCTCTGCTCCCGTCGCCAGTAGCGTGATGTGACATAGCCTATAACTTTTCTCGAGAACTGGACTATAATACGTAAATAGAATTTTTCAAATCCGATTGGTAGTTCCAGAGATTAGCGCGTTCCAACAAACAAACTCTTCCGCTTTATATATTAGTATAGATGGATGGCACCTTATAATAATTTTCTAACAAACTATGTGAGCTAAAAATATTTAAGAAATCAACCTTCGATAATGGTAGTAGCTATTTATGAAGCATAGTTTGCAGTGCGTAGTGAGCAACTATATAAGTAGGTATATATATCATCAAAAAATGGTTAAGTTAAAATTGCTTGCACGAAGTCAGCCGACAGTATGTGGTAACCGAAGTTAATGGATGGTGGCAGTGCCAGAAACGTAACCAGACCGCAATATATTTCCTTTTCTTTTTACCTCTTTTGTTTTTTCATGTTTTTGTTGGCTAATATTGTTCTAGGCCTATGTCCATCCGTATCTTTTGACTACGTGATGATGATGAGACACTTTTTAATTGATGTATGATAAAAATATCATCAAATCTTCTAAAAGATGTCTCATGTTAAATATAGGTGTGATTAACAAGAAGTGAGGCGCCTTCATCCATCTCCTCCATTTAAAACATGGAGAATACTAATAACGGTGGTGGACAATCAATAAATTTATAGCTGAAACCTAGAGTTGTAATCATTGTTTATTGTAAACTATGAGTAATATTATCATACATTATGCATATTAAGTCGATGTCAGGTATAACAATGTGAGTTAACACGTCTCTGCGAACACTAATTGACCGATAGGCTTGAACTAGTCAGCCTAAATTGACAAAATAAATTAAGGACACAGTAATTCAATCACTAGATTTAAATGACAAATCTATGTTTACTTATTAATGAGAAATACAGAAAAGGCGTAAACATTTCAAGTGAAAATTCACGACAGATCTATAGAAGGTAGTTATAAATTCTTTGTGTTCAACTATTATGTATTTAATTTTAAAGTTCAGAATAGTTTAGAACTTTTAGACAGACATTTAGTAAATTGAACACCTATATAATTAGCAAATGTCATTTTACTGCAGTCCTCCCTTTAGAGGAGAGAAAAACATTGGCCAAAATAAATACCTCGTTGTTCGTGTTTGTAATAACTGTATTTTTATCGTTTTATATATTATTATCTTTTACTATTTTTAGTACTATCACAAAAGAAATCTCCGTTTTATCAATTATCAACTTCTACATGGCCCTCACATAGTTCTTACTTCATTATATCTTCTTTCCTTGTGCAATTTGTGCTTCTGTGAAAAGTATTCCATACATACATACATACAATTTTCGATATAAAAACCCAATATCACTTTATCGGACCCGGGGATCAAACCCGACACCTCTGCGTGGTACTTCGTACACAGTACCACCGAACCACGGAGGCAGTATTCCTCTGGATATAATTGTTTTGAGGTGAAAGTACTTATTTTAAATAATTTGATAGATACATCGCAATACAATTTATTAATACCTACTTACCAACATTAATAAACAATACCTTCGACTTTAAGTTTGCTTAAAAATATAAATATTAAAGTAATTCATTCAGTAAGTAACGGCGTTAAGGGTAACATTTTGGTTGCGAGTTCCATATTTCAAATACGCTAGCACCTATGTACAATTTTTCAAAGTCCACTAATTTTAAGGAGTAAAATAGGCTGTTGAAAACCCAACCTTTAAAAATTATTTAAAATTTTTTTATCATCAATTACTCAAATTGCCTGGCACGTTTGTAATCCTACGACAAATATTTACACCAGCCGTACCAAATAAATCGACACATTTTTTACGAAAACAACCCATTGTTCAAGTAAAACGATATATTGCTACATATGTCATGACGTATGCATGAAAAACATTGGCCTATTATACCGTTTGGCTAACTTCGATTAACAATTGATTGTTCAGGTTTCGAAAAGATGATAATTACCCCTTTCTTTTACTTCGCCTACCTCATTTCCCATCTACTTCTCTGCTTACGATAGCTTGCTTGTTTATTCTTAAGGCCGGAACGTGGAGCCCCGGTAACAATCTTTTCCATTTATTAGACTACCTACACATACTTATTCATAAATACGGTAATCACTTCCCATTAGATACAAAAATAAAAGCACAATATTATTTTTTTATGATTTTAATTTACATTATGTTATATTAATTAAATATTATACAAGATATTAATCGACGATTATAATATGAAATATTACTTGTAAATATCTTAAATCTTTTCCTTTAGAAATCATTATGCCTTCAAGTAGGTACTCAAAATATGAAGAGCTTTGCAATTACATGGAAATTTTATAGTGGATGAATGTATTTTGGTTACTCGGCGCGCACCATTAATGACATAAAGTGACCCGCCTGATGGCAATTAGGTAGACCCTGTCCCTCGTATAGGCATATTTAAATGTACGGTGGTACATACCGGGTTGGGCGTTTGGTGTTCCATTTAAAGGTAATTTAAATTTATATTAATGTGTGTTTGATTCAGTGACTGTCTACGTATAGACTATGAACTGAGCTCAGCTTTGAATGTCGATATTTCTTTTGCATTCAATAAATAAATACTGTATTTTAGAAGTGGGTGATTTTCTATTTAAAAATACATATTTAATGGTGTATTACCTGTGTATTAATCGCATTTCGGCACAATAAATTAAAAATAAATTTTACTTAGAAATCTAAAGCTGTTTTTGTCTGAAATTAAATTCTTAAATTTAATTTATTTTATTCATAATGCCTTAATATGCCTAAGACCATCAATACCACACACGACCACAATATTAAAACATATGAATAAGGCATTGTGTTTTTGTTTCCAATTTTAGTTTCATATAGAAAATTAAGTATATTTTACATGTTTCCACCATATTTTACATAAACGTTTTGGAAAGCGTTTAGAAATGCACTTTAGGTTATTTTATAATGTTCCATATAGGTATTTACTGACTGTGCACATCAACACACACAGTGAAGGGCGTCGCGCTGTTCGTCGCCGCCGGCCGATTATAGGAAAATTCAATGTAGCGTTTACGTAATTTCGGTTTTCCGGGTTGGCGCGTTGGGTAATAGCCCTTATATCTATCGTATCGTGTCCTACGCTGTACTATATATTACTATGTTACAAGTATTGGTCGCTCCACGCTTTGGTGCTAATAAAGTTTATTAGTAATCAACGGTTTACTTTATGTGATTGTGAACGAGTTAATATTGTTAAATTAAAACAAAGCAATAAACTTTATTGTTAAAGAACAATCTCATTACTATGATTTCGTTAAGCCAGGTTTAACAGCGATGAAACCTTTGTTACAAAAGAACTAAAATTCTCTAGAATCCTGAAGAGTCACACACATCACCTACCTACATTCGATTCGAACCTCACTGAGCTACTCACTGGAAGAAAATGTTTATACTCGTAGTAGATAGTATAAGGCAGTAAGTAATGCTTAAGAAAATTCATCCTAGTTGACACAAGATTCTCACAATGTATTCATATCAAAGGAACAAGTGTCCCACAAAAATGTTCACCTCGGCGAGGCGACTATTCTATCGCTTAAACACTTTGTATTTAAAATCATAGAATAGTGAATGTATTAAATCACCCAACAGCATGAATGTATATATCACTATTTCTTGTTGAACTCTATGTGCAAGAAAATAAACCGCTACTATAGTTACAAGAGTTTTCACTTTCAGAGACGACTATAAAACTAAGTTAGTATAATGGCAACACCTTTGTTTAAAGCTTAATAACATTATATACTGGCTCTAATTGGTCGCGTTTAAAATAAAATTAAGACGATATATTCCGACGCTTGACACAAAAGGTACAATTAAAATTTTACGAGGTGTCATTTACATTCTTAACGCAGCTTTACAAGGCAATTATGTCGAAAGTAGTTTTCTTAGAGACTTTCATGTTTGATAAGAAATGTTGTACTGAATTTTTATGGAACTTTGATGGCAAACAAGCATAGGCACACTTCATGGTAAGTGGTGACTGCAAGCTATACAACATTATGCTTATGAAAACAACATTATGCTTATGTATGCTTATAAAACACAGGTATGTTGCCTGTGCTTTATAAGCATGCCAGAAATAATGCTAAAAATACACAATGTTGTCGACCGTGTAAGGAAAAAGAGATGAGGAGGCAAAAGGAAGAGAACCGAGAGGTAATTGGGTTTCTGAGTAATTAAATATTGATTAATTTATCGCTGCGAATTAACAGGTATAAACAACTACGATTTTGCCCAAATTGCTCACTTACACGATTTTTTTAACATTTCGATACTTAGCTAATAGGAAAAGTTTCAAGCAAGTGATTTTCAAAAACGTGTTTTCCACAGACATCTGACTGACGTCACCCCTAAGGATTTGTGTAATGTAAAGAAAAAGTTTTAATTAGTTTTCCCTTGAAATCAAGTTTGAAGCTAGCATTTACCGTTGCTCTCATATATTTTTATATGACTTCATTATAATATACGAGAACGCTCGAGTTTTACTGTATCTCAGGGACACACTTTCCACTCTCTAGTTCAAAAATACGGAGAAGTTTATTATTAATAGAATGTTACATCTCATTAGGTTTGGCTTGTGGTAAGTAAACAACAAACGTAGCTGGCCAATCTTTGTATTGATAAATATTTTGATCTTTTGCAGCTTTTGAAGTTTATAATTACAGATTAAGGACGAAGTTTAAAAGTTTAATGTTTAATTACATTTTCTAATAGGTATTTAGACTAGGTATTAAGGTAAGTTGGGAAATTGATATTTTGCATTCATCAGTAATAATATTTTTTCTGTTTGTGAATTGGAACTTTGTAACGTAAAGGAGAAGGAAATATGAGATTTAGATGCTATTTTAAAGTACATAAATATATGTTAAGTCAAAAAAATAACGTCTTTCTTTTTTATATTAGCCTACCAAAGCGACTCTACCCCGCCTGATGATAAGCAGTCAGTGGAATCCAGAAGTGGTGGCCACCATACCATAAGCCATCGTCTTAAACTGCTGGTATGGTGGCCTCCACTATGGCGGCTGGGATTTGGGTTAGGGGAAGGGATTGAGAAAGGTGAGGAAACAGGAAAGGGGTAAATTGGGCGTCCGGCGCTCTAACTCACCGAACGAAACGCAGTGGTACGGACACTACTACTCTTACGTCGATCTTTTATGAGAGGGTAGTACTTCCCCGGACGATCCGGCCCATTTGTGCTAAAACCAGCGTGGATCTACTATTGTATAAACTAACGTCGTAGCTAACGTGACAATCGCATCTCATTTGTTTTTAAGTGCTATGACTGCTAAACCTTCTACCTTGAATATGACAACGAATTTAATCAGAAGTATAGTATAGTTCATTTCCCTTTGTTACAAAAGAAATTTAAGACAAATATAATATGTATGACCTATTAAAAACATTACCCTCTTTGACTTCGGCGTTCGGGCAAAAAGAAGGCATGAAAAATGAAGGCAAGGCAGGACTTAAGTAGGTACTTACCAGAGAATCGATTTAATCTATGCTAAAGTTGTTTTAAGTACGTAATGAACCAAACAAAAAAGATTCTTTGGAACAGTACGCTTCTATAATTTTCGTGGCATAAACGAATATAATAAAAATAAAACGTCGAAAGGTATTTAAATTATTAGAACAATCGAAAAAAAAGTCATCAAAATAATGCATCATCAAAAATACACTGGCATTGTTAGTGTATTTTTGATACAACAAGTAGTTAACGTTTTCATAAACGGGTTGTTAAATTTATAATAAAATTCATCAAGGCATTAGCAATGCTTTATTGTAAGACCGAACACATTTATATCAACAAGACTTATTTATACCCACAAGAAAAGATTTTTTTTATACAATTTGGGCGCAAACAAGCATACGGTCCACCTGATGGTAAGTGGTAACAGTAACCTATAGAGATGGCTGTGTTTTCCAAGTATCGCAGAAGTAATAATGCTTAGAAAACACAACCAAGTCGTTGCTGACCACGGAGAAGGGGATGAGGAAGGAAAAGGGAAACGGAAGAGGACCGAGGGGGTATTTGGGCTGCCGGCGCTCTCACTCACCTTAGCTATCATTAGCTTGAAAATTAATATTCTTACGTCGATCTTCTATGAGAGAGTAGTAGTTTGATTCATACTGAAACCAGCGTGGATCTACTACCGTAAAGTTCCTATTAATATACCAATCATGAGGTATATTCTCAGGAAAACGAAAAATCTAATAGTGTAATCCTTCAAATTGAGCTACACTTTATTTATGGTCGCTATTTGTAAAAAGGAAACATTATACAAAACGGAAAATACTCAAATCTTTTAAGAACACAAATCGGTTTTACGATTTTGATAAAATAAAAATACGGATTGAGCCTTTAAGCCCCCTAATTTGAGCAGCAGAGTTAAAAGGGGGAAATTATTGAATTTCACTTCGCCATGTTTGAAATTTAATGTTGAACTCGATGAATAATGATGATGCATAGCCTTAACACTGTAAAGAGTAGTTGGCAGGTATTTATGAAGCCTTTTGGGGAATTGAATAGCTTAACTGAACTCAACTCAATGTCAGACATACCGACATACGACAAAAAAATATCTATGCCAATGGTGAACAATGTTTCATTTCAACTATACCTACGAATATTACGAAGTTGTCTGGCACTTTTAAGAATAAGCATTTAATTTACTATTGATTTTGCTGCGGGAATATTACCTACTGTCTGTTGCATTTTTTTTGCAACGCTTTATTAGGTACATATATAAGTAGATAATTATTTTCACTCACTATAAACGAAATAAATAATAATATAATTACATTTACTCGCTTGCCTGCGGTTTCTGCATCAAATACAACCATTCCATCACTTACGGCATCAAAGTCACGACCTTTAAAACAAGGAAATTTCTCAGGCGCGGCCGTGAGATCAAAGCTTATAATTTTCATACATAACACTAAAGTTTGCAATAGTCTTTCGGTATCGGTTATTAGCTTCGGTTACTTCGGTCTGACGCAATTTCTCGCTAAACTTAATATTAAACGAGTCGGTCTACTGTAGCGGACACTCACTCAGCTTTGAACTGAAAATGCTTACACAAATTAATCAAAACTTTAAGTGTATTGGTTACTAACAAATTAACAAACTAAGGGTTTGCCGCAAAGTGGTTTCAGTATTATCGTGGTAAACACAACAATGTTCGATATATTTTGAACTAGTAAGTTTTTAGTGAGTAATAAGTATTTTATCTGTTTAGCTAAAGAAATGGCTCGAGATTTCTACTACAATTGCAATTTATTTCACAATTATTATAAAAAAATCCGTAGCCGTAGCATAAGTGGCAGTTTAGCCGACGAGTTATTCAACTCATTCATTCATTTCCTGCTGAAATGTTTTAATTAAGGACAAATTGTTTGATTTTAAATATTGGATTTAATGTCTGAGCTAACGACTAAAAGAATTCACATAAGCGTTTGCAGATTACAATAGCTGCTTAACCCTTTGTTCTACTTGTTTTAAAATAAATACATAAAATTGACAGCTTTTACTTCTTTGAAAGAGCATTGGTGTTACCCACGATTGATACCTTAAGCTCAAACTTGATGTCAACAAATGTGCCAATTATATGGCAATAGCTCCATATCTTATTATATATAGCTAATACAATATGAAAGTGTGTTGTAAAACACCTTTGTTTTACTAGATGCGAACCGTAATCCTATATCGTTAAGGTTGATTCTATTTTGATTCGTTAAAAGAAAATAGAACCAATATGAAATTATGTAATTAAATTGTACTCTGTGTTACCGAACATTGATATTAATTCGGTGGACAGGTTTAATGATAACATCTATTGAATTTACTAGCATCTGCGAGTGACATCGCGTATGTGCAAACATTTATTGATAAGTTTGAATGAGAATTATTGTTTAAATAACAATAAAGCTGAACTTACAGGTGACAAGATTTATTCAAAACTGTTAAATAATTTAAGCGTGAACAAACATCTAAATAAACGTTTTTACAAACTTGCACACTTCATTTATGTATTAGACATATTAATTTATTATAACACTACACTAAAGCAATAATAAGGAACTACATACTCTATATGTACGAAATATATCCATTATTAGTTTTGTGACCTTATTCCGAGAACTGTTGAAAATATGCGTTTTGTTGAGCATCTGCAAAGAACGTGTTAGTGTGGCTTTAGATAGCAAATTGGTCCTTCTTTTTTACTAGTAACTGTTATAACAGACGTTACGAAACAATGGGAATAGCTTGGTTGGGTCACCAATCAACCCATGACTAGGACAACACTGCTACGGCACCTCCGCACACCGGTGCAATGTCACCGAAATGTCGAGTAATTAAGGGTCAGGTAATTAAACCTTAACTTTACAATTAGACCCGTCATCTAATGCGTAAATTATGTGTTGAAAATGTTAAAGAGTATTTTTATATTTGTTACTTTGTTTTTATGTGTCAATCTGCGAGCGAAATGACTCTTTTGATTCGAATTCTTATAAAATTAATTAATAACTTCGTCGTAGAACTAAAGCTTTTCCTCACTTTACGAGTTTTTCCCTTTCCTCTAGTGTCGTGAATATAAAAAAAACCTACGGCGATACATCACGCACAACTCACGGTTGACGTATTTTGTACCTCAGATCAATAAAAATACTTTTTTATTGCTTTGAGTTTTTTACTCGCATTTTCATTACATGAGACAGTTAAGAACACAGTTTTTGTAAATTGTAGTTAATACTTTTAAATTCATTTTAGAGTATACAATTAATCTTTACAAAACTATGCATTGACAGAATAAAAAAGGCTTTAAAAGATGAAGATATTAATTAGTATAATGAAATATTGTTGGTGGGTACATCAACATTTTTATCAGTGAACGTCTTATGCTGATAAGATCGTGATATTAGCACTATTCATCTTTATCTAAACCTATACGTAAAGAACATGATGCTAAATACCTATTATTATATAAAATCAAAGCATTGTATTAATTAAATAATAAAAATTTAGACATCTATTATTGAGCTATCATTATTAAATTTCTGAACGTCGTAGAACCACAGAGCTAAAATTGCAATCTAAAGTTAGAAACCAATCAGATCTTATAGTTTCGCGGATAACAGATCTGTTAAAAAAGTTGTAGGATGATCGTTGTGACTGGCTTTATAATACAATTTACATTATTAAATGAAATAGAATAGAAATGAAATAGAAAAATGCCATCGTTAGTAAAAACAAAACTATGATATCTGAGATTTTAGAATAAGGATTTTTTTTAATATGTAAGTGCCAGTTGACGAATTCCTCATAATATTTTGGGCTGCGCTGATTAATTTTAAAGGAACTACTTGAAGGCGATAGAAGCGAAGGTGATTGATGTGTAGTTTATTTTCCACCCTGGCATGGAGATTGTAGGTATTTCCTTAGGGTGGAAATGTATAGCACGCCTATACAATAGCACGAATTCAAATCCAAAATCGTAGACGTAAGCATTAGTCTTTTGCTTTACTAACGTACTTATTTTTATTTCGCAAACTAAGACATGGCTCCATGATGACGATTGTGTATTGACCATTATGTTCATTATATAATTTCCCTTGGGCATCATGACTGCGTCGTTGTCGTATGTAACCTTGTTGGTTAAGACATTTACTTTGTATACAAGTCGTTGTGGGATTAAATAACCCATATCGAAAATTTGGCAATCTTCCTGGTATTGCCAGAGATTAGCGTGTTCAAACAAACAAGCAATCATTTCAGCTTTATATAGAGTGAGCATATTATGTATAGTAGGTATGTATAGATAACAACTGACAAAAATATCTATGTGGTACGCATGTCCCTGACACTGCCAGGAAAAAGGATTTAGGTTATGTTATATTATATTCATTTATCTCATGCACAACGTCCTGCTTATTATATTCAAAAAGAATACCCAGACCTTTGAAAGGCTTAGAGAAGGAATAGATCTAACACGCAGTGACCATTTTAGAATTTTATGAAATAATATGAGGTGCGGCAGTTGAATACCATGAATAGATAGGAATAGTTTGTTAGATTGTATTAGTAAGTAGGTATTCCTCCATCGCATCTCGGTAAACAAACAACTAAATTAGTTTTAGAGAGTCATATTAGCATGAATCTACTCAGTTTCGACTTTCGACCTTACAACCGAAAGCACTACTACCACTATGCCATTTAGGTAGATAATGACGTCTAAGAATAGTTGTTGAGTCGTTTGGCTTATATGCGATGGTAGAATATATTGAATCAATCCGTTTTCTCAAAATTATTGAAAATCCTATTTGTTTTCGTATCAGTTCCACTAGTAGATATATAACTTTTTATTCTGTTTCCATTCTACGTTGGAGACTGCATATCTATTGATCTGTTCTCTTTGAGACGGTTTACATTCAATGAATAAATAAAGTACCAGCCATAAATAATGGCGATAACTGTGAAAAACGCCACGTGTTTATGGATGAGTCATTCGATTCTAGTACAAAGGATAGACGAGTGTCTTGTTAGGCGCTCCAATAAAACTCTCCGTGAATTCATAAAATATGTAATTTGATCAGGATCGGTACTGGCGTCCGAGTCCCGTGGGTGAAACGATCGTCCATCGAGATACTCTGGAAATAGAATACTCCAGTTGAGGTAACAATGTCTTGATCTATACCACCGATACATAACAATTGAGTTTTATTGAACTATATAAATTGAAAAAGTAGCGTTCGATTATAATAAACAATAATGACAAATAAAAGTTTATTATATATCTTTTGAGTGGTTACAGTTATAAAATTGATTTATAATCATAGCAAGGAAGTAGTATTTTTTTTATTTTATAGCCTACCAAAGTGACTCCATTCCGCCTGATGGTAAGCAGTCAGTGGAATCCAGAAGTGGCGGCCACTATACCAAAAGCCATCGTCTTAAACTGCTGGTATGGTGGCCTCCACTATTTCGGCTGGGAATGGGGTTAGGTGAAGCGAATGAGGGAGGTGAGGAAAGAGAAAAGGGGGGAAATTGGACCTCCGGCGCTCTCACTCACCGAACGAAACGCAGTAGTACGGATACTACTACTCTTAAGTCGATCTTCTATGAGAGGGTAGTACTTCCCCGGACGATCCGCCCCATTCATGCTGAAATCAGCGTGGATCTACTACCGTAAAAATTTTCTATTATTGTCTAATTATTTTTTTATTTTACGGGAAAAATCTTGGTACCGTTTCAACTTGCAGCAAAAGAGGATTTTCGGGGGTAACCTTTGCACAGCATACCCTATAGACTTAGGAAAAAACACATTATAATGACACTAATAAGTATATTGGCAGCAAAAATTGTTGAAGTAGTTACTAATCTAGTCTATTTATTTGAGCGTACTAGAACCTACTTTTAACATTAACTCTTTTAACAAACTCTAATAAAAAGTTTATTTCAAATTAGTTTTAGCATTACCATATTACCATAAAATTACTAACCACACCAAGTCCAAGTAGACTAATTGAAACCACTGCTCAGTAAAATTTCGAGGGTTTAAAGTTGATAATGTTGCAGTATAAAGTGAGAGAGTTCGCGGGTAACAAACACAAAACAATAGACACTGTTTTAACTTAATTAAATGCAAGCAACAGACTCAGCGTCTGCAGGCGTTAGTTTTAGCATTTGCGTTTAAAAAGAGATTTATTTTCAAATTAAAATAAACACTAGGGTACCTAAACAAACATTATGTTAGAGAGGCGTATGAACTAGTTAAAGTAATTTTATTTTATTTTGCTAATCACTCTCATTGAAGTTAAGATACCTAAATAATTGTTAATCTTTTCATAATTATTATTTTATAAAACTATCACAAAGCTGTATTTACATAAAGTGAAAGTAACTCTTAATTTATTCAGTTATCTAACAATAATAAATTTATATGGTTGAGCACAATTAAAAGAAATCTTTTAGTAATTGTAGTATTTTTAGTGCAATAACTTTATTCTCGGTGCCCTGAGCAGACTTTATGCAAATTAGATAATAAATATATAAAAACTTTTATACAAAAACTGTTTTAAGTGCTATAATGGCTGCAGAATACAAATGTGGATCTCACTTCACCAGTATAATATTTTCAGGCAAAAAATTCACCCCCAGATACTAGGTAATTTTTTTTAACACTATTTTGCTTGTAGTTCGTAGAGATTTAAAATAAGCTAAAAATACCCCTAATTAGGATACGCAGATTTAGCAGTTAATAGCTTAGGGTCAGGTTGCGTTATATCATAATTTTTTGTTGTATTGTTTTGTACTAAAGCTTTTCATTATAATATAAGTTTCTAATAAATTTTCATCAGTTACCATTTAATCAACAGTCGTTCTACCGCCGCCTGACTTATTATAATTTCACCTTTTTATTCACTTTTATAACTTTTAACGGCGATCAATGCTCATGCCTTCTGTATATGAGAAGTACCTTTCCCTGCAGTGAGACAGTAAAAATTCTAATAAATATTATTATTTTTATTAATTTTAATAAAGCAAACTAAGAGTCCTGATCAGATAGTCTAATGCTTACAATAGCTACCTTTAATGTACCTGCCTATAATATACAAAAATATAGAAATCACATCCCCAACGGTCAAGATCTTCTATACTTATGGCCTATTAAAAACGGCCTCAATCATAAAATAAGAATAAAAAAGGAAATACAAAACAAACCGCTTTATTTTTTCAATTGCGACCACCACAGAATTTACGTGCACATTCATTTAACACTAAAAACCATATATTAGAAAAAAACATTGTTTACGTACATGTAAACGTTGTTGACCATAACAGCCTGACCATTGTAAGCAAGTAACATTTTGAGTAATTGACAGGCTTAGTCGGGTAGTACGTTGTCCGCTAGTGTGCTCTCTACACAAATTACAAGGAAAGTTTCCCTTTGAGGTGGTCAGCACATACCACTTTGAATACTGTGGTTTGTGTTACCCCGGCTTTAGTTAAACGTAAAACTTTGTTTGAGTTCGAAGTTACGAAATGTTGACATTGCCTTGAAAAATGACGCAAGCCTACATAAAGCTTTGTTATTTAAGAAGTTTACAATTAATATCTATGAACAATGGTTTACTTGTGAGAATCATCCGGAACAAGCAAAATATTATTAAAAAACTAAATATTATTAGAAATTATTAATGATACTTAAATTATCTATATATCACCGCTCATCGTAGAGACCTTAAACTTGGAGGGTGTGTTCTTTGTATTACGTAGGCATCCGATAAGAAAGGATTTTCCGAAATTCAACCTCTAAGGGGGTTAAAAAGGGGGGGAAAGTTTGTATGGGACAATGTGAATCCGTAGTCCAATCTACTTCAAATTTTGCATGAACATTCTTTATCAGAATTGATGGAAGATGTGGTTCGTATTTTATTGAAATTCATTGCCTAACGGGGTTAAAAAGAGGTAAAAGTTATTTTGGAGATGATTTGCTTTGAAGTTGATATTAATACTCCTAGCTTCTATTTTTAAAACATTTTATTTTGACACATGTCATGTTTAATAACTCAATCAAAATATGTCAAATGAAGTTTCTGTAGTTATTGTTGGACGTCAATTTTTTAAGCGGGATATCGTAAATAATTAATAGGATGATAGGATAATAACAAAAAAAAATAACGTAGGTAAAACAATTAAAAATCATATTAGAACCATTTTCGACTTCTACGCGGACGAAGTGGCGGGCAAACGCTAGTTTTTTAATAAAATAAGAATGCTTTGTTTGTCTAAAAATCGAATTAGTAGTGCCGGCATACCATAACCTGTACGGCAAAAATAAATTCTCTGCAGCATAAAATTCCTGTATTAGTTAATAGTTTGCCGATCAAAGTGAAAATCAGTTTAACAAAACAAAACAATAAATCGTAAAAAATAAAAAAGTCATTACATAAGTAACATTAAATAAACCAGCCTGTTTAACAGATTTCAAAATTTTTGTTTACTTAGTACTTAGCTATTTTTTGTTTAGACTAAAATTCACAGTGTCAATTATGTTAACAAAATTTGTCTATACCTACCTTTGCTATGTTATTAATGCAAGTAAATTAATGTTAACATAAAGTTATAAGAAATAAGTTTGATTACTGTCGATGAATATGCACCGTGTGAGGCAAAATCTAACCAGATGTATGTCGCACCGTTTAAGTAAAAATTTTCCTTTTACTGTGTATTTTTTATTAAATAATAAATAAAATCAAAAAATTTGGAAACAAAAAACCCGACTGCGTAAAAAAAACTTAAAAGAAAAGAAACCTTTTTTTCGTGCCGACGCTACATTGCAATATTATGTACCCTATATCACTCCTACAATTAAAACGAATCTAATGACACCTCATGTTAAAATCCATTAAGCCATTTAGGCCGTAGAGCGTGCTAAAGAAATAAACATACCTACCTACGTACATAGAATAACTATGCTCAAAAACATTAGACTTCGCGGTAGTCGAGCAAAAAAGACATGAGAGATACATATTCGCCTGTAATGTCTAGAGCAAAATTGTTGATCAATTTTCAAATATAATTTGGTCTCGTTGAAAGAGTTAGATTGCTCTATCAACGAATAACACTGTGAAAGAAATAAATTTCAGAAAAATATGTCAAGAGAAATATATCGTTCCTGCATTTTCCTGTAGTGTTTTTCTGTCTTTGCTTTTCTAAAACGTATTACAGAAACAGTTATACTTTTAACGAAACCGTTTAATTTACCGTGTCACCCGTTTTGTTTAGTATTTATGTCTCCAAATTTTCTTTAGTACCTACCTACTAATTCCAATAACTAATGTATCAAATAAAATACTATATTTAAAATCCAGTGTAGAAGTCTTTACTTAAATAATCTTAACTTAACTAAAGTGTATGTACTTCAAATTGTATTGAAAGCACCAAAAATGAAAGTTAATGTCACGACATTTCCCACTCATGTTATTAGTTACTAGCTTGTTTCACCCGCGTCTTTGCTTACTGCTCTACTCCCGTCGCTAGTAGTGTGATGTTACATAGCCAATAACCTTCCTCAGAAACTGGGCTATCCAACGCAAAAAGAGTTATTCAAATCCGACCAGTAGTTCCAGCGATTAACGCGTTCAAACAAACAAACTTTTCCACTTTATATTACAGTATAGATATAGATTTCTTTCAATCATTAATTTGAGTTTATTATTTTAAATATTTTTATCTATTCTTATTGTATATAAAGAAAATTCAGTTACAGTTTCGACAATTGTTATGAATAATAAATTTGTAAGTTTTGCAGTTGTGTTGCAGTTTAATAATTGCATAGACTTTGAGTAATTTTATGTAATACAATATAATTTCAAACAATTTTTATGTATTTGAAAATGAAAACAAATTTATGAATTTAATTTATTAACAACTAAATTACCAAAACGAAGAAGTTCATTAATAGATAAGTGGAATACATAGAAAATCAATACAAAGCCACTTCAATACTTCTACAATTATATTATTTATATGATTTAAAATTTGCTTAAATTAAAACTAATAGAGCTCTGCTTTCTGTAGTGTCATAAATGTCAATAACGCTACGAAAGTCGAATTGTTGGAACTACTCGGTTCATACAATTGTATGCACTGTACTAAGCAATACAAATAAACAATTTAATACATTAAAAATACTTAAATAAATCTTGATTACATACTGTACTTATTTTACTGATGGTGTATTTAATTAGGCATGCATTGTAAAGCTTTTTGATTACATTGGCATTAGCGTAGACAGAAATTATAAAAATCACTGTCTACATTTAAAAATAATGGCAAACTTCTGAAAATCTTTTTAATTCCTTTAGTAAATTGAATGAGATTTTTGGTTTATTAGCCAATTTTACATCGGGCTCTACGATTTTTCACGTTTAATTTATTTTGCTTCCTGTTTTTTAAGCCAATATTAATCCAACCACGGCTTAGACGTTTTCGATCAAAGCCATCACCACAGCCGAAAGACTAATGATATAATGATGACTGCTAGACATTAGGTCTCCCCCAATTTTTGCTACCTTGACCAATGAAAGCCATATTGCCTTCCCCAATTTTTGCTTGTTTGGGCGATTAAAGCCATGTTTTTTAGGGTTACAATAGTGCCATGTGGGACTGGCTACAGGTAACTACTGGGAATAAACCAAATTAACAACCGTTTATTTTTTCATAACGTGTGTAGCCTACACATAATAATATTATGAATTGTGCAACTTAATCTGTAGTTACAATCTGATTGTACGAATTTTTCGTAGCATAAGTATTATGGTCACTACGACCATTTACAGCAAAGAAAGATAACTTAGAAAACTTTTTGAAAATAAACACAAAATTATTTAAAATTCATATTGTAATTGAGAGCAAAATTAAATGTACTTTACAGTCACCGTCTTTTTTACTAGATATTTATACCTACAAATTGGACTGTAATAAAAAATGACTTCAACACTGATCCTAATTGCGCAATATAAGCCAGCTATTTTATTATTAAAACCGATTGCCAATAAGTATCAGAAAAAGTAGCAGATTACAAAAAACAAGGAAACAAGAAACTTTCTCGAAGATTGAAACAACACACCCCGAATAAGTTGGAAACTCACCAAAATAAAATACAGAATAACAAGCAGGTGTTTAGCGTCGACCTTTAGAAGTTTTCGCACCCGATCCCTCTTTTATTAGCTACCTCGAGCCCATATATTACTCTATATACAGAACTTAAATACCTGTATAGCGTTTGAATACATAAGCATCTTCAAATGCTTAACAAGTATGTAGAAATTTAAAATTTAAAACAATAGCTTTTAATTTGCATAATGCGTCTCTAATTGCAATAAAGAGTTATTTGTATGGTCATTAAATCTCTTAGTAATTATATGGTTGTAGGAATAGTAAAAATAAAACTGTTTTGTTAGACATCTTCCCATAACTTTATGGTGTTCAACTAAAGTCTGTTTTTCCTTAACGGAGCTGCCGTTAAGGAAAAACAGACTGTTTTCCTCTTCATTGCACATAAATTGTCTGGTACAAGTATTTCATATTACTGGATTATGTTCTTGGTATAAATCATTAATCTTAGCGATGCACGTAAAAGTTTTAAATCTAGGTTCTGTAACTTGAAGTGAGTTTATTTTCAGTCATTTAACCTTTTAAGTAAGTTAAAATAATCAATATATCTATTATAAAAACATGCCATGAACTAGTCATTCTTCTAAAAACTAAATTATCAATTACGAGGGTGTATCAGTATCGATAGGCTTTCAGATTAAACTAAATTAGCTTACAATATATTGGTATTCGTTCTATCAAACCCAACGTTTCACAAAACAAATATCACTAATTACTATAGTAACTATATTGTCGTATATACTTTATCAGTGTGTGAGCTTTATACTCATTTCACTCGGAACATTAATTAGTTAAGTAAACTCACTCAGTCCCTTTTCTGATCACGTGCGCAGTTTAAGTTCAGTCAAGTGTGTTTGTTTATAGACTTTATCCACAAATCTTCATTCCAATATTAAACATCTTACTCACTGGATTTTCCTGTATCCTTGGGCGATGAAAACGAAATGTCTTTGTAAAGTGCCGTCTTTATTGTTTTCAGTCTTAAAATTTAAGCTGGTGACTTTAGATTATAATGCTCTAATTCTAGGAAACCGGGCAGAGTATTAAGCTTTATAGATCACATTAATAGCAGTTCATATAAATAATATTATTTCATTCAAATATATATTTCATCGCATGTCTTTTAGATTTTGCTACTAGAAAAGTAGAGTCGCAGTTCTAAGACTTTTTGCTCAAATTAAATAAGTCTGGTAGTATAGCAGACAAATTATAAGTATACTGCAGTGTTGTGTTTCTAGTAATTCGAAGGGAAAAAATACTGTTTCGTAAGCTGTAAGTAAATTGGGTGGCTTTTTATGTATTTTGTATTCGTGGCATCTTTAACCACTTACCACCAGTTTGATCGCATCCTTATCTGATATCATTGACAATAAAAAATGGTTTATGCTGGTAGTCTACCTGCTTTATTCAAAGAAACGACTTTTACATCAGGTTAAGTAGGTCGTATTTTACACTTATTTAATTTAAGTATAACATTTTTCTCCCAGAGCATCTCAGTGAGCTTTCAAAAGGAAAATAATTGGCAAATTCCAGCATGTGTCTACCCGTAAATGTTTTCGCTCCCATCACAAATTCTTTGGCGTTTAAGAAATATTTATAGGACCGTCCTCAAAGCTTTTCTAAAATGTAATATCTTTTTATACGAGAAAATGACGCGTTTTATTGTATCGGAACAAGGCGATTGCAGCGGCGCGGCGCGGCAATCTTGGCAACAAGGCTTCAGTATTCCACATATATCTACACAATTAATATTGATATACTTCATTGTTATAGAAAGCAAGACAAGTATTCTATTGGCTTCAAACGCAAAAGAATCAAGCACTAAATAACTTAAATTTGTTTCCGCTGTGTGTTTCGGTCACTGTTCTCGTTAAGCCTCGTGAGGCCAGTAAATAGCTACTGAAAATCTAAAAATTTATTTTACCTACTTGAACTAGAAAATTTTAAAAGCCACGGGTAATTTATATAAGTACAGCTAGTGTTGCAAAATACCAAAAAAAATAGTTCTCCCTGGCTTTATGTTTTACAAATACGCGTATGTAAATTTTTTTGGCATTTCGTTAAACCGTGGAAATGGATTTCTTCATACAAGTAGATGCCTAAATTGTCTATCTTTTGCTCTCTAAAAAGTCGAAAGTAATTATTACAAAAGTTGGTTTTATATAATAAAACTGAGATCGAATAAGACGAGTAGACCCTTAATCAGGTCCCGTCACAAAATCCGTCCTTAGCTGGCATCTACTTACCAGATATCAAATTTATGGGTCAAGTACTTTCAAGATTTCGTATTTATTCAAGGAGTTGCCTTATATTTTTATACTCGTATATTAGCTATTGTTATGTCAGAAAAAGACATAAACAAGGCGCCTTTATAGCGAGGAATTCACAAAGTGGACATGCCGTCCGCTATTAACGTCAGTCAAAATCCTTTTATTTTAATTATTAATAATTTAACTGTGACCAAAAAATTAAAAATAAAGAGGAAAAAAAATATACGGTTGAATTGAGAAACCTCCTCCTTTTTTAAAGTTGGTTAAAAAGTAAAAGCATTAGGTCGCTTTAGACTACACGATTTTTAGGGTTCCGATCCTCAAACGAAAATAAAAATGTAACACCTATAGGGTCACTTTAAAATTATACAATAAACTCAGGTCGATATTACGACAGGTACGATACTCTCAAGGGAAAATGCGTATTATTTGGAAAAAAAAATCTTGACAATAAATAATGTGTTAACACGTATTTCAGTATTTTTTTTTAAAGCCTAATTATACATTTAAAATATAAAGATACAGACTAATATAATCTAAGTGGTAGATAGTTGAGATTAATGTTATCATTTATTTTATTTATTAGCTCAACAACCTTATTATACTTAGTCGAAATAATGGTCATGATTTACTCAATACTTTATTGCAGTCTATAACATAAATTAGTTAAGCTAGAGTTAGAATATTTTAGTAGATAAGCATCGCTTGCGCTTATACAAAAGATTTAAATAAAAATAACAACAAAAGAAAACATGAGTTGCTCACTTATATAACATTAAAACAGATGTGGTGACTCTTCTTGCAATATGTACTTGTTATTATAATGTAAGTCCTTTAAAACCAATTTAAAACCTTACGTTTTTAAATAAAGTGTAAGTTCGAACCTTATTTTGGTAACTATTCTACCTGCTTTATTATATGACTTTTGTTTTGCGTGAATCATTTACTGCTGACAGAAAATGTCCGACCTATTTTGTTAATCATCGTATGATTATCTGTTAATGTTTTAAATTCTATTTTAAGTTTCTTATATTTACTTAATACTATCGATAGCTTTGTTTATATGTTATGTTAGTACATATACTTTAAAAATCAAACTATTAAGTGAAATTTTGTGAAGTTGTTTTAAGTGATTAAATTAAGTTGTCTAACCAGAAAGCCGCTGTTATTTCCGCTATTTCTTGCTTCTGATTCTTCGCTATCTTATTTAAAAACACGCAACATATTTTGGTACATTTCTTCCGTAAGATTTATAAGTTTAATGCATGAATATAATAGAAAAAACCGACAAATTATTACGTAAAATATTATTAGTACTCCTATGTGAAACCGAGACGCTGCTGTAGTCGCTAGTGCATGTTTAGGTACGTACTAGTTGATTGGTAGTTGTACGCTGACTAAAACTATATACGGAACAGTTTGGGATTTCAGGATGTTCCATCCGTTGCCATAGATTTATCGCCGCTTTCATGCAACTCTGATAGTTGATTTATGAGTTCCATTATAGAATTGGTTGGAGCTATGTGCTTGTCCACTAATATAGTCTATACCTATGTAGAACTATTCTGTAGTTTGCAAAAATATTCGTGTTATGATTTATTAACATAATCTAAATTGGTGTCTCAATTTATATCTAGAGTACAAAAACGACGAATTTACAATGTTTATATTTAGTCACGATAACGTTTCATAATTAATTAATTGTTTTTTATTTAATTTTGCATACCAAATGCAGTAGCACAACTAATCTATAATGGTTTACCATAAAGAGATGGTATGACCACCGATTTCTAGAAATTCAAGGAGAACCTTATCCTAAACCTGAATATCTAAGTAGGTACTTACATTTTATACGAAGTTTAATATACTATGGCATTGTTGAGTATTTCTTATGACTAGTTTCGAGTTATATTACTCTACTAAGCAATTATTACTCCTTACTGTCAGATATCAGATATTACTTACTACAGACAGACTATAATTTTTCATTGTAAGGTTTACACATACCATTACACGAAGAAGCATAACCAAAATACTAACTATTAATAGCAATATACATACATACAATTTGAAGTATTTGAAATTGAAAACTGAGTAATATCAGTATTGGGTGCATGTCATTCATTCGGTTTCCGTGCACTGTTGCAAAATCTACCGATGCCCCTACTACAAACATTTTTCATAAAATATTGTTTGTAATTTTCGCATTTTGCTTATTTGTACATAATAATCAGCTTTTACTTTCCCTTTGAATCCCTTGGATAAGGATTATCCTGTAAAATTAATGAATCCTACAGTTTATCTTCCGTATAAAAATTAAATTTATTTTTAATAAGTACATGATAAAAATATTTATTTAGAAAAAATAAGTCGTAAAATTTACAAAATTAGATGGTGGAATAAACATTAATTAGGAGGGAGAAGATACTTTAAAAAAATAAATCATAGTATTTCGTTTTAACAGAATATTTAAAACATAAATCGCGTAATACGATAAATAAAACAAGATACAGTAAACAGTTATAAAGTATATTATTCTCTTTTTTCTGCTAAAATAATCAATGTTTCAGCAAATTTTAAAGGATTTTTTTTCTTATGTTCGCAGTGAAAAATTTGTATTTATATAATTATTTGTGTTTATATTGAAAAGTAAAATAGACTCCAACACCCAATGGTAGAAACTCAGAAGAGTGTCGCTAATCCCCGTGGCCTCACTAATGAAAAAAGTTCCAGCCTCTGGCACTGTCAGTTTAACTGAAAATCGTCGGCTTTCTACACCGAAGGTATTACGAATGCCGACATCTGAATTTTTTAACAAACAGACGTATGGAAAGGCTTAACGTAAATATAACATAAATCCGCTCCAAAAGTAATAATTTGTGAAAGGATGTGATTACATTAAATTTTAAGCCTTTTGCTGGCTTTCTTTGGAAACTCATTATGAGATCAGAGTTTGGAATTGAATCTTACTATAAATGTATTAGTACACACAACATAATTATTAAGAATAGCTATTTTTATTACAGAGAATGTAAGAGCAAAGGTCGTCATGGCATTAACTTTGTAACATTAGTGTTTGACAAATTTAGACGTGGGCAGTGGGCACCTCAAGAAAACTTTATAGCGATATAAATAAAGTTGCATTGCAATTCATATCTTTTTCAAGTATTTTTGCCACAAATATACCTTTAAGTGAGTATCCATTATTCTGTAGAAGTTATTAAATATTACTATCGAGGCTATATTTTATCTGGACGTCATTACTTTTCTATACCAACATACAGCCCTAACTCTGGTAATTTTGACAACAAAGGCGGTCTCCGAAAATAGTTAATAACATCCTAAACACGCACCTTTGCTCATTACTTGCCTCGATAGTCTATTCAGGCACATAATAAATGTAATTTTTACTGAAAAACTTATATTTGTGTAGGTATCACTTAAAAATTCTTTAATTATATTTCACAAAAAAATTGTATTACTAATATTCATGTTGTACGAGTAATTTCTACGAGAAGTATTCACCACGAATTTTTATAGTAGAATAATTTAGTTAGGCTTAGCCTAAGAAAAATTTTATAATATTCTATGTAAAAAGGGCAATTTTGTAGATCTCTATGTACTTAGTAAGGGACATAATTCAAAGGAGTTAATATTAAAATACAGGTTTCAAATTAATGGGCTAAGTAGACGTGACCCGATAAGGATAATAGGCTGGAGGCTCGCGTCCCTTAATAAGCTGAGAACCGTAAACCATGTTATCACACGCGTGCAGTGTCTTACGAGATTATGACAAATCCTTTTGATGAGGCGAATTATGAGGGAGATTTATTTTATAAAAAATATACTGAAAACATTTCTCTCCTTGACTGCGGCAGTCGGGAAAAAGGGTATAAAAGATTACGAATTTTGATTTATAATAAATATCGTTTAGGCACATGTCACATTCTTGAAACATTGACGATGTTAAACCTGTATAAATGTGTACCGAATTAAATTATTATTCCTTATTAATCTTCTCATTACATGTTACTTTAATGAAATACCTCAAACCCAGCTGTGGACTATAAGAGCATGAAAGTAATTAATGAAAAATTAAATGCACGGATTCAACAGAATTTTAATACTAAATACAAAACATTATTTAATTTCTTAACGGAAAATTTAACACTATGCTGCGAAGTAATGTAATATGTATTAAAGACCCCAAGCTAGCCCAGTTACCTATAAAGGCTTACAGTGTGCGCCTGAGTGGCGATGAGCGCGAAATGGCTCGTGAACTGTTAACGGTCCAGACGTGAACAGCTTGTGTAATTCAATGGCCAAACTGAAGCACGAGCTTAATGGTGGAATGAAAAATTTTGTTCAATATGTTTACCTCTTCAATCCGTTATTTGGTACAGTTGGAGTTGGGCAGGAATTTGTACGGGGACAATTTAAACGTTGACAATAGGTGTTTTATCATTAAAATTCATTATTAAAAGACAATCATGTACGAGTCGGACCCGTGTACCAAGGGTAAAAATGTCTGAAATTGCCAATCCGCTTTGAGAAAGTGACGTGATCAATTCTTATATCTGCTCTGATGAGATAGGCCTTTGCCCTACAGAGTGGGATAGTTATAAGCTGAATTATGGTGTGGTCATATTGCCGAGTATATTCTGATTTGGTCAGATACAACAAGGTTGATGGAGCTAACGTACACCTTCGTTATAATTACGTAACAATAAGGCAGGTACACTCGTTTCTGCAATGTATACTCATGCAAAAGCGAGCCAACCCTAATGTCAATCTGAAGCTATCATAACATTGATCACGTAACGCGTCGTAGAGGTTCTTTGTATCATCAACCAATTATACATAGAGAACTTGCGTGTATCTATAAAGACTGGTAAGCTCTGAATATTGTAGTCTTCGCTTGTGTAACGTGTAAACGTACTCATTAGCATAATTATTACAAGCTCCTTGCAATCTCCTTACCTTATCGATACGTAAACCTATTTCATTTTTAACCGACTTCAAAAAAAGGAGGAGGTTTCTCAATTTGACAGTATATATATATTTTTTTATTTGTGTTCGCGGTTAACTTCGTCGATTATGAACCGACTTTGATGATTCTTTTTTTGTTGGAAAGGAGATATTCTAACGGTGGTACCATAATAAGGAAACCAGGATTTGATGATGGCATCCCAGAGAAATCGAGGAGAACTTTCGAAAATCGTACTGACGACTAGAGCATTTGTTATTTTTTTCATTTAGTATTTTAAGGCACTACTATTTAGTAAAGTTTTGAGTCGATCTGATAATGGATCACAAAGACAGATGAAGAAACTCTTCAACGATTGACAGCAATTGCTTGGTGTTTGGACTTAATTCATTTCTAATGATGAGAACTTTGCACCCATGGGTTATAAGTGCTATTACAGGTGACCATAGACAGTCGAGGGAATTCCTCACTAGCAGTCATGTCGGGCTTACTTCATAAGGTTCAATATGCCAAAATGTTTAGTGTGTACAAAAATAATACCGAAGTAAGATTTAGGTCTACCCATCATCTTCACCACCACCAACCCACTTCAAAATTATAAAATTCTTATTTAATTATTTCTGATTAACTAAATCAAAATACGAATTACTTTATGCTATGTTTAAATTTATATTTTACTTTTTAATTTTCTTCCTATTTGAAGTCGGTTTTCTTTTTGTTAATAATTTTTTTATATAGGTATTATATTAATACACTTAAATATATTATGTACAATAGCGAGCGTTATTACTCATTTAGATTAATTAGTTAATTTCACATTGATTACTTGAACTCAGAACTGCTAAATCTTACAAAACCTAACGTTTAAAATGTTTATACGTTTACATCATTGCATGTACATTAAATTTCTTTAACGTTAGCAAAATGGTTTAGATGCCGCCATTATAAAAGTAGAAGAAAAATAAAAGACAAAGTAACACTTTAATCACAACGCGTTTTAAAGCGGCGACATTATGAGGTTTAATTTCACTACCGTATTAAAATTACAATAAATGGACATGACGTCAGACAAGTTATTAAAGTTAAGTAAGTAATCTAAGTGAAAATTTGAATAGTGCATTAATTCGTCTGCTACTCTGATATTCAGTGAAATTTAAAAAAAATATCATAAATACGAGTTGAATTTAGATTATAAGCAATGAGGTATACTCCTAAATACTCAAATGTCACTTAATTTTAAAAGACCCATCATAAATATTAGAACTTTATTTATATCTATAAGAAATCGGAATATCTTGAAGTTATCTAATATCAACCTAACAAAGCATAACGTATTTTACGCAACATCAACTCATGATACTCGTCTAACTAGGACAACAAATAGAAATCTGAAATTGCTTACCTACTTGAGGAAGCGTAGTAATCAATGCCTTCTTAGTACATTGCCTTCGCTTTATACATACATAGCTTTTCGCCCTTTATCCTCAGAGGGGTAGGCAGAAGTGTTTAACCACCCACTTTTCGCCATTTTTTATTTTAGGGCCCATGTAACAGGGCGCTAGCCTGTTGCCATATATCGGGCACAATGCCAGATTTCTGGCTAATACCGAGAATTTTTTGATAGAATAACCCAATATCACTTTACCCGACCCGGGGATCGAGCACCACCGAACCACAGAGGCAGTCTTATAGTGGCAGTCCTTTGCTTTACGGTTGGAGAATAAAGAACTGATAATAATATCTAACGATTCTTTGCCGTTTCAGCCCATCATTCCAGTGTAAGATGAAGACCTCTTCGGATATAGAGAAGGCTTGAGCATTGATCACAATGCTGCTCAAAGCGGATTAGCGATTTCAGACTCATGTTTTTAATTGTAAGTCCAGATTTCCTCACTGTGTTTTTTCGCCATCAATAAGACATACAAAACTTCCTCCCTTCTAATACTAAAGCGATGCTTGTGCAGTCCTTAATCCTACCCATAATCGACTATGGTGATGTGTGCTATTATGACCTGAATGCAGACCTTCTCAATAAATACGACCGTCTTCTCAATAACTGCATTCGATTCATTTTTAATCTTCGTAAATATGATCATATTTCTATCCATCGCTCTCAGCTAAAATGGTTACCTATTCGTCAACGCCGCAGCTTGCGAGCTCTCACTACCCTCTTTTCCATCCTCAACTCTCCTTTTTCTCCTAACTATTTAAAGTCTTTCTTCCAATACTTGTCTTCTATTCATAATAGAAATCTTCGGTCTTCAAACAATCGCTTACTTGTCTGTCCCTCTCATACTACAGGTTTTATACACTCATCGTTCGTAGTCCAGGTTATTTTCCTCTGGAATGCACTTCCTCTTGAGGTCAGGTTGGCCAAAACCGATTTACATTTAAGCAGAAGGTTCGTTCTCTTCTGTTGGACGAACTATCGGTAATATCACGTTAACCTTGCGTTTGTTAGCTTATAAATATTTATATATATATATATATATATTTGTATATACGTAATATGTAATTTATATACTTATGTATATGTATTATTAGTAGTATATTTTATGTATTATATTATTTAGTTTGTATACATTATTTATATTATTTTGCGTATTGTATTTACATATACCTTCATGGTTCCTTTAATGTTTCGTATAACTAAACTTTATCTTTCTTTTTATGTTATAACTTCTATGCACCTACTTCGTTCATCTCTGCATCACCTTGGTTGACTGGTAGAAAATGCCCACGGCATTAAGTCCGCCTGTGTACGCATGTGCATTAAGTTTTTTAAATAAATAAATAAACATACATGTAACAAATTGATACATTTTATTAACAAACAATGTGTAATTGATTATACTTTTGTACTCAAACAGAACACATGTCATATCATCGAAAAATGTTCAAATATAGCAATGTTGTTTGTCGTTTATCAAAGATGGATCGAGTAACGCGTAATCCTATTCGAAATAACTGAAAGGAGATCTCATGGGTGTATTTAGGTATCGCCTGATCCGTAACTTAGTGATTGATGAATGTGATAAGACAATATAATTGGGTGAGCATTATGTCAGTATAGCGGATAAAGTTTCCGATGTTCAAAGTTATTAGGGTTCACGCAAGCTCGAGGGTTCGGAAATATATATAGTTTTTTAATGTCAAAAAGAAAGTATTTCTAGTCTTCTGTCATTTCTTCTGTTAATTTTCCCGCTAACTCCTAAACTGCGCTACAGATTTTGATGTGCTTAATATTATCATTCAGAGAATTTCTATTAATTGCGTGCCAAGACAAATCGCTTTTTGTATTAATAGGTAATAAAAGATTCTGTATACTCTTATTATGAAATTGTGACATGTAGCATATTATATTGATTGAAATTAACTTTGACTATACGTTCACAGATACCTATTGTTTATGATGTATTTTATAATACAATTAAGTTAAGGTGCTGTAGCGAAAGTATATTTTTCCAATACTTAAACGCCGTCCGCCGTCGAAGCCTGCCATTTTGTAGGGGTTCAAAGGTAATTTATTAGCAAAACCACTGTAAGAGCGCTACTTACGTTACCTTAATATAAATACTAAATCTCTACTAAAGATAAAAAAAGCTAAAGTACTATTTTATTTGTATAAAATACAATTCTATTACCTAAATTGAATGTTACCAATGCATATCTAGCCTATATGCGATCATAATTATGTTTTCTTTACAAAACGAAGTCATCGAAAGACGGTGACAACATAATTTAGAGACGAGGTTTCCTTCGTTTTATCGAAAGTTTTTTTTTTTTTATTTTTTTTTTTATAGTATAGCCTACCAAAGTGACTCCACCCCGCCTGATGGTAAGCAGTCAGTGGAATCCAGAAGTGGCGGCCACTATACCAAAAGCTATCGTTTTAAACTGCTGGTATGGTGGCCTCCACTATGGCGGCTGGGAATGGGGTTAGGGGAAGGAAATGAGGGACGTGAGGAAAGAGGAAAGGGGGAAAATTGGGCCTCCGGCGCTCTTACTCACCGAACGAAACGCAGTAGTACGGATACTACTACTCTTAAGTCGATCTTCTATGAGAGGGTAGTACTTCCCCGGACGGTCCGGCCCATTCATGCTGAAATCAGCGTGGATCTACTACCGTAAAAAGATTATAAATTTACTTCTTCCATTTCAAATGTTATAAGTATTATTAAAAATCCATCAAGACGAAGAATAATCTAAACTTAATGCTGAACAATAAGCGTCATTTGTCAACTCAGTTATCATGAAAGAAAAAGACGGAGAAATAATTTAGATCTGTTTTTTTCTTTTTGCATGAACGAATCCATTTTTTGTATCAATGAAGGGTGATAAATTGAATGGGTCAGTAAGTCTAGTTACCATAACCATTGCAGCTACAGGAAAAGGTTTCAATAAATAGTCCATCGATTTTGACAAAATGTAGTTTAATATTTACTGATTTGAAGGTATTCATTATTATCATTACTTTTAATCACAAACAGAGTATCTTCAATGCAATCAAAGAGATATTCGAAAATGATCGGAAATAATCAGGTGAGAAGCATACGTTGTTTTCAAAGTAGATCGTGATACGATACGATATTGATTGGCACTTGACACCGCTTTGTGATACCTGGATAGCATTACTGGGTTATGGTATTAATAGAACATTGTCTGCATGTTGCACAATGAAATATTCGTAGTCATTAAATGTGTCTTTGTTGTTTTGTACATATGTACCTACTTGTATCGGTATTCAGTAAGTACTTACTAACTTCTTGTTTATTTAGTTCGTATTAACTTTCAGCTGTGATTAAATAACTAGCCATAATTTTAACAGGTTAGACCAGTGTTCAGAGTTCTTAGAAAGAAATTAGGACGAGATGTTATGCGCTATTACCACGAAGCGACAAATAAGCGACTAGCCTCATATTATTTAATCTTACATCAAAATTTATTTTCTGATCTTTGCTATACAGTAGTTTTGCATACACAGGTACACACTATCTTTTAATACATCGACGATCGTGAAAAATGTTACTTAAAAACCGCCGCATATGAGAATATTTCAAAATCAACGACAATTTTTTGGCAAAAAATAGATTCCATCCACTATTGTAGGTGAAGCTACGAGCAAAAACAAGTTTTAAATTAAACGCAAACATAGTATAGAGTGGTCACACGAAGCACGAAACAGCTTTATTTGAACCTAACTTCAGAATTGGAATAAATAAATCGATGTTCAAATAAGTAAATATTTAAACTTCAATACTCAAAACAAGGCATTTAGCATCCTATGTACATAAATGACATGGGACGGCCTTATTGATAGGGAGTATTGACGACCCTTCTCTAACTTTTCAGTAATTTGGACAATGACTCGACGAATCAAATGTCTTCGGTAATTGGAGTCAGGAAGTCAATGTTCAAGAAACCAAGGAGTCACTTGCTGTAATTATTGTGTGTACTGTGTATGTAAATGTGTTTTTTGCTACAGAATAATAAAAAGAAATGCTCCTATACAAAAATAGTGTTATGTTTAAAAACGCACAAATACAAATGTGATTTTAATAAGCAATATATGTTATTAAAAAACAAAAAGCCCGCCTACCTGAAAAACAGTGAAAAGAAAGAAACCATTTTTTTTCTGGTACTGATGGTACATTGAAAATTTATATACCCTATGTCACTCCCACAATCAATACGAATCTAATTACATCTCCTACGTTAAAATCCATCAAGCCATTTATGCTGCAAAGCGTGCCAAAGAAATAGACATACATACTCACATACATACATATATACATACATACATACCTAGATACATACATACATACATACATACATACATACATACATTCATACATACATACATACATACATTCATACATACATACATACATACATACATACGCTCGAAAAACATTACCCTCCTTAACTGCGTCAGTCGGGCAAAAAGTCATTACTTTCTGTATTTACATTGGATGTTACTTACTTACTTGTCTTAAGTTGTTGTAAAGAAATCTGAACTAAAAACTTGCCAATCTACGTTGTACGTGCTTGGTGATCAATGGCCATGCCTTCACTGTATGAGAAGTTTTCTATGCATCGGGACAGTAATTAATTGGTACATTACAACAGCAAAACTAGCACTGTTCAAATTATGACGGTTATAATTTCACATTGCAGTCAGTCAAATAAAGTGTGAACACGTTTTTGTAAGCCTTTTTATTATGATACCATTATTATAGTTTGCCTTGTTTTTAGAGACTATTTTTCTGTTGTTTCCATGCATATTTGTATGCTAATATTACATAGTTACTTTTTATGACACATACTAATATAAGTGCTGAATAAATACTCGCACAATATTGTGAAAACAAGTAATTTGGTCTTCATTTTCGTTTACGTGCCCAGTTTTTCATGACAAATAGCTGAATATTTTTTTGTGATTGTCATTTTTATTTGTGTTTTTGCTTATTGTTGTAAAATTAATACGTGAGCAACTTAATGTCCACTGTCAGATATAGGTTTCTCTCAATGAAGCTTACCGTATTCACCACACCATTGATAGGCATATTGGCGCACTAAGGTGATACTTAGAACGCAGGTAATGCCATACGTTAATTTAGTTTTTACGACACTTATCTAATGAAGGTGATTCGGTGGTTTAGGTATATTCTACATCGAAGCACATACACATAATAGAGAGGAACCAAAGTTGTTTTAGGTTGACGTAATTATATAATAACTACGTATATTTTTATTTACAGTTATTTATTATAGTTATAATAATATAATAGTTTTACTTGTTGGTTTAAACCAGTTTTAATTAAACTTCCTTCAGACATTAAAGTGTTAGTAATTAGAAACCATTGCAGGGAGTGGGTAGTGACCAATCACTGTCATTTTTTCATCGCTGCTATCTTTTACTAACAATGTTTTGCTGGGCACCGCTACACTAGAGCCCTTAAGCTCTTCCATCTGTTTACATCAGCTTGAAAATGTCAAGCCGTGGATGTATTTTACTGACCGAGGGTATATAGAAGAAAATATTATAATATTATACTTTTAATTGTATGCAATCTAAGTTTATGAAACAACTTTGGAGCCAACTAGCATAATTATGTGTGGATACTTCATGGTAACTGGTAATCGTAAACATATGGGTGTGTTTTCTAAGCATTGCAAAAATCATGCTAAGGAAACTCAACGAACCCTGCGTTGCGCAAACAAGTCTGATCTACTAGGAAGAAGGGAATGAGGGAAGGAATAAGAGGTCTCCTATGCACTTACTTTACATTACTTACTTTCTTACTTTACTTACACTCGAACGAAGCGCATTAATATTGGGAGAGTAGTTATTTTCAGTAAGAATTCGCTAATTCATGTTGCAGCTAGCATCGGGTACATAAGTATACATAAAAGCGCATAATATCATAAACACATGAAACCTTATAACGTCCCTCTTTTAAAGTTGTCCACCCACTATGTTTACAGAAACTTTTACGATTTATCCGTTTAACTTTTATATAGCAAACGAACTTAAATTGCATCGCGAAACTATCGGTGTCCATTCAATGCAGTGCGGTTAGTATTGAATCGACACACAGTGTGTTCAACAAACTGAACGAAGTAGACAAAAGTCATACTTTTATCGAGTTGGCGTAAGGCGTAATGGTGTTTAATAAACAACAAATATACTTACTTCCCGTTTATTGAAGTAGTATGTACATTTTAAATATTATGAAATAACCTAATGGATTGCAATGTATATAAACTAATATTTTGTTTTTACAAAGAGATACAAGATGTCATTATATTTACATAAATGTTGTTTACACGAAATTAACCACTTTTTAAATTGTGTATTAACTATTAAAAAACTCAATAAAGTTGATATACTACAAACATACTAATAAATATTGTTAATTCGTAAAATCATTTATTCATTGTGACAGAATATTTACATGACATTGATTTATATCCTCTTTAGTATAGAGACAGCGTTCTAAGGAGTTTCTAATACACCACATCTCTCCCCTCCTAGCTGCTGCGGATCAAAGGTGCAGTCAAGAGCTGGTCGAGGTGTCTGCGCCAGACTTCACCAATGTCAGTGCGAATTTCGTAGTGTAGTCGGCCTAAACGTTTAGTGATGCTTCTAAACTGCCACCACTTCGTGGCACTTGTATAGTCACGAGCCTGTACCCAATCACCAGTTTTGAACTCTCTGACATTGACCTTCTGAAGCGCTGGTGCGGTCTCCTTTTCTTTTATTAAAAACATAGCATGTAGTGCTGTGCGTATTTCTCTGCCAAACATTAGCTGGTACGGAGTTTGACCATTAGCATTTGGCGTTCGTCCGAGACGAATTCGCACCGTTACTAACTTATCTATTATGTTTCCTCATTCCTCCTCTAATCTACGTAAGATTATTTTAACTGTCTGCACAAAACTCTCAGCTTGTCATTGGTTGCAGGGTGGTATGGAGCGGAGGTCTTATGAATGATCATACAATCTTTTAAATATTTTTCGAACTCTTCCGAAACGAACTGTCGGCCATTGTCTGAAACCAAGACGTGAGGTGTTCCAAAGGTGCAAAATAGTTCTTTTAGTTTTTGTATGCACCAAGAGCTTGTAGTTGACTTAGTTGGTATAATCTCAGTCCATTTTGAGAATGCATCTACAATGATTAAAAGTTGGTAGCCGTGCACAGGTCCAGCGAAATCAATATGAAGTCTTTGCCAGGGGCCACTTGAATGTTCCCAGTGGTGCAGAAGTGCTTTCTCTGATTCATTTTGTTGCAATCTACAGGTTCTACATGACTTGACTTTCGTTTCAATCTCGTTGTCAACTCCTTTCCAGTATACGAAACTGCGAGCCAATAGCTTCATCTTTACAATGCCTGGGTGACCAAGGTGTAGTTCACCTAGCACTTGTTTTGTTTTGTGTTTTGAAATAAAGACTCGCGATCCTTTTAATAAACAACCATCATGCAAAGTAAATTCATTGTCCTTGTAACCGAGTGTTTGTAATGGTTGACCAGTTTCCAATGCGTGTAGCAAATATGTACAGTCGGTGTCATTTTTTATTTCTGTCGCTATGACATCTGGATTGATATCAATGGTATGAATTTGCTTGTGACAGAATATTTACATGACATTGATTTATATCCTGTTCAGTATAGAGACAGCATTCTAAAGAGTTCTTATTACACCACTTATACAAAAATTAAAGCTTTGAAATGTATATTTATTGCATATTAGCTTATCACGGCGTGGTTTCACCTGCGTTTTTGCTTACTGCTTTGCTCCCGTCGCCAGTAGCATGTAGTAGATGTTACATAGGCTTTAACCTTCCTCAAGAACTAGGCTATAATACGCAAAAAAATATTCAATACAGACTGGTAGTTCCAGAGATAAGCCCATTCAAACAAACAATATAATAGTATAGATTGCATTTGTATAAGGCTATATATAGCCACCAAACTAAATATAATTTTTAATTATTATACAATTATACGACTATGATAAGTCTAAAGTAGTTTACCTACTAACCTTAGGTCATAGGTTGTGTTTAAGAATTTCCGATGTTCTTATTTTTGTCTAGCTGATATTAAACAGAAACACTGTGCGATACCGCGTCACCATTTCTATCATAAATCGTTAAAAGTTTATCAAAAGCGATGCACTGCTCGTAGAGTGCTCCAAGGGATTTCGTTAAAAATAATAATATATTTAGCTGTGTGTCATACTATTGTCCACAAATCGCGATTTGTCATATTATTAGTTTAATATCTGTTTTAGGATCCAGTTCCACGTATAGTACAGTATTTTATCCTGTATGTTTTATATAGACAGTATGAGAACAATTCAGGACCGGTCAACTGTAGAAATGCTTAGAGATCCTATAACGGTGCACGCTTTTACTGCAGGTTGCCAGATAGGATTAAAATTTAACTATCAGAATATCATAACATCGAATTTATAAAATATGGAGGCATGCACCATTAATCGTATAAACTCTGAATTCAGTTTGTATGTTTGTCTAAAAATAGCCTTTGTTTTTCAACTCATGTCATGAGTTGTTGTTGGGTTTGAAAATCATCAAGCAATTTTCTCTAACGTTCGTCTGTTGTATTGTGAGATGCATAAAACATGAAAAATCTAATAAAAACCTCTATGTGTATTCGCGTCCGTGTCCTACTTCCAACTTTTTAAATTTCTACGCATTCTTGCACCGTAAAAATTAATAGTCACAGATTGAATTTTAGTATTTTTATTTATTTAATAAACGATTATAATAATATACCTAAAATAGCATTGTCAAGACCATGGGCTGGAATTATTTATTATTTTCAATACATTTGAAAATATTATAACCATGAAAAGCTTATTACTTAGTTTTGAACTGCGGTCATGCAAAGCTTCAAAGCGTATCTAGGTATATCTAACGCTTTGTCCGCAACCTACAAAAAATTTTGCTGAGCGTTGACTACCGCCAAAACTACACTGACGTGAAACAAAGAACAGTTCATGCCAACTATTTGTTTAGTGGTATTAACTTAGAAGTTTTATGTCAAAACAGAGGTGGAATGTGTAGAAACTTTGTTAGGCAGTGGCTTAACAACAAGGTATTTTAGTAGTTAGGTAACAAAATATTTAGTCAGTTTTGTGTATAGGTAAACTTTATAAAATAATATTATAACATTATTCTAACCTATTCCATTACATTCCATAATATAACATAAAATAATTAAAAGTTTTTAGAGATCTTTACCTCAGTTACACCTTAATTTACATAAAACCTTATAAAACACATCATAGAACTTGTATTAAAACAACCGTAAGCTAAGTAAAGTTAACGATATTTGCATCACGTTAGGAAGTAAGGAAGGCAGAGGAAGGCCACATACACATACACATACGTCTTGGTTGCAGGAGTGAGATATTTAAGGTGTGGTCACATCCAGAATAAAGCTTTTCTGTTGAAGCTATCGTGATGAGTCTTACAAAGACTGTGATTGCATAGCTTCTTGTTTTCAATGAATGTAGTTAGTCATATGTCATTTGACATATGACAAACTACAATAGAACTGGGCATAAAGTACGAGAACAATAGTTGCCATCGTGTAATATCAAAGAAAATTATGACTATAATATTAATTATGTTTACGTCACAGTTGATGCAATTTCTTTCAATAAATGTAATGAGTTTAAATAATAGCATAATTAATATTAACTTCATCTTCTATTTGAAAAACCAGACAAATTTTGTACTAAGCAATTAACATGTATAATAGAAAATTACGTTCTCTAAAATCAGAATATCATACATACATTCTAGTTCAATGGCGTAGGTCGACACGCATAAAGGGGTTGAAATGAGGGTCACAATAACTTAATTAAAGAGACTTCGTTAGGGATGGAAAATTGATGACTAACTAACAAGTTGAATGTTAAGTGAGTAGTTGACACGAGAGCTGGTTGTAGAACGAGGTCACCTTTGAATATTATTTATTATTTACAATAGACTTTTCTTCAGAATTATTTTCTAATTATTGAGCATCCAAAGAATCAAATAAAATCCTACAGTGTTTCATTTATCGTTGAAAATAGAATGTTTGCATCGCCTTTTTTACTTAGATTATTTATATAATTTATAATATTGCAGCTACGCAAGCTAAATGCATAATAAATTATATTCCTATCTAAAAACTGGCATCATTTGCAACGTATTGTAATAGAGATCAAAATCTGAGAAATTTTGTTAAGTAGGTATGCCTTTTCAATTCATTATGTTAGATAATAATAAATAGGTATGTTATATTTAATCAAAGTAACTATAAATAACGATAACTTCATTTATCCATTTGATCAACCTCGAGCATAATATAAAAATTTCCATGCGATTGAAGTCTACCTTAAGAAATCTACTTTGTAACATTTTCCGTGCAGAGAAAGCATAAAATCCTCGAAGAAGATTTATTTTACTCGCTACCATTTGTAGTAGAATCCGTTACATTTCTGCTGCGGTACCTACCCACAAACTGCATATCCATCGATCAATGTCTTTAAAAATACGATTAAAAAGAATCGGGTTTGCTATAGCAATATCTGTTGTTTGTCCAAATAAAACTAAATAATTAATATTAATGGATTAAATTCGTAAACGGACAAATACTTACTCGTGGTGCTACAGCTGTCATTGAAGGGAAAAAGCAAGACGAGCTTCAAGGTGTTACATAATTAACTATTTTATAACAAAAACTTTGCAGTTGTATTTTTAATAACTACGAGAATGGCATTTAAAACAAAATTATTACTAATGAAGAAGAGCGAGGCGTTTCATACACTATTATTTCAAGTCCGATGCAATTTCACTGCAAACAAAACCTAATTCGAGATCATTAAAAAGGAGATTCAACGAAATCCTAATGGATCTGACACACAGCCGACTCTTAATGAACGTCAGTTGGAATATATCAGCTGAAGATTGTCCTATTGTTCACTAGCAGGCCCGTCTTCCGGCGATCTATCAAACAACTTACTAATTACGACCGTGCGTGCCATGTTGATTGATTACAAGAATAACAAAACGAATTTTCGTTGTAATAATATTATATTTTATTTGCGTTTGATTAGCTTAAAACATAATTGTTTATACTAAAATTTTTAAATTTTAGGCAGCAATCAATCTTGAGTAAAAATAACAGCTTTGTAAAAGTAGTTTGTTGTTAACTTTTTGTTAAATAATGTAGAAAGGTATTCAACCGCAAACTTTTAAGTTACGGTTGAACACCTTTACCCTATTAAGTCTTAGTCATTTTACCGTAATTAATCATACTTCTTTAATCATTATGCTTAGTTAAGTGATTTGGGATGATACCTACCTCGGTGCTACATTTAAACTCTTTATAGTAATTATAATGTTATAGTGACTTCCATTTTATAAGTTACTAATCGGTTCGTGGTGACTACAGACTAAACACCAGAAGGCGTAGCAAGGGCAGACCTCTCACAAGGTTAACCGATGACGACCCCATAATACATGTGGCGGGCAATGAATGAATGAATGGCTTACGACCTGTCAAAGAGGCGATACTAGGCGAGGTTTAATGCTGAGTACCAACGTATTCAATTTTTTTAAATAATATATTAAATATTTTATTTAGAAAACTAATCTATTTTTTAATTGTAAGACTCTTTTAATAATCGTAAATTAGTTTAAAAAAAGAGAGTGAATGAGTCCAAAAATACTGCAACATCAAACTAATTTTTGTTTATTTTTAAGTGATTGAAAAAAGAGCAGAGGCCCTAGACAAGCGGCATAGATATCTATTCTATTCATAGAATAAATTAAAAATGTATGGGATTGACAAAGCTCACGCTAACATTGTCGTAAGCTTATGTCAATCCCATAATTTTTTTATCAATTCTATGAATAGAATAGAAATCTATGCCACTTGTTTAGGGCCTCAGGTACCTACCTATTTTATTTTATATTTATTTTACGTGAATTCATTGAACATTTTATGTAAATTTTCCAGAGGTCATTCACGTAGTGGAGGGTAAAATTATTTATAGGATAATATCCCGACATAATAACGTAGATCTTCGTATATGTTAAAATATCTATTTATTTCGGTTTTATGTACTAAGCCCTATTTTTTTCAAATTTATAATTTAGAAGTAAAATTTTTGATGTGATATGATTTCAAGAGTGATCTAATAGTAAAACACTACCACTTAAGACTGTACCTCACAACATTTACCTTGTTTTGGCATTCGTTAATGAGTGGTATTTGTTAGAATAGAATAATTACTAAGGCAATAAAGAAATACCATTGGTATTAGTTTTGTGGTATTACAACGGAATCGATCACGCTTCATAAGTTCTCAACAAATAAAATAAGGAGGTATAATATCTTACAAGCGTTCTAAGTTAAATGAAAGTTTGTAATAAGTGACCTATTTTATTATTAACGAAAGTTAATGCGGGTAACAATATATATTTTAAAATTTAAACAATGTCGTTTCCTTTTGTAATGATTGATTACAAACAGACTAAAATTATGAGTTTCATTCAAAAATTTTGGTGATTTAAACTTAAATCTTAGTCGGTGGGAGCGTGACCCAATTTAAAATCTTTTGACGCTTTTTCAGAAGTATTGGGATTCTTGTTATGAGTTACAATAAAGTTCCCGAGATAAGTGAGTTCTGTACTCAAAAGATGGTAAAAAGCGAATATTTTAAGAGCATTTGTCCTTTTTCTTGAAATGCTCTCTACTGGGTACACTCCAACCCGATCAAATAATAATAATCGGACTTTTGCTTACTTACCTTTTCTCTCTAAGCATAATAACGTTATCTTTAAATAATATTGAGGAAATAAGAAATTCTTATGTGTTTTTCAAGAGTAATGGACCTTTTTGTTTCACTCTTATATCCATCCACATATAGTGGACTTGCGCGTCTTTCGTTTCTAGATTTTTTTAAACCATTTAGATCACCTCGCTACCTCTTTTTTGCCTAGTTACACTGCCACTTGTCTAGGGCCTCCAATCTCATAACAATTACTCGCATAAGATTTTAATCTAAATAATTTATATAACATCTCTATTTGTTAGTCTTTTTTCTGCAAATATACAGCTAAGAATATAAATAAATAAAGGCTTTGTATCACAAAGAACGTTTACATTTCTCAACAGACGAACCACAACCCTTGAATGAATTAACTGGTTTACTCTTGCAATTTTAAATCTCGAGTTTTTGAGGTGCGTCCCTTGTTTTGGTCATTTAAAGGTAACAATCTGAATTAGTTTACTGAATATTGTTTAATTTTTTAAAATTAAATTGTCGATTTAACGATCCGCGGCGCGATTTCACCCACACGTTAAATATGATTTGTAGTATTCCTTCAATTTTCGGGATAAAAAGTAGTCTATGTCCGTCTCCGGCACCGAATCTATCTACATACCAATTTTCATCGAAATCGGTTCAGCCGTTTAGGCGTTGAGTGGTAACAAACACACACACAGAGACACACACGCACACACACACATACAAACTTTTGCATTTATAATATTAATAGGATGTCGAGTATCAAATGTTAAATTTGATCTCACAACTAAGGAAAATATTATAAAAATAAAATATTTAAATGTTTATAGAAAATATTATTATAACAACTATTTCCTAAGGAAAATATGAAAACCATACTGTCGTATTGCACCATTCAGTTTTACGAAAGCGCTTAAAATATAAAAATTATGAAAATGACTGAAAAATCCTTAAACATAATTATATAGCCTACGTTACCAGCTCAATTTGTTGATTTCTAAACTGGAAAAAGTTTTCAAATCGGTAAGTAGATTTTTAGTTAAATCGTTGCAAACAAACATACAAAAAAATTAAATCTTTTCTCTTTACAATATTAGTATAGATGAGAAAATATTAGAAGAGTTAACCAAACAAAATCAAGTTTTGATTCAAATAAAGAAGCACTTTGAAAACTTGAAGCCTTTTACAAACATTAAAATGGCCATAATCCATTTCAACCGTTGTTAATTCTAAGCTAAACATGAATAGAGCATATGTATATAATTCTATATAATATAATAAGAATACGTAATAGCATTCAAAGAGACTCCACAATGGTATGTTTGTATAGTTATATTTTGTACTCTATGTTTACGGCCTCGACCTTGCAATGTGAAAACAGCTTGGCTTTGTTTGCGAAGTCGACAATATAATAAAGTAAGTACGCTATATTGTAACATGCTTAATATTATAATTAGAAATGTGATATTCTTAGTTTTAATAAATAAATATGTCATTTACATCATGCAATCATAGCTTGTAAAAATTTAAATCTCAGCGAGTGTACGAAATTTTCTATAACTTGTCAATGTGTAATCCAAATGCTATGATTTCTTTGACAACATAAAGAAAATTAACCAACCAAGCAAGAGTAACCAACCTATCAATCTGAATCTTAGGAACTAATAACATCATATTGTATCAAAGAATTTGCGTCATTTAGAATGGTAAATACGTGGATCTTGTCCTGTGTGTTTTAAGCGTTTCTGCTATGCTTTTACATAATTACATTCATGGTAGTAGATCCACACTGGTTTCAGCATGAATGGGCCGGATCGTCCGGGGAAGTACTACCCTCTCATAGAAGATTGACGTAAGAGTAGTAGTATCCGTACTACTGCGTTTCGTTCGGTGAGTGAGAGCGCCGGAGGCCCAATTTTCCCCCTTTCCTCTTTCCTCACCTCTCTCATTCCTTTCGCCTAACCCCATTTCCAGCCGCCATAGTAGAGGCCACCATACCAGCAGTTTAAGACGATGATTTTTGGTATAGTGGCCACCACTTCTGGATTCTACTGACTGCTTACCATCAGGCGGGATGGAGTCACTTTGGTAAGCTAATATATAAAAAAAACTAAATTATTATTTGGAATCAAACATAGTTTAAACACCAGGTTGCCATGACAGGCTTCCTCTATGGCGGCCGTGAGAAATTTTGTCACATCTAGGATAAAATACGGTAAGCATTTTATTCAAAAGGAAATATATATATATTGGAAAAGAGTGTTAGGATTTAATTGCCCGTCATAATTATTTATGAAGTATTGAATTGGGATCCTTTAGACTCTCCCGTTTTGTTATGAAGAGAAGTGGATAAGTTTTCTTTACAACTCATTATATTCATAGCGAGATCCAGGAGAAGTACAATAATGACATAATAGTATTATTACTTTAACATTACCCTAATGGTCTGTTTGGATGCATTAGCAGCGTGACGTGAAATAATAAATGTTCTGAATTCATTTATTAAAATAAAGTAAAGTAAAGGTTTTTTGTTGATTTTAGGTTTGATAACATAAATATGATACCTTTAGTGATATTAAAGTTTTCACCTCTTTGGTGATATTATGATACGTTCTCAGAATTATTACATTTTGTTCTTGCTTGTCTTGTTCACCAAGAAACGCAACCTGGGCCACTTTACATTACCCAGGATTTTCAACACCGAACTAAAACTGTCAAACGATGTCAAGTACCTTGGCGTCACCCTTGACAATAAACTAACATGGAGCAACCATATAGACAACACAATAAACAAGGCAACGATTATATTCTACCAATGTAAGAGGATGATTGGTAAGACGTGGGGACTACAACCCAAAATAATACTATGGCTCTACAACACCGTCATTAAACCCATACTCTCTTATGGGGCAGTCGTCTGGTGGCCGAGAACTAAACTAGACACTGCGGCAAACAAACTTCAACGGATACAAAGGTTAGCATGCATGGCTATTACAGGCTGCTTCAGAACTACACCGACGGCGGCACTAGAGGCTATGTTGGGCCTCCCACCGCTCCCCCTCTACATCCAACAGGAGGCAGCAATGACGGCCCTTCGCCTCAAAACACTAAACTTGTGGTACAAAGGTAAAACAAAACATATGTCTCTACTAGAGGGACTGACAAACGAATTCCCTATAATAGACGCGGCAAACGACCGCATACCAAAACAATTTGTCTTTGACAAGAAATACAAAATACAACTGCATGAGGACCAGAGTTGCGAGGGATTGCGACTAGGGGAACTCAGGATATTTACAGACGGATCAAAAACAGGCACGGGGACCGGAACCGGGATCTTCTCTGAAGATTTAAACATGCACATATCAGCACCGTTGGGGGCCGAAAACACTGTCTTCCAGGCTGAGTGTATGGGCATCTCCCTGGCAGCCTCGGCGATCCTAGCAAGAGATGTCAGGGATCATTCCATCCGTATACTCTCGGACAGCATGTCTGTCCTTCAAGCGCTAGGAAGCCATACAATAAACTCCAAACTGATATATGACTGCCACCAAAAATTATGTCAGGTAGGTACTTACAACAACATCACTATACAATGGATCAAAGGGCATAGCGGCTCCCGAGGTAACGACGCAGCCGACGTGCTTGCGAGGGAAGGCTCAGCTATGAATGCCGTGGGACCAGAACCCACTGTTGCCATTCCCTTTGGTCACCTACGCACCCTGGTAAGAAATCATACCATAGATCAACACAATAACAAATGGAAGAACCATACCGAGTGCAGGCAGGCTAAGGAAGCACTTCCAGAGCCGAATGCTCGCTTCACGAAACAGGTGCTCCGACTGTCAAAACAACAACTTCGCACAGTCACAGCCGCCATCACCGGTCATGGTTCTTTCAATAAACACCTATTTGTCATGGGAATTACAGACAGCCCGCTGTGCAGAGCTTGCATGCGGGCAGACGAAACAACAGCACACATATTGCTACACTGCCCTGAGGTCGCCACATACAGGGCAAGATACTTTGGCGACCCGGATTCACTCCACGAGATCGTTGGGGACATCACAAGTCTGCTGGCCTACCTCGAGGAGCTGGGATGGATCGAGTGATCGCCGCCCACCCACACGCAAAATACGCGCACAGCCGTGGAGTTGCGGAAAACAGCCCGTTTATACCTTATACCTTATATCTTATACATTTTGTTCAAGTATTTACATAAAATATAATTGAGATTCTTCTGGCTATCCCAGATTAATTGCATGGAATATACGTATGAGTTTCTTTACATAAAGATGGTACTAAATCATTAACGACATTAAATCTATAAAAATATTATATTATTATCTAAGTTTTGCGTAGTAATATCGTTAAGTTGGTTAATACTCCTAACTAATGGCAATTGCAGCAACTAACGTTATGAAGAAGTAAGTTTCTTATGTTTATATCCGCGGTAGCTCATTTACTTTTACGCAATACTTCTAATATACGATAAGTTGAGTTAACTGTAAATATTGTGTGGTCATTTTGTATATAACTATTAATACAACTACAGTAAGCTGATCGCATAGGAGTGCTTTATGGATTTCACCAGTCTTGATGTAAATTGGACACTATTTAAAAATCTTTAAAAATATCAGTCCAGTCGTAATTTTACAACCATTTCTTCATTATCTATTTTATTTTCAATAGGTATTTCTAATCTAATCTAACCGTTAAAAGTAAAAGTTATTTAGCGGATCGTTCCTAAAATCTCTCTCCGTCGTCGTAGCACACAAATGAATTCTAATTTGCGGTCGAAGCTTTCACGTTCCAGTACAAATTAATCAAGGTATTGTGTTAAGGAAGTTTCAGTTTCGTTTTGACTTCTTAGTGACACAGTAAGTGAAGGCGCGGTAAGTTCCGCTCTTACAAAAGGTTGTGTGTGGTTTGTATACCTATGTTAGTTCCTAGCTTTAGTTTGTAATTCCCTATGAAATATCGTTTGTTCCATGCGGGAATCGTTCAAGATCAGATATTTTTATCATATTTTTAATCTACGCGATACGATCGCGATTGAAAAAAAGCTAAGATGTAGAAATGTGTCCATACGAGTTAGATTAGGTATTGTTAAGATAAATCAAAGAACATAATGCTGCTTGCACATCGAAAATGTCATAAAATATTTGTCTAAGATTAGTTTCACAAAAACTTTTTAAGTTAAGTTTATTTATTTGTCTCAGTTACAAAAACTTAAAATCTAATTTTTTTAAACACCACTTATATACAAACTACGCAGGTAATATCGATACGGTAGGATTATATAATAATCGTCTATTTTGTACATAATTTAGGTAAATATGTAATAACATATCGACAGCGTGTGGTTGAATGATAAATGGGACAGTTTTGGCAGATGTCAGGGAAAGTTTGGAAATTCAATATTGCGGATATTAAACATAAACCACATTATGATCGAATTATTCAAAAGCATTGGTTTCAATTATTAGCTTTCAATGACATCTTTCCCGAAGGGATACATTACATTGTGTATGCTACCTGTATTTTGCCAACTATGGCATAGCTTAGCTGTTTTAAAACCAAAATGCCATCGTTTTAAAATCAAAGTCAAAGTATTATCAACATCAAACACGTTAGTGCGCAATATTACTTTAATTAAGTCTTATATTAAAGGCTAGTTCAATCATTCAATGCCATTATTTTATGATTCTTTACAATGTTTTCTTTACTGTATGATATAAATTTTTAAATCAAACTAAAAATACATACGAATTCTAACACAGCTTGCCGTGCCCTACTAACCCTAACTATTGAGTCATGATGTTATTAAATTACAACTTACCTAAACACTCCAAAGATTGCTACTATAAATTTGATAATTCTTAAGATATTTGAACTTTATAAATGAAGTTGTTTCAATACAAAACTACTACAAATTGATTCAAAAGCCACACTGAAATAAAGATATATCACTGTAAATTTTATCATAAATGTAAAATTTTAATACCTTTTGATCCTTATACCATTAGTTTGCGCCGGTACTCAAATGAGATTACTTTTGATTATGAGTAAATTACCTATATTAATCATCGGTACCATTACCAAAACCCCAGTTTCGGCAGTAAGAAAATGATACAAGCAATTTATTCAGTACTTGATTACTCCCTAATGTCTGCAATATTATAATTTTATTAGTATATTATGTTAATAATAATGAATGGCTAGTCATATAGTAAGAAATTACAGTTTATTTTCTGCTGTCTAATTATTCCAATGCACATCTTAAACATATATCAATTTTATATTTTTCTTGAGTAGAGGCTACATTAGTTTTCTAGTCATTGTATTAAAGTACCTACAAGTTCTATTTAAAGTAAATTAGAAGATCTTTTATTGAATATTTTTATGGCATCTTCTCGTGTGATACCTACTTTGACGACCATTATTCTGTTAGAGAAGTATAAACTACCTTTAGGTTATAAATGCTAGTTTACAACGGGGTCGTCACTTCCAGCCGCTAAATAAGTGTTTTAACAAAATATAGTAAGGTATAATTATGGAGTGCATAAATAAAGCACAATACTTAGCTCACAACATTGAATTTGAAACCTAATCTTTTCTATGCAATTAATAGGTAGCAACTATTACGGTTTCTATGTATTTCCCTTACCAAATCAACCAGAACACGTTATAATATTCTCCTAAAACGTTGTAGGTAATGTTGGTATACAACGATGTACGTAATTTCCATTAAATTAACAAAACGGCGCTTTAACTTAATTTGGAACTGTTGTCCGTAAATATAGTAAGACAGAGGCTGTTTCACGTAATTTATGACACTTTAATTAATTTATGTCTGTGACTATCGCAAGAGCTATAAAAATAGTATTAAAATTTTGTTTATTTTTTATATTTTGTGGGAATGCTTGATGCTTTCTTTGTTTTGGCTAACGGGATAAATATTTTGCAAACTTTAGGTTTTTTGTAAAATAGTGAAGTAGGTATAACATTAATCAGTAGGTAGGTAGGGCAAAACATTAATCTCGAGAATAATAGCTTTTGGTTTTATCCGTTAAGTTTTAACTTAATAGCCGAAACGGTCAACATCAAATTGCAGAATGTTACTACTACGAATCATGAGAATGGCAGGGCAGACAGATTTGTGCTTATTAAAGGGTCTCTCTGCACGACTGTTTTCTAGCTCAAAATCTCTAAAGTCTGATTTGTGTCGGTTTGAGTACCTAAAACTTCAATTGTAAGATAGTTAAGATCAAACTTTCCTTCTCTGATTTTCAGTTAAAAGTTGAAAAATAAATAAAAATATCTGTGACTTTCGAACTCTTTTACAGGTGTATAATAATTAGTGAATTCTAATATGCCGTATGCCATCTCATAAGCATTCATGTGTTGTCACGTGATCAAAATCTTAACAGGTTCTGTCCAAAATGAACCACATACCGTCCGAAGCAAATAGTCGATTAAGGAAAGTCAATCTTGTAATGATATCGAAAAAGGTTAATTTCCCACTTAACTAATGATTGCTATTATAGATAACTGGTCTTTATAAACTGTAATGAGATGACATCTAGATAGAAAATGAGGTTTGATATTAAAATGCTTACTATCACAGATTATAGGCTAATTGGCTGTTAAAAATATTTGATTAAAAAGGAAAATTGGAAATTGAGATAAAATTGGTTGATCCAAATCTTGACAGCAAGTTTTATGCGAAGCGTGGGTATATTAGGCATATTACTATATCGTTCGTGAGAATCCCCGTATAATTATAATGTATAAAATGTGAAAAGAAAAAGTTCTTTGCAATTGTAGTCTAAAAATTCCATTTAGAGTGCGTCTTCTTCAATGCTACATCTGGCCTATACTTTTATACGGATGCGAAATTTAAACCATTACAGAAAATCTCAGAAGCGTATAGAGGCATTCGAAATGTGGGCTTATAGAAGAATGAGGGCAATGCAATAGCAATGCATACTTCGTGGTTAGGCATGACCGATACGAGCTACTGCAACTCGATATGATGGGCAAAGCTGCTGGAAATAGACGACAGGGTCGTAGGCACAAATCTTGGTTACAGAACATCCGTGAATGGACGGAGATTTCAAGCGCTGCCGAGCTGTTTTGCCTTGCAAGGGACAGAGACAAATATACAGAGCTGACAGCCAACCTCCAAACTTGGAGAGGCACTATAAGGAGAAAAAGAATGATAAACTTACAACAAAATATCGTAAATTTTCTATCCAAATTTTAATAGCATATTTTATCTTTATAATATAAACATTTTCGATGTTTCTAAAGCGCGATTTACTTGTATCTAGTCTAGACTTGCTGCATCGTGATTTTATCGTCTATACTGCACGCTCATTCGAAGTGGAAAATGGATAACACCGGAGCCTTGCATCGATAATATTAATACTAACTTTAGAGGCTTCAGATTATATTAAATAGATATCAAGTCTGGTGTAAAAGGAAATAACAATAAACAAAGACAAGTATTTTTAGTGAAAATTAACATGAGAATGTTATATTATTATGTCATGTGACTGACAGATTCAATTATAAAGATTTAATCGTATTTTTATTATATTTATATGAAGAAAAAATTCTCTCGATTAATAATTTCACTCGATTTGACGCCTTTAAATTTTAATATTTAGGCGGTCCACAGTTCAATAACCAGTTCATCTCTGCCCATGGGTGTCGTAAAGGAAAACAGCGGTACTTACGCACAAAATATCATCTTACTACAACGATTGTTAAGCTGCCTGCTTAGGGAGGCCTTTGTTCTGTTGTCATATTTCAGCTGAAATAATAAAACTTTTTATACCAAATATTTTATCAAGTATTGCTATTCTAATATAGCACAAGCAATAACAAAATATAATAATGTTTTTTTATTATTTTGATTTTAATTCACAGTTATTGATTGCCAAAAATATACATCAGGAACTTGAATTTCACTGCAAGTACTTTGTTGAAATTTACGAAAATTCATGAAAATTTTAGTAGCTGATATTTACGTGATACTGATTGATAACTTTGATAAGTGAATTGTCGAGCGTGACTTGGAATACAAAACTGTCCAGGATCCAGATAGCTCGGTAGGTATTGTTGACTGGCTGCTAAATTGGTTCTATAATTGGGCTTAGTATAATATCTTGGCTTGCATGCGTTCTCTATATTTATTCATAACTAACTTTCCGTGGCGCAGTTTTACCCGCGTCTTTCTTCTTCTTCGTATCTTTGATTACTACTCTGCTTCCGTCGCCAGTAGCATGATGTTACATAGCTTTTAACCTTTGTCAAGAACTGGGCTATTCAACGCAAAAAGAATTATTGAAATCTAACTGGTAGTTCCTACGATTAAAGAGTTCAAACAAACAAACTCTTCCGCTTTATATAATATGACTGGCCTGTTGGTCTAGTGGTTAGTGACCCTGACTGCTAAGCCGGAGGTCGTGGGTTCGATTCCCACCCAGGACAAATCTTTGTGTGATGAGCGTGATTGTTTGTTCTGTGTCTGGGTGTAATTTATCTATAATATGTATGTATTTACAAAAAAAAATGTATATAAGTAGTATATCAGTTGTTTAGTACCCATAACACAAGCAAATATAATTGCTTAATTTGGGGCTAGATGGCGCTGTGTGAATGTGGTAGAATATTATTATTATTATATTATAATAGTACCAGTTTTCCGCGGCGCAGTTTCATCCGCGTCTTTGCTTACTGCTCTGCTCCCGTTGACAGTAGCGTAATGTTACATAGCCTATAACCTACTTTAAGAACTGGGCTATCATATGCAAAATGATTTTTTCAAATCCGACTATTAGTTCTAGAGATTAGAGCGTTCAAACTAACAAACAAACAATAAAACTCTTCTGCTTGATACTCGTATAACAGTATAAATAGATATCCATTGTATAATATGTTTAGGCAGTTCAAGGACAGTAAAAAGGATTCTTTCAGCTAATGATGCTGATATATATATACATTTAATAGCTTAATGTACGAAATTATCCTCGAAGACTATTATAATCTTGTACTATTACATTTCTTTTAGTTTCGTTTCACTAATTTCCCTTGAAGCAGTTTGTTTTGCAATTGCCACAGTTTGCGGCGGCGGCGGCGTTACCACTTACTATTATTAGGTAAATCCCATGACTCGACCTTCATGAACTGTAGCAACGAGATCGATTACACAAATTTATCTGAGGCCCTAGACAAGCGGCATAGAATAGATTAAAAAACGTATGGGATTGATATACGCTCACGCTAACATTGTCGTAAGCTTATGTCAATCCCATACATTTTGTATCTATTCTATGAATAGAATAGAAATCTATGCCACTTGTCTAGGGCCTCTGATACTTTCTGCCAATACTTGTCTCTTTTTGACTTTCAGCTTCAAAAATTATCAGGATCAACTCAATTAACAATAACAAATGACGTAATGCAATGTTACTAATGCCTGTTATTAATTAAAGAGCGACTGACAGGCAAAGATAAGAAAAGGTTGGCATAATAAGGCTGGAAAAATGCTACCTACTTTATTACATAATTATCATTAGGGGAAATTGTTCGCGATCAACGCTAAAACTTAGTACTAAGCACCTTACACACTGTAATGAAATTAGTGTTTCTTGATGCACAAACGACGAACATTTTTAAAATACGAAAAACCTCTAAAGAAACATTGGTACGTTTATTAGTTAAGTTAGTTATAGAGTGTGATGTTATGAGTAAACTTACTTTTAACGAAAATGTTACCTGAATAATGACAATAAAGGCACATAGGGTCCGCTTTAGTACAGACGTGAGATGTTTATACTGCATCAAATACGCTGTATCACACATAATTATGTAATAAGGATATCATAGCGCTTTGTTACGCTTATCTGTTAATCTGTGATACGTGTTACGATTTTGAATAGGGACTGTTCAAGTTCTGATCACTTTACACTGAACTTTGTTTTTAAACAGAAAGTTCGAATACTAGGTCATATAGATATATTATTTACTATAGATATTATTATAACTAGGTCATATAGATGTAACATAATTTTTTTGCGGTATCTGCACACGGAAATGTAGTTTAAGTACATAGATTTCGCGATAGTGTCATTCATCGTGATTTCTTGACTGACCTGAGGGCCTAGACAATTTGCATAATTGCTGATCAAATAGAATAGAATAGGATAAAAAAATGTATGGGAGTGACATAAGCTAACGCTAACATTGTCTTTAGCTTATGTCAATCCCATACATTTTTTAAATCTACTTTATTCTATGAGCATTTATTTATTTAATTAGGCATTCTTTAACTATAAGAATATGGTTTCTTAAGACGCCTACATTATAAAAAAATTGCAATGTATGAATATTTACCTTTCATCGTACGTTATCTGGTTTATCACATTGTAAAAATTCATCACTCTGTGATAAGTGGTAAATGTTGATAATTTTTATATGGTATCCAATTAATTAACATAAATACTTCTTACTTCAAGTAAGACGTAGTCTCTGAGGGGATAGGTGTAGCATATACCTATGTATTTTATGCTTCTAAAGGGACAAACATTAGAAAAAAGGGGAATCTTTGAACGACCTTTGAATTTGCTTATTGTACACAAGTTAGAAAACTACTTGAGTTCCCTGCACTTGTGGTCTCGTACAGCTTTATTTAGTATCTGCATCTCTGGAAGCAGTACGTAGATTCATAAAGGTAGTAATCGCTCAAGGCCTAGATGGCCGAATGCGGATTAACAAGATTTTGATTGAATTTGTTAATAAATATTTTGAAATTTTTTAACAATCTGGACTACCTAATATCTGTTTTGTTATTTGTTTACTATCGTGCACTAAAAACTGCTTTGTTGCTCGAATTATGTCCGTCTAGGTTGTCTGGAAGAAATAGCCGCTAGCGATAAAACCGCCAATTGTACTTACTGGTTTTGGTTTCAGTTGTATTTTCTTTTACAAAAATGTACTTTATGATTGAAGTGTAAGATGTCGTGTACAACAAATATTATATCTAGGTATATACCATATTTGGTGTAGCAGTTAAGCTTTGACACTATCATTCCATTGAATTGTAGACTAGGCTTTTTTCTTCCACTGAAGACTAATATTTATTTGTTTGCTATAACACTTTGTTATATACAACTTCAAATACACGTATACAGTTACTTATAATCTTGAGTAAAACGTTAGACGTATCGAGATACACGTCATTACAATGCATAGATCTGAGATTGGTATAATAATCTGCTGTCGAAATTTGACGTCCATGTTAGTTCAACAAATAGAACATATCCGTATTATGGCTGATCTACACTGATATGCCAGCACCACTGGATTCAGGCACCAAATATGTGCTGTAGCAAAGTAAACGTTTTCAATCCAGTCCAGCATCCAGTGTATCAATGTAATTATTTTCAATCCAGTGATGCTGGCGCCAGCTACTGGAGCAATATATATCAGCCTTTATGCAATAGCATTACCACGTTTTCGGATTCACTTCAAAGCCGCTCTTCAGCTTCTGATTCAAGTCAACATTTTAAACTGTGCTTGTCCTGGTTTTGTATTTTTGACTTTAGCTAGTCTTTTGTTTGGGTCTGCTTAATCTCTAACTAACTAACTAATACTTAAAATCGTTAAAATTGTCGGCTGTTCTCCACTAATGCATGTACATATAGGCAGACTAGCTGCGCCCTGCAGCTTCGCCCGCGTGGAAAATAGTCTTTGAAATCTTTAACTCTCCGTTTAAAAGGTGAAAAAAATCCTCACCCAACTTGTGGTTAAAAATACCAATTAGTAAATATCTACCTCCTAGTACCTAGTAGTGACATTTCTTAAAGTAACTAGCCGAGATAAGCTTTCTACATATTTTAATAAAGTAATGAATAAAACCCAATGGTATTATGTTTTAATTAAACTAAAAACTTGTACACGTTGTGCATATGTTGCATTTTATATCAGGAAGTTCGCTTAGCCGTAGCTAAGCGAACTTAATACTTAATACATATATATACACAATAAACTAAATACATAACTATCTAATTAAGATGAACCGTAGTTCATCTTACTTAGCTAGTTATGTATTTAGTGTCATTTATGTATAATGATAGTATAAGTATTTCAATATAGCGATGACACCGAAACTTAGAAACGTTCTTCGCTAGAACTTATGTTATCTGCACACCACATTAGTAGTTCAGAGGCTTTATCATGAAACGAATACTATATTGGGTTATTAAAAACACCAAAGAGTATCACTATCGATCGAACAGATTAGGACAAAGTATGTGCAATCAAGCAAAATTACCTTTAAACAATTTATAATATTTACTGAAGCTACAGTATAAACGAATAAAGTACCTGTTTTCAAGTATAATTTATATAAGACACTGGAACAAGGTTGTGATATAATTGTTGTCAGATTTGTTCAACAGCCAGAGATCGTTCAAGTCTGAGGAAGTTACTAGACTCTATCCATTATTTTCGCTCATTACACTTTAAAATTTGCTGTGATAAGTTTCAGGGAAAGCGAACTTACAAACTTGGCGTATTTTGATAACGGACTTAATGTTCAACGGTAAAACGAATGCATTTATTTTAAACTAAGAATGGTAAAAGAAAGGTTACCTAATCATATCTTCTAGATAACAATACATTAGTCAGTGTCTAGATATCGCACACTAGCTACAAATCAATAAATTTAAATGTTTAACCTTACCTACATCTCCAACCTTTGAATCCCATCTTAATTTTAATGGTAGGTCACCATCAGACGACATAGTAACACTTTATCTAACGAGGGGACCGCAAGAAAAATATTTTTCACCAATCAGACAAGAGTGCAAGTGAAGCAAGTCTCACAGTTCAGTTTTATCATAATTGACTACGCAGAACTTTTTCTCTAAATCTTGAATTCTTCGCACGTTATTTTTCTTTGTCTGGTGTTGGACAACATTTATTGCATTCATTACAGACTGTTGAACATTCTTATATATTGTCTAGACCGCGTGTGTAAGTATCTTACAAGTTGTAAAACACTTTAACAAATTTGTTTGGTAGTCAAACCGTTCTTGTAACGTTATTAAAAGTTTGAAGCGCTTCGAACTTCACAATAGCTTCAAGTGCATGAATTATTTAGGTATCAATCTTCATATTATGACACCCTTTCATAAAGAATGCATAGCAATTTTTTAACAAAACTAATTCTCTGAATAAAAGTAATCGATCAACACCTCCACGGCAGAAGTTATAAGTTTGTTTGTTTGATGCTAGAAGTTTTAAAAGACTCTTGTTGGTACCAAAGCAAAAGTTACAAAGCCTTCAGTTCGGTCGGCAGGCGCCTTTACTTATACACTTTTGGTTTGTAATACGAATCTCGTGGGACTAATATAGACGTTTCTCAGATGGTCTGCGACTTCCTGGTCCACCCTTTATTTGGTTAGAGGGTAGAAATATTAACCGCTAATATCTTTGATGTTTTCAATTTAAGTATAGATGTTGTTTGATTTACGAAGTGGTTAATAGAGCAAGTTGTCCTTATTACGACCAGGTAAACCCCTCCACCACAAACTCTTTAGTCGAATGAAAAAAACGGCATGCTTAACATTTTGTAAGCTTCATTTTGAGTTACTACTATGAATATTTTATATCGCAAACGTCTAGATTCATCCCATGTAAAGTACTAAAACCAAACATAGTACACGCCAATCCATATTTTTTTTGTCAATACTGACATAATTATGTAGATTTATTTTTCAACGATTTCCAAAATCAGATTTCAATCCTTATCAATCTTATAAACTTCAGTACCCGTTTGCGTGTGGTTAACGAGAGGAACCAAACACGTACATTTTTGCCGTTTAGACCTACTGGCTACTGGCCTATTCAATTACCCGTGTTGCCGAAAAATCGAGTTTTAGAGGTTGTCTGATCTATTAGTGACAAAATGACGACAGTCGCTCCTTGCAAAAGATGAATAAATAAACTAACAATCAATTAAACTGGCAGACGAATTATTCTATTCCAATTAATCCACATTTTAACTTTATTTGATAACTATTTCTAAAACATTGAAATGTCATTCAAATCCAAATGATATCTTGACTCATGCTGCGTCATTTTAATATGAATTGTCGTGACCGTGATAATTTTAAACAGTTTGATAATATTTCTCTTCTTAGTTTTCAAATGAATACTAAAATACTTAAAAACTCATCAACTTTATTATAAAAATTTAACTAGACAAACTAGCCCAAAGAGTATGCATATTATAAAGTTTTAATGGATAAGAAAAGTAACCACTCGAGCCAGGTGAGCGTGCTGCGAGGTAATTAGTCTCCGGGGCGACGTAACTCGCCGAATGAGTGCCATTTGCTCTCACATGCACAGCTACCTTCACATAGATTTTATAAAGTCATAGTTAAATGGGATAAAAACATCTGCAGCTTAATGAATTATGTATAAATAACAATGCTCACAAAACAGTAGTACTTACTGTAGTGGAACAAATCAAAACTGAGGGCGATATTATGAGCTGGTTGCAATAATTAATTAGATAGGTACATAAATTCCAGCCATCAAGTTAAATAACGTTGAAAACTGCAATAAAACGGAGTGCACCATTATTACTGTCTGCGGAGTTGTGATGCTGTGTTTGACAAAGTTGGAAGGTTTATTATGTTTGTTGAAATGAAATGGAGACTTAGAAACGGTGGTGACATATGAAGCAAGAATTTTCAGAAAGTAAATGTTACTGACGGTAATTGAATTTTTTTATTGCTGGTTATGTCCATTTGACTTATTAGTAGCGAACTACCACAGATAATAAGTAGGCAGCTCGTAAGTAGGCAGGCAGACACACGACAGTGATACCGATCATTCACGTATATTATGTTATGTTTATGTATGGTTATATAAATATTTATATATGTATATGTATTGTAGGCTTTGTATGTATGTTTATTTTTATATTGTATGCATATTTATATATTTTGTTCTGTAAAATTGTATCTACTGTTCTTCAGATGCACCTACTTTGTTTTTCTCTGCATCACCTGTACTGATTGACTGGTAGGTAATGCCTCAGGCATTAAGTCCGCCAATTTACTCCTGTATGTATATGAAGTGTTAAATAAAATAAAATAAATAAAAATAATAAAAAACATAGTAATGCAGTAAAATACATTTTCTTGAAGTGACCACTTACCACCCACTAGTGTTCTATTAACATTCAAAACTTGGTTGATCTGAATCCACCAGTGTAATGGATATACCAAAAATAAAGACATTTCTTCTCTCAATCTACCATCGATTGATTTAATAATAATAATGGTATAAGATTTAAGAAATGAAGTTTAGAAATTTGAAATGAAATGAAATGCAAATATGTTTATTCATATAGGTTAATTAAATTAACACTTATGAACGTCACAGTTTACAAATTGTCAGCAAATTAACCTACAGCCAGTTCGCTGACGAGTAGAGCCATGAGAAGAACTGGCAAGAAACTCAGGCCACTCTTTTTAAGAATTGAATAACCAATACACAATTATTGTGTATAATTGAATCAAATAACTATACTTTTATATAAAACGGAAAAGTTTGTTTGTTTGGTCGCTCTAATCTCCAGAACTACCAGTCGGATTTGAATAAATCTTACGTTTGATAGCCTAGTTGTTGGGGAAGGTTACATGTTGTATAACCTCATGCTAGGAGAAACGGGCGCCGAGCAGTAACCACAAATGTAACGTAACGCTGGTGAAACCATGCCGCGGAAGGCTAGTTTTAAATTCAAGTCGCTGTAGCTATGCTATGTTTATTTTGATATTCACTGTAAAACATTGTACTAAGCAATATCTGAACTAATATTATAATTGATTTTTTGTATGTTTGTTTGTTTGCTCGGATAAGTCAAGATCTACGGAACCGATTTAAAAAAGTCTTTCTCCTTTAGAAAGCTACAAATAGCCATCCTATTTCTGTAACAATATATAACATAGGCTATACTTCGTTACGTTTATTTTTTGTCATTTTCAATATTTCAAAATTGTATGGGCCTTTGTAAATCTAAATGATGCAATACATAACTATTACTATGATATTTTGTGTAGGTGTTTGTTGTGAGACTGAATGAAATTTTTGGTACCGAAGCGAAGCGAGGGCGGGTGTCTAGTAGTAAATAATGTAAACTTGTATTACATAATAATTTAATTATACTCGCAAATATGTCGGTATCAAAATGTTTATTTAGTCCGCCTACCAAGAATTTACACAACATGTTTACTATTATAATTATCACCGGAAGCGTGATACATGTGAAATTTTGTATATATCGAGTACAGTTAGGAACATGATAATAATTATGTTACAAAAAACATTTAATCTTACAACATTTTCAAAAAAATATGATTGTTAGAACAGATAATTAGACGTTAAGCTTGTTGTACAACAGCGAGATAATCTCAATTAATAATAAATACAATATTTAGCGGCTAATTTGATAGATGGTTTAAAATAAAAGTTAGGAATATATTAACATAACACTACAATGCGGCAAAGGGCTACATGCTCAAGATAACACACATAAGTACGTGTATAGTAGATGTACTAAGACAATGTTTTCCTTCTCAGATTGTTGTAACGATACATTCAACCAAATATTGGAATAAAATTTTAAAAAGAAAAATTTTAAGAAGAAGTTAAAAAAAGAAATAATTACAATTATAATAAAACTTTTGCTAAAACTAAGCTGAAATTAACGATAATTAGTGCAGATATTTCTACAATATAAACAAAAGAAATTATTATAATATCAGCAACTTCACACAGTAATTTATTACAGATTAGAACAATACTAATACGTGCTTCAAAACGCTTTAAAATAAAAGTTGATGTTGCAGATTACGCGGAGGGAGGCTTCTTATAGCCGTGTGTTATCTACCGTGAACGTTATAACCCTGAGAAGAATTGCCGCGAACACACCTGCTGCCACGTAAAAGTAAAACTTAACACTTTATGAACACGTGCATTAACAACCTGAAAGAGCCTGAAAGTCGAGTGGAGCCGTGTCAAATGTCTTGTAAATGTTGAATACGCTTTTATCTCTATACTAAGCCACGCTAATTGGTGATTTCTGAAGTTTAACGTTCTTTTCTTGGATTATACGAAACGAATTTCTACTCGTGCTTGCTTGGATTTTATATTGCGAATGATTAGATTAAAACGTTGCACTAAGTATAATTTCCTTTAAAGGAAATACAATAAACTAAGCGCTGTTTCATATTTATGTTGCGCTTGCAATACGTGCGATATGTTGGTAAACGGTAGTAGATCCACGCTGGTTTCAGCATGATTGGGCCGGATCGACCGGGGAAGTACTAGAAATAATAGAAGATGTAATAAGAGTGTCCGTTTCCTAATTTCCCCCTTTTCTTTTTGTCACCTCCCTTAATCCTTTCATCTACCCCACTCTCTTCACGGTAGGCAAATGCTTCACAGAGTACCTGGTATTGCAGGAGCAATGGTATGGACGCTGAGTTGTCCCTGAGCGACAGTTAGTACTTACTATCACGTAGGCTGATAGTCGGCAATAAAAAAAATAAAAAGATTCTCGTTGAGAAGAAGATTTAAAATATTTTCAGGAATGCGTAATGTCCATAAATAACGTCATAATTCTATTGTATGGTAGGCAAGCCAAATTATATTTTCAAGCCTGCCAAGACTGGCCTTCAATGCTATGTCATATGCCTATGAGAAGAAGCTTTTCTCTACAGAGGGATGTAACCGGCTGTTATGATAATATTATTTGCCTTTGTTGAATATACCATTAAAACTTAAAATATAATTGGTTTTACCGTTTGCCCGACTGCCGAAGTCCAAATGTAAACTGCAAAAATTTACTTGAACAAAACTTGTTTTGACAGTACCTGAACAGTAAACAAGCAGAAATTGTTTGGACACAACAACCATTTGGGTTAAATTATAATACGCAATACCTTGCGTTACCTTTTTACAGAGTAAACCTTATAGCCACGTTGAAGTATAAGAAATATGCAAGTTTTAAACAAGGGGTTACGAAATAATTAGAGCCTACAATGAACTAAAAATGTACAGAGGATAGATGAAAGGAGAATGCCAAATATGGGCTCATTTTATGGCAGCGTGCAGCAAATTCAATAAATTAAAAAATTAAGCTTTATTTTTGTATGTTTACTTGTGATTTATTTTCATTTTTTTACCCTAGTATTGAATTTCCAAATAAATAAATATTGAACTGAATTATAATATCCGACACTCAACATTTGTAAGGAAGAATGTTGCCAGATGTCAGATTTGTTTCAATTAAATAATTTACACGACACCTGTTATCAATCAGTCTGGTAGTCTTGAATGGCGGCTATAATGATTCAGTACATATTTATTTGTAATTTCAATGCTAGTGTAAAAAAATGGTAATAAATCACAAGTAAACATAAAAAAATAAAACTGAATTTTTTTATATAATATTGAATTTACAAATTGTAAGTGAAAATTAATTTGGATGGAGTCCAATCGTATTTTATAACCTCAATTTCAACAATAAAATTATTTATTTCTCTTGAACCTGCATAAATAATTGAGAACTATTTGTAGAATATAAAACAGTAGTTTTTTGTCTATAAAATGAAATTAAAATCACTAAGACACAGCATTTTTTTATATAGGCCCAAAGCCCATAGGATTGTGGGCATTCTCCTTTAGTCAGATGACGTGTTCGATATCCAAATCTCTCATAACTATATGAGGAAATTCTGTAACACTTCAATAAGGTCTATTATAGTGAATTGTCAATATATTGAACAACAAAGGGGACTTATGAAATACGTATCTAAAATGCGAATATTAAATGCGTAGATGAATTATTAAATGTGCAGAATAAATATGTTAAGGATACTCTAAAGATGGTGTCAGTAACGCCAAACTGAGAAGTAGGTAACCGATTACTGATATGTAATTACGAGTAGGTATTCGATTGATGAGAACGGCTGAAATAATTATTGATAAGAGATTTTAAAAGAGTGAAATGGCATTTTCATTTCTCATACTCGGAAAGTAGTGTTGTTTTGATTTGATTATTGGGTGGAAGATGCTGCTTTCCTTTCATAGGAAGGGAAAAACTCAAACAAATTCATCCCGATCCTCGGGCCGGAAGGAACTTTAAAAATAGAACTGCTGTCAGCTGTGAAGAGTTTTATGAAAAAAAAAACTTATTTAAAAAATGTCATGCATGACTTTCTAAACAGCCAGTGTGAATTTAGCGCAAACTTCTTTGAGCGGAATAAGCTGCGAGTGCCGCGACAATTTTCGAGTTCCATAATTAAAATTTAAAAAGTCAACACACATTGGTGGGATACTAAAATCTGTTATGTATGGATCTGTGACGGACTTTTGTGCTAAGATTTGAATTGAATATTAAAAATGAGTTCAAGCGAAATATTGACACCAGATTCCATTACACACGAGCCAAATTTTATTGTGTCATAGAAAATCTTGTTAATTCACGAATTGTCCTAATTTGACTATTAATTTTAAATAGGTACTACTAATATATTATTATCAATAAATAGTTTAGATAAACAACTAGTTTTATTTTCCTCATATTCTAAATGAAAAGTAGAGTGTTTGCCACGGGTAAAAGAATCAATTCCTACTCGGATTATACTTATAGTCTAACTACCTCGGGAATTGATTCTTTTCGACCCTACGCTAACAATCTACTTTTTTAAACTGTTTAACATTTCTGAATCAAAATTCTTGATATTGTTATTAATTTTAGGAATGTACCTAATTTATGTTGAATCCAAAAAAATATTTGTTTCAGAACAACTTTTAACTAAATAAATTAGTAGTAATAATTTTAATTAGACAATTCATTAGGGCAGATTGCGGGTCTGCCCAAAATGTAGCTGAGTAGTACTGGCTCGCAATTCGGGTTTGTATTAATTAATCTGCATTTATTTACGCACCATAAACATGGTTAATTACATTCCGATTCAAATCATCAGGGTGGTTTCAATTTGTTTTTAATTCTTTTGTTTAGGTATTTACGTAAATGGCATTACTGAAATACTTATGTTATTATTATACTTTGGTTTGTAATGGAATTTTTCAAATCGGTAACATAGATTTTTAGTTAAATCATTGCAAACAAATAAACAAACATACAAAAATCTAATCTTTTCTCTTTATAATATTAGTTTCAATGACGACAACTAAATATGACTCACAGTAATTCTATACAACTATTATCTCTGAAGTCTCTCATGTGTAACAAGTACTGATACTGATTTCTTTACTAGCTTGCTTTCTTTTAAAGAGATCGGGATACAGTTTCGTCTCTTCATCTTACTTCTGATTAAATTCGTTGCAGAACCTACGACAATAGGATTGGCTTTCAAAAGCCGCATATCATACATAGCTCATATCATATTTGCAAGGGCAAGGATTCATCACTGTTAATCTTGGCTTACAGGAGTTGTAGTAGTTAATGACTGGGTGAGATAATCTCATATAATTCTGATATAACTTTTCCTTTAAATAATAAGTTGTGTTTAAGAGCTGTTATGACCCAATCGAAGTCTGTTTTAACCTCGCCTTAAATACTCAACAAAAAAACAACACAACAGCGCCTTGAAAGAAATAGCTATGCACAAAAGCCCGCAGATACAACACTATACTTTCTTATTCTTTGAGTAATATTATATAAATTCTGTAGGTAAGTCGGGTTTCTAGCGCTCGTTCATAAGACGTCTTACTTACAGCGAAGAGGATTATGTCTTTGGTAGCAAGTACAGCGCTTTTCTTTTTTTACAGAGCGGCTAGTGATGCCTTGCAATATAAGCTAAGTGTGTTTACTTGGGATCAAGCGGATCGTATTCCATCTTAGAAGTGGAAAAAAACTTTACGATGTTACAGAAAGGACAGTATTAATTTGGACGGCTTTCATAAATTAATTAGCGCTCAATAAAAGTCACCTATAAACCCAATTTTTACGTTGTCGTAAAACTACACATAAAACAAGTTTTAAGCAATACAGGTTAGTTTGTGCAGACTTTACAACTAAATACAGACTTATTCCATGAAATAATTATCAAACTCAATAAAATATTAAATATAAACTTAAAATTTACTTATTAAGATCACACGAATGACCTTTTTAACGTCACAATAATAAAATAAAATGTCAGCCAATTAACACTATTTGCCAGCTGTCATTCTCTAGCGTAATGCTTGACTAGCGCTATGACTCGCGTAGCAAGTTCTTGGCTCCTCTGAAGCGATTCTACTGAACTCGCGAGGCGAGTCATTGGAACCGAAAGGGTTAACTTACACTATAGCAACACACTGAGGCCACTCTTTTTTAATGCCAGATTGTGAAAGTTACGGAAGCAATAATAAAATTATAACTTTCTTATCTTTGCACATATATTGCACAGGCTGCCTAAATTTGCAGAATGCTACAAAAATGATAAAGGGAACTATGTATATATAGGTATATATGTATATCACATGCAATATTCACGAAGAAAATATTTCAAAACCACTCTTAACGTAATAAATACCAAACAATACAAAGATTATATTATATAAATATGTATAAAGGGATCATAAGATTATAAGATTTACTAAGGAAATGTAAATGCACATTAATTAGTTGGTTTATCTATGAGGCACAATACATAAACTATGCTCTTTGACCCGCAGGTTACCGGATTTATGATGGAACTTTATGGGCTAGGGACATAACAGGTAAGGGTTTGTGGACTGAAATACGTTATTTTCTTAACTTTTGTATTGCTTCCTCTTGTTGTAAACTCTAAATAAATAGGAGCAAGGCTGAGAATACTATAACATAATAAATACTACACTAAATTATTTTTCTTTATGTAATTCCAATAACTATTTATTTTGTGGATTAAAGCCGCTTTTAGTGTTTATCTCATATTGACTACAGCGCGATGTAGCGTTAATTTATACATTATGCTGTTTAAAAAAGTATGGTGTAAATTTTATTGTGCTCTGTGAAAAAGTGTTGTTTCTTCACTATGGATAATGCAGTGTGCTTATACTAATAAGTATTACTTTTGTAAGAAGTTGTCTTTATTTAGTTTCTAATCATAACATTACTATTATAATTAGTAGTCTTTATTACATTATGTAACCGAACCGCTATGCTTAATAGCAGTTGTTCGGTTGAAGTAATCTGATTGTAAATTAACAGCTTTTTTAAATAGGTATTGATATTTTGTAGTGATAGATATACGATTTTTACTTTGCCTTTAAATACGGATACACTCAGAATAAAAAGTAAGTTTTTGTAAAATATTTAATATCAGGCTGAAAACACTAATTAGTATTTGGTGAATTAATAATACGCCGTTTTTAATCAACGAATTTTAATGAGCACGTTACCATTTCAGTAGGTACAGTATTTTAATACACATAGGCATAGCTTTATTAAAAACCCTACATGCACAGTCTCAAACAAAAGTAACACTTGAAACTGTCGCCAAATATACCTATGTAGTTATAGTTATGTTCAAACATATTTTTCTGAAAATTCAACCTTACTTACATGATTTAAAGTTTTTTTTACAATGCAGTGTTCAAAAAGCAATACAATTTACGACCGAAGTTCGCCGGTAGGACAAAGCATGGAATGTAGACGAATATTTTCTTTTTACTTTTTGTATACGATACCATTTTTATACGATATTGAGTTAGTATTCTAAGTGTTTGTTATAGTGTGTTCTAAACATATATTTATACTTTTTCCTGACCGTGAATATGATTTTAGTTTTTTGAACTACAATTAGAATTTACAATTTAATAAAACAAAATATTATTATTAAAAATATAATTGTCCTATTATTAAAACATAACATTTAATGAACTACTGTTGCCACTAAGTCTGAACCTACATAAAACATTTCCGACAAAGAATCGTGTCCGTGTGAACGGGGGTGACATAGGTAGTAGATAACACATTAATTTCCTTGAAATAAGTTTAGTTTATAGTAGAGTTTTCTTTTTGAATTAGATTTTAGACTTTCTGTTGTTTTTTTTGCTATGTAATATAAACGAACATCTGTGTATTTTTCTATGATAGGTTTTACAAGACAAATTTTGTGATTGAATAGAGCAGGTAAGCTGATTCAAAACTATGTTGTAACATAGAATATACATGATTATCATCACTACATAGTATAAAACAAAGTCGCTTCCCGCTGTCTGTCAGTCCCTATGTTAGATCTTTAAAACTACGCAACGAATTTTGATGCTGTTTATTTAATAGATAAAGTGATTAAAAAGAGAGGTTTAAATGTATATTCAATAATACATGCACAATATAGTAGAGGAACACTGATAGCTTTAGAGGTTTCTGATGTGATGTCGTAAATAAACACATTTTTTTGCGCTTACTTTGTAAACGCTGGCTGAACCCTACGAGATAGATCAAAATAATGTACTACAGTATTGTACACCTTAATAAAGCCTACAAAAAAGTTCGCATTGGTATATGTCTATCTTTTACATATAACCCACAATAACTATTTTTTATCCTTTAATTTTTACGAGAAATAATGGTATATTTACGAAGTGATTTTAAGCAATACAGCTTTAATGCTTATCCAATTAAATACATTATATACATAGTCAAAATGGCCCTTTATAGCATGTAATTTAAATGAATATTTTCAAAGATATTACAGATTTAAAATGCAGGGCTATAGCGGTTGCGGCAGTATCGGCCGGAGCCAGCGTCACGTGCCTATATTATGTAGTATATTTAGTATCAGCATTGCCCGTGCGAAGCCGGGGAAGTAAATATTAGTTAAAAATTTAATACAAATAATAATTAAAAAATTAAACAAAATAATAAAAAATCGACTCCATTAAATTAAGAACAGGGTCATGTGTATTATGCGACTAAAATAGGAGGAGGTTGTAATGCATAGCTCTTACACTGAAAATGCGACCATTGAATTTTGCCGTATTGTATTGAACCGTAAAGTGAAGGTTTTAGACAAAATAAATCAAAATCACACAAAACTGACTATATTTAGTCATAAAAACAACAAAAATAAATCATTAAACTATTTTACTTACCGAAAATACAAAAGCCCATCCTTTTGTATCATCCTTGACGTAATATTTTTGCAATTTCTCAGCGAACACTTTGGCATTTTATACGTGTGTATATTGACACGAGTTCAAGACTTTTTTGAAAAAAGCGCACAATTTCAAATTGTGTGCTTATTTTATGGGGACAGTTTTGAGACACTAACTGTGTATGTTGGGTTTTTTATAAATCAATGCACATAGGTTGAAAAAAAAAGTAATAATTTACACGGACGAATTTGAACAGGACGCGAAAAAGAAAAATGAGTTCTTCATTTTTAACCCTGTGTATATTGTGTAATTGGTTCATTGAAATGTCTTTGCTCAGTACATTGTTGGGACAGCGGACTTCAATATTTGCAAGGAGAGATCTTTAGTAAATATTAGCCGTCTTTACGTTAATAGGCGCATTGAGTCTGTGTAATCAAACGGGTAGCTCCTCGAAACAACTCAAAGCCTTGTGCACTCCATGGAACTGCGTGAAAATTGTGTAATTATCTGTATTTTACTGCCTTCTACGAAGTTGATCAAAGAGGCTGTGATGCTTGAATGTAGTTGTTTGTTATAAACTCTAGTGTTATAATGAAGTCTTTTTTCTTAAGACTTGACTTATCATGAATAAAATAAATGTGGCAACAGTCGAATACGAAATTTAAGCCACAGAAAAACGACCTTATTAGCTTAGATGTACAACTTAAAATAGAAAGCTATTAGTCACTGCGTATCGAATAGCTGTCATTAATACATTCACTGACGTTGACTAACGTGTATGTCACAGACCCAGACAGGTTTAAACTCGCAACAAATGATTCTGTTTAACACGAAAAACCCCTTGGGATTCACTGCTTTTAAAACGAAGTAAGTACAAAATATAAAAGCTTTAACAACACGAATATCTAGCACTCTAACTCAGACCTTACTTTGCACTTAGCTTAAATAATTAAGATTTAGTTTAATATAAACAAAGAACAATTTTAATTAAACTGTTGGTAACAACACTAGAAATTCACTCAGTTAGTAATTAGGTAGATTTATAGATGAGAGCTAGAGTAAGGTGGTTTGTCACGTCTGTGGTCATGTCGTATTGCCTCATAAATGGGAGCTGCGGTACCCATTTGCTGTAAGAACCTCTCTTGGCTGTACCTAGCTTTAGTTTTCTTATTTAACAGTAGCCACAACATTGTAAGTGCACCAAATGGATGATAATGGTCCAGCTGTGTACGGCGGCTTGTGATAAGTTTATAAAGATGCTTCGTTTGGATTTGGTTAATTTCGTATTCAGTAACTTTGTGGCGATGTGTAGTGTGTTTGTGACTTATTGTGTAGTTTAGACTTATTTTAATTATGCCATCAGCGCTAAATACAAGCTAACTAACTGTAGACTTCATAGCAAGCTATGAGTCATGGTAACGGCTTCCTGGAGGACTGTATATTATAAGCTTATCTGGTACTAAAAATAGTACATTGATCTCAACGATTCTCGTGTACCTTGGAAATTAACTGTAACAAAAGAAGTCTTAACTTCTTTGATGAATGTAAGTGCACGTTCATCATAAATAGAGTACATATTACTTTGCTAAGTACATTATTATCCATTATTTTTAGTAGACGTTGGCGCATTGGCTTAAAAGGATTAGGTTGTCGGAATTTATAGCCCCTTCGGTGTTTTCGGTTAGAGCGTTAATGGTTCTTTATCATAACATTTGAGAGCTATGCTCCATAGTGCACCAGCGGTCTTAGCAAGTGCGCAACCAAAAATTAAGATTTTTCGTAAGTTTAACGAAAATAACATAGTTGCACTGATGGCTCAACTTTTGATTTAATAAAATAATTTTAAACAACAAAAAAACCGACTACAAACAAGAAGGAAACTAAAAAGTTAAAAATGAATTTACTTAGCAGAAAGTAATTTGTAGTTTGATTTAGTTAATCAGAAATGATTGAATAATAGGTATGTCCCAAATAGCATTTTACTCCATTTAAGAGTACACATTTAGTTCCCAGGTGTACTTGAAGCATTATTACAGTTCACTCGTGATGTATAAGCTGCATTATTGCGATTAATAACACCTATACTTGTCTAAGGGACTTATAGGAGTGTAGAGTTATACTTTTATACGATTGTTGGTGTTATAATACTCTAACAACTATCCTTTAGTCAGAGGTCTGACTAAGAGCACTATAGGAGGGTAGAGATACGGCAATCGCTGTTTAACGGTCTATTTGTACGATGTTATAGAGCTAGCATTATAATAAAACACACGTGGTCATTTATAAAGCCAAAGGCTGTTATGTTTACTTGTTTTAGACTGTTATACAGCTAGTAGCTGTAGTAGGACTTGTTTGTGATGATTAAAATAACCTTTTTTTACTATCTGTACAGAAGTGTTTAAATGGTTCGCATGTGCACTGTAGGCAGTTAAAAGGAATATATGTGTTGTCCATTAACATCAATAGCAGTTTATTTGTCCACAAGTACTACGCTTATTTGCTGTGAGCTGAACATGAATGTGAATGTGATATTCTATTACACTTATCCCACAAGCTGTGTGTTTATTTATTAATTAATAATTTTGCACCATATTTTCAAAATGGTTTGCTGGAGGTATTGCCGCTGGTCTTACAGGTGTTGGGCTAGGGCGCGATGCACGTGTTTCATTGTCTGTGTCTGTATAATTTTCCATAATACGTAGTTCAGTTTGCGCTTCGGCGTACGTTGCAATATTACTTCGTTTTACCTAGTTTAGAATTTTAACAGATAAATATCACAAATAACAGTTATTTATCACATAAATAACAGGAATAACAGTTATTTATCTGATAAATTCTGCAAAATGTGGTTACACTATTACACTTGCTGACTCAGCGCTTATTGTGCTGACAGGTATATATTCACCTATATAAGATTGTAAACAGTGTTTGTTTATGGCTGAGTGACAACTATTATTTTCTGTCCTTTTCTGTCGCAGGGCATTATGTTGTCCCTCTTTATCTATGTTCTTTACATTTTTTTAAATACCTCCTTGAACAGAGTAGTGTTTTTTGTAAGTCTAAATACTCTGATACCAAACTGTGTGTCTCACACGAAAACAAAAAGTGATTTTTGTTAGTTTGTTACAAAATTTGTACTTCAGGCATTCATACTTGACTTAATACCTGGGCTAGACGATTTAACGGACAATAATTATTATTGCGGATCTCTAAAATTTTAGTATATTGAAAGAATTAAACGATGATACACAATTGACCTGAACTACATCTTACAGCTCCACATAAGTTCACATTAGAATAAATTTATAGACATTGGCTCTGTAGTAGTACAAATGTGGGACTTCATATAGATAACAGCATTCTAACAGAACACACGTGAACCTATATACGCTTACCGCATTAAATTGGAGTTATAACAGTTTACATAGCCGTATTTCATTTCCACCATTTTGTTCTACGTAACTTAAAATATTTACCAAATAAATCTCCAAAATTATCATGCAGATTTATCACAAAATACGCAAATAGAGCGATTGAGTTTTGGTTTCATGTTATAATTAATTACTGTAGTATAATTATAATGCCAATATAATATCAAAAACAAAAAATTGAAGATTTCCCCTCAGCCAGTTTTAAATATTTTAAAATGAATATCGCGTTTTTACAGAGGCGCGTGAATATTTTAGCTGTAAATATGTATACATTTCACTATAAAGTTTCATTCCCATGGCATTAACATTGTTAAGTATTTAAAACAGGTACTGACCGCGTGTTATCATAAATTTTTATCTAATTGATATCCGCCGGAGTTAATAATGTTACTGAGGATAATTAATAAAATAAAGAAATAATTTAGGACACTCGTGAATTTTAGGTAGCACTGGAGTACTTTTGTCGGATTTTATAACTGTGAAGGCTGTGTATTTAGCCACTTGTTACTCTTTATTACACTCATGTACGTTGTATGGTTCACACTGCGTCCCATATAGTCCCGTAAGTCAGCCCTAAGTCCGATGTTACTTCTTAAACTGCTATTATAATGCTATTATACTAATGTACAGCCATAGTGAACTTACGGCTGTCTAATTTGTGCCCAAACTGGTTCTATAAGAGCATTATAGCAAGCTATACAGCTTTTAGACAGCTTATTTACACAGCTTGTGGAGTACATGTGAACGACTTGTTATTTTATATAGAACCCCGAATGCTACTTGGGGTATTTTATAATTTTAAAGTTGGTGCCAACTAAAACAATAACTAGGTACCTATAGGTATTATTAATCTTAATTTGATATTATATTAAGGTTCTTGTAGTAGGTATAAAGACACTTGCACACATCTATAGCAAATACAATTAATTGAAATAACATGTTTCACACATTAGTTGCCCGCCACCTTTTGTTGTCGATTCGCCTTGCATTGGGGTTGGCATGAATAGTTAAAGTGAAGATGCTGTAGGTCTATGCCCAAGATTAAACGTCCTTCAGCTAAAATTTGATACGAAGAAACAGTTTTTACGTAGGTATTGTAATAAGTGCCCGTACAAGTTACTGAAGCTATTCTTTTGATACTACCATCATTCATTGTAAAGTTTGGTTTTAGATATATAATAAATAGGTAATTAATTCTAATCATCATCATCAGATCAGCCGAAAGACTATAGCTAAAGTCATAAGCTGCCCGTAATTTACGCCACCTTGACCATTATATTCTAATTGACACGTTAAAAAGCAAGTTCACTTCGTTTCAAGTACGCGCGTTTCATAATAAAGACACAATTACATAGACTACCGCATTGAGTAAATGACTAATGCAGACGGAACATTGTTCGTACGTTCACACGAATTACATTACAGTGCACTCGACACTGCAGTAAGGCATGTGTGAACTCATAGTAAGGTTAACTATTCTACACCGCATTCAAATGCGGTCACAGAACAAATGTAATGGCTTAAATACTTGCACCAAGTTGCATTACTTGTATTTCCCGAGCAAGGCAATGTTCTTTGAATTTATTACCCAAGAAATACTATATTTTACAGTACCTGAATTTTCGGTTAAACTGTTTTTAGGTTCGGACGAGTATAAAAATACTAATCGTTTACCTTTTTGCTCGCTTCTTTCGTTATTAAAATGTTGCGTGCTAGAACAATCATCACTATTTTAGCCGAAATACTGCTGGATATAACACTCTCCCAAGTATTGCCAATTTGGAGGCTAGTGAGCCGCCTTTGCTAATAGTAGTAGAAAAAATATACATATATGCTATCAACGGAGGACTCTAAATACATCCCATTACACAAACAATTTTATAATCTATACTAATATATAAAGCGAAAGAGTCAGTTTGTTTGAACGTTTGAAAATTATTTTTGTGTATGATGGCCCAGTTCTCGAGGAAGATTATAGTCTATGTAACGTCACGCTACTGGCGATAGGAGCAGAGCAGTGAGCAAAGACGCGGGTGAAACCGCACCGCAGAAAGCTAGTGATTTATATATAAATATGTATATCAGCGATCGAGTTTATACGTACGTACTATCGTAAATCTTCATAAGGTTGTTAATAAAAGTCGTTAGCCATAAATAATGAACCTGAAACTGGGCCAAACAAATCATTTGCTCCAATGACGAAGTAAATCGACTGGATTAAAATACAATGTACTCAAAAATTATACCTAAGGGCATCATGTATTTTGTTTGTGAAGCGCTACGTCGCGATTAATTAATTTAAGCTCGAGATTAACGTATTGTTTTTGAACCAATCAAGTTATGAACAAAACAATGTTTGTTGTTCTCCGATTAGGTATTTGACCTACTGTTAAAAATAATTTATTAAGCCTTGCTGATAATAGCTGTATATACATTTTATGTGCGCTATAAACTGCCTCTTTATGTTCTCCTCAAGACCATCCAAGTGTTTGCTTTTAGCTATACTTAGAGCTGCCCATTGAATGATAAATGCGTTTTACAATGTTATCTCTCATCTATTATTGTATAATTAATGCACTTTTGTTTACTCTATTTACGAGAAAATGTTCATTCAAAAAAAGACATTGTCTTTTTTTATATTAGATTACAGAAATGACGGCCATTCTGCCTAATGGCTAACAGTTAGTAGGGTCTAGAATTGGTGCACATCGTCTCAAAAGAAAATGGGTCTACCACTCCTGGTCCTACTGACTACAAACTGCAGGCATGGTAACTTCACTACGGCGTCTTTTTAAAAAAAATTGCTCGTCCCGCTTCTAAAACCCGCTTAGAAGGAAACACATATGCTGGTAACGATTTCCAGGTTTTTGTTATTCAATCTTTTAAATAAAACAGGTTTATCTATAAAAAGATCTATGAGTAAAATTACAATACGTACCTACTATAAAAGAGTTATTCCGGTCGGATACCAAATAAAACGTCTTTAGCCCTTTCGTGACTGTATATACTTATGACGTAGATTCTCCTATCACTTGGCCATTATCATAACTGAAAAATTTTGTATTAAAATAGAAAGTCAAAATATCTATTAATAAGAATGTCATGTTTTGGAGGCAGACAATTTAATATCTAAGTTAATTTCTTGGAAGTAACTCGATGGACGTATCATTATTCTTATTGAACATTAATCACGGTTTTATTATTTAGTAGTAGTAATATGGCGTTGCAGCTCTAAACTTTATACAAAAAATTTAATTAAATATAAATTTAATTGTTGTATATTTTTACTTTCACCAATAATGAACCGCATCGACTGGAGAAAGTACCTACCTACTAATTTCACAAAGAATATTAGTGTAAAGTACTAGTTGACATACTAAAACCTTCGGTGAGTAAGAGGGCCGGAGGCCAATCAGCCTCTCGCTCCTCTATCTTTTCCCTTTTCTTTCCTCACCCCCTATCTGTTTATTCTTAAAGTCGGAAACGGCTTGGCTGTGTTTCTTAGAGAACACAGGCATGTCCCATAGGTTACGGTTACCACTGAAGATATAGGTTTAATAAAAACGAACGTTGTTTGATGTATACTTCAGGTCATTGTGCAATAATATCTGCACTGTGAAAATTCTGGCCGAGGTTAATGATAGCGCTATCAGTAACCTTTACCTATATCAATCTAGATATTCGATACCACAAAAAAATTCGATGATCACATAAACTTAAATCTTATCATTCGTATTGATATTTCTTAATAGGTACTTTGATCTTCAAGTATGTAGAAAAAAAAACAACCATGTTGTCACACTTATGAAGTTGGAAAACAAGAACTTAATACTCGTACAACTACTTTAAACGACCTCAGACCTTTATCCGAAGGGATAGAAATAGATATATCAAATCTAACGGCCTAGACAAGTGGCATAAATACTAGAATAGAATAGATAAAAAAATGTGTAGGATTAATATAAGCTAACGACAATGTTGACGTTAGCTTATGTCAATCCTATACATTTACCCTCTAAACGTACTACTTACTCGTTTAACTACTTTACAAATCCTCAGATCTTTATCTGAAGGGATAGAAATAGATGTATCAAACCTTTGTCATGTTTAAGTAACAAGTTTTGGAGTTTTGTTTACTATTTTCATCTCGGGAATGGTACCCAATCCACTATGCACTATCACTGGTTCATCATTGATAACGTACTGTGATCTTGAAGACTCATTAAGATCATATCTGAACGCAAACCCATACATACAGCCACACACACCGAAATTCAAAAACATACAACAGTGCAGATATGTACATGGTGCATGGGTAGCGATCCGAACCCATCTACACATACACTACTAATCATAGAGTTCAAAACACTTCAACTTTCTAATAATAGAATGCTACAAATAATAATGCAGCCAATGTAACCTAAATATTATTATATCTTCCGATTTTTTGATTGACTAATCGAAATGGCTCAACGGATAAGGCACCCGATTCATAAACACAAAGTAGTGGGTTCGAATCCGGGCAAAGTACTAAAGTGAATTTTCAAATCGTATGTACTTTCTAAGTTTATCTGACTGAAAACCTGGACTTAAAAGTCTGAAATTGCCAATCCGGCTTGAGCAAGCGTGGTGATTAATGCTCATGCATTTTCTATATGAGAAGAGGCCTTTGCCCTGCAGTGGGACAGTAAACAGGTCGGTATTATTATTATTATTATACCTTTTGATATACATACTGTACATATCGTTTTTTTTTTTTTTTTTTATACGTGGGAAATGCATTACGCATACGCACCCGCCCGGGCAAGGCGGGGGTTATGTCGGACTCTCCGACCGCACTCAAAGCGCGGCCAGCATACCGACTAAAACCCACGGTGTTCCTCCAGACGGCCAGAGTGTCGGGGTCACGGGAGTCGCTTGCGCATTCATCCGCGACCCCGACGGGCCATGGCCCGCTCACCGCGAGCGGGCCCCGTCCGATTTAGGGGCCTAGCCCCCCCTCCTTCGAGAGGCGCGTGCGGAACACGCGCACTGCCGTCTCGGGCCCGTGCTGTTCGGGCGGCGACTGCCCGATCGCCGCCCGCAGGCCAACTCGGCCGCAGAGGATAGGGAGAACGGCGCATCGCAATACCGACACTCCTCTTCCCCTGCGGCCCCACCGCGTCCGCAATCTGGCGGTTGCGGCCCCGCCGAGGCCGCGGAAGGTAGGGAGAGCGGCGCACCGTTATACCGGCACTCCTCTCCCGCCGCGGCCCCGCCACTCCTCAGCCTCAGTGTTGCCGAAGCAACACTGCAGCCCGACCCAGTTGCGGTGCCGCCCAACAGCACTGCAACCCACCAGAGCCGCTCCATCGTGGGCTTACTGGCAAAGCCCAGAGGAGCGGCGCCTCCTTGGGGTTCCTCTTGGTTCACCGTGGTCCTTGGTAACCACGGCTACTAAGCCCCCCCGCCGCGACAAGGCGAGAACCCCGTTGGGGGGGATACTGTACATATCGTACGTTAACCCGTAATAACCCTTGGAATTGTTTCAGCTGTGCGTTTTAAAGGTTTTTGCGTGCGTTATCTCTTTCCTTGCTTCGTTTTTCGCGGAAAATGCACGGTTATATTGCTTCCAGGAGCATAGTTACGATTATGGTTATGCTGATTTGTTTTTATTTTAAATTAGTTACGTATACGATTGCAGAATAAAAATTCAAATTGAAAGAATTATATTATTTCTAATCGCTTTTAGAGATGACATGACAACAAAAATAATAAAATTAACGTGTAAGAAATTATCGAGATTTGCTCTATAAGTACGGCTATATTAAACACTAGCTGTTGCCCGCGACTTCGTTCGGGTGAAAATTCAGATGGGTGCCTCTATGAGAATATTGCGGGCCTGATTTTATGGCAATCGTACATTGTATCAGTATTATCCGTCTCTATGGCGAATCCAGTTTAAACCCGCTACCGCTAAAACTGACAAACCACTTTCACACAAACTTGCGTCTCTTATTTGCCCATTTAATAAGAGGGGTTGCAGAATAATAAAAAATAATCCTACTATAAAAACTATAGAAATTTTATACAAACTTTGCCACCCCTTTATACCCCCTTAGGGGATGGATTTCGCAAAATTCCGTCTAAGTGAGCACCTATATCCTAATAGGAACGACAATGCAAAGTTTGAGATTCCTAGCACTTGTTGTTTCTGAGATTTCGTGATAAGTGAGTGAGTGACCTTTTGCTTTTATGTATGTAGATAGCATTTTTATATTGTTTAAATACTGTTTTTCATACTATTTTTAATCTCCCATTCATACAAATCCTCTTTCACCTACCTAAAGATATCCCTCGTAAAAACAATATACAATACACAAAGGCAAATTTTCACTACAATAACTTTCCCCTTCCCCTTCTTCCCTATTGCACTTTTTCTCCATTCTCCACAGTTTCCTCCTTCCTCTCCTCCCCTCCCCCTTCTCCTCTTCACCTCCTTCAGCATCCCTTGCCCCTCCTCCAGCATCTCTTGTCCTTTCCTCCACTTTCCTCTACCTTGCCTCCTCGTTTTCCCCTCTCTTCTCCCTTCCTTCTCCTTACTTTTCCTCCTTTCCTCTCCCTTCCTATCGCTTCCTATCCCTTCCCCTCCCTTTTCCACTATTCGAGAACTCCTTTTTTCCGCGTTCCTTCCCCCTCCCTTCCCCCACCCTTCCTCTACTGTCTCCCTCACTTCCCCCTCACTTTATTCTCATTTCCCCCTCATTCACCCCTCACTTAACCCTCACTCCCCCTCACTTCCCCTCACTCCCCCCTTACTTCCCTCTCACTTCCCCCTCACTGCCCTCTCACCCACCTCACTTTCCCCTCAATTCCCCCTCACTTTCCCCTCAATTCCCTCTCAGTTCCCCCTCACTTCCCCGTTTCTTCTCCGTCACTTTCCTCTCACTTCCCCTCACTTTCCTCTTACTTTCCTCTAACATTCCCCTCACTTCTCCCTCACTTCCCCCTCACTTCCCCGTTTCTTCTCCGTCACTTTCCCCTCACTTCCCCTCACTTTCCTCTTACTTTCCTCTAATATTTTCTACACTTTCCCCTCACTTCTTCCTCACTTCTCCCTGGCTTTCCCCTGACTTCCCTCTGACTTCTTCCTGACTTTCCCCTCACTTCTCCCGCATTTCCCCCACACTTCCTCTTCACTTCCCCCTTACTTCCCTCTCACTTCCCCCTCAATTCCCTATCACTTTCCTCTCACTTCCCATCACTTTCCCCTCCCTTCTCCTCAATTCCTCCTTTTCCTCCCTCCTTTTCTGCCCTCCTTTACCTCCCTCCCCCTCCCTGTAAATTTCAAGTCGCTAGCTTCAAAAGCTAAAGATCTTTGTATAGAATATTTTATCCCTAATTTCACCCCTCTAAATCCACCCTTGTTAAAATAAAATTATAAGGATATTTTTTATTTAAATAGAAGTATTCCAAAACAAAATTACAAACTGTAAGTTAAAAAATGAAGAAGATTCATACAATCGATTTCATCCCTTTTCACACACTTAGGAATTAAATTTAAAAAAAACCCTTTTTTAGTACAACATCTAGACATTTAGACAAACACACCCTCCAAATTTCAAGTCACTACGACCAGCAGTTTAGGCTGTGCGTTGTCTGTTAGTCAGTCAGTCAGTCAGGACAAAGCCTTATATAATATGTATGGGTGTATGGATGTATGGATTAGACGTATAGCCATCGGGGATCAAAGCATACAGGCTGCTAGGAATGCTAACACGTGATAGAGCCACATAAAGCTGACCGTGCGAAACACAGTTAATACTTAGATCCACGCCCACAACTTTTAGTTGTGTCTGACCTTGGGCTTTATTAATTGTCATCGCGAAACAGAGGGTCACTGGAAACGGGACTCATTTAAAACTAAACGGAAGATTGTTTAGAATGAGAGGAATCCGAAAAATAAAAACGCTATCAGCTATTCCGTAACCTGTTAGTCTCTGTTTCTATCAGAAAATGTTCGACGTGATTCTTTAAATTGGCATAACTTTTTTATTTATCAACCGATTGAAATGAAACAAACACTAAATGTTAAGTGAAGCTTACCACAATGTATTAGTGAAAACCACATCTAAATCGGATAAGCCGTTTCTGAGATTAGCGTGAACAAACGCACAGACAAACAGACAAACAGACAAACAGATAAACAGACAAACAGACAAACAGACAAACAGACAAACAGACAAAAATTGTAACAATCATTGTTTTGGGTTCTATTTGCGTTGATAAAGGCCCCAGTAATTTTTTTTCTCATATATCTTCCATGTACAGACAGCGATCGGTTACATTTTTATTATATGTATAGATAGATATAGATTTTTATCCGTATAGCGTAAAAGGTATCTACTTGTTAATTTATTAAAAAGATAAATTTACTTAACACATAGTAATTCGTATTTTTATTTAGTAAATCAGAAATAATTATAAAATACTTATTAAGTATTTTATAATTATTTTATCTTTTATGAATAACCACTAATATTCTATATAAAAGAAAAATTGATAACTCGTGATTGGTTCAAACATTGTATCACATAACTTACAAAACTATAAACTGCTGCTGCTCTGAAAGAAGAATGCAAATAAGGTAACTGCACCAGTAATGTCAAGAAACCAGTGATGGACATATCTTGTAGAATATGAGTAGAAATGAGTTTTCATGTGTTAGCAATGCGTGAGGCGGGTGGCACATGGTGCTCCTGCCTGTAGTCGTAGAAATTATATTCGCGGTTGTTGTTACGAAAAATATTAGTAAGGTAGGTAGAAGTTTGCCTTTCAATTTATCATAGCTTAATTCAAATCAGAATGTTTTAAGTGCTTGGGTTAAGCATGAAATTAAGATGAAAACACGCCGTCTTAGCAACACAGTGTGTTTTTATCTTATCTATCCATCACTATAGCAAAAAACTAAAGTTTTTATTTGTTTATTAAATTAAAACATTAAATCCAGCAGAAATGTAGAAAAAACACAGAACCTTCAATTTTCAATATATATTGTAGTTAAAGTGTAAATTATTGATGCCTTTCCTTTAGGTGATGGATGTTGCATAAAAATGAGCCTAAATATAATAATTATCTTTTTTTTTATTACGAGTAAATTAGTGCCTTTAGTTTTAATCGGGACAGTTTCCTTATTATTCATGATCCCTGTAACAATATTTAATTAACTATTACAGTTTCCATTATTAATCACATAGTTGTACCTACGTGCTACATTTATATGAAAAGATTTATTTCGTTCGCTTCAATTTGTATCCCAATATTTAGATCAGCCGAGATCCCATTTATTTTTATTACGGGTCTGATATCAGCATACGAATGTCTAACAAAAAGCACAATAAGATGTTTCTCTCGTTTCAATGTTACTATATTTATTTTTATAGAACGTATACGGTTTTATTTTCAATAAGCAAATTATTTCTGAGCGAAATGTGTAAGCAAAGGTGATTTTAGTTTAGTTTATTTATACTATGGCTACAAAAATATGTATAGCATCACATCGTTTTCTCCAAATTGGTACATTATTATTTGGGCAAACCCTACTTAAGAGTTCGACATCTAAATTAGGTCCTCTATTATATATTAACAAACTTATTTTCATATTTGGAGCACAATTTAAAAGGGTTGCTGTTATTCCCAACCGATCCGTAGTCACACCAAATTGCCGCACTAGTAACTTTAGTAGCCTGTTACAATTATTATAACTTGAATTTGGCTAAAATAAAAAGAATCACAAAGCGTTTTCTTGTAGGTAATTTTGATACAATAAAAATACCTTGGCGATCATTATACTATTCATGTATTGGTTTCCGTAGTTATAAGAAGTACCTAACGAAAAGGATACACATTTTGAATTTCCTAGAACATTTTCTCCAGTCATGTTTTTAATGATAGATAGCATTTTAATATAGTCATTGTCATACTTGAGTGTCTGTAAACGTGAATCGGATGAGTCATTTTTAGCAATCAGACTGAACACATTATTTGGACGTTGATCTTTTAACTAATTTTAATGAACGAAATAAAACTTAAATCTATCACATTAATTGTCTTTGTGAAAATCCGGATGACAGAAACTGTTGTGATACACTTCAGGCAGCTTTATGTGAATATATAATATATACTTCATGCACTTTATACAATAAAGAATGCACTCGGTCGGGAGGAAAAGAGTTGGATTGGTTATCTTAACCAAATAAAGAACGTAGGTTTTTACAATACACGTGGTAATTTTAAGCAAAATCGACGAAATGTTAGAATTTAAAATATCTTAGTAGCTTTATTTGGAATTGTTATCAAAATATTACATAATAATAATATAAAGTATGACAAACAATGGATTTTTATTTCTAAAAGATCTTTTATGTTATATCTCTCGATTTTGCTGTTTCGATCTAAGCACGTCTAAGGAGGTTCATTATTTTTGCCATCAAGACTTTGCATTTTCTTTTTTTTTTTATATTTATTAGCCTACCAAAGTGACTCCACCCCGCCTGATGGTAAGCAGTCAGTGGAATCCAGAAGTGGTGGCCACCATAATAAAAGCTATCATCTTAAACTGCTGGTATGGTGGCCTCCACTATGGAGGCTGGGAATGGGGTTACAGGAAGGGAATGAGGGAGGTGAGGAATGAGGAAAGGGGGGAAATTGGGCCTCCGGCGCTCTCACTCACCGAACGAAACGCAGTAGTAAGGATACTACTACTCTTAAGTCGATCTTCTATGAGAGGGTAGTACTTCCCCGGACGATCCGGCCCATTCATGCTGAAACCAGCGTGGATCTACTACCGTCAAAACATTCACATTGTTTGTTGATCATAAGAGCAATTTCTGCAAATTAGAATATCTGACAGTGCAATTGTGTGAATGCGGTCGTCTGTAATATAATGTCCTATGAACTTAGTGGGTAAACTCCTGTTGCGCTTGCATTGTGTTAATAATCCAAGCTTCTCCGACTCTTCTGTCTTGATATTTTACCAGTCGGCTTTGTGTTTTATTTAGGTCACCAAAGATGTTTTGTACTGTTACGATTGATTCTAATAACCCGATTGAAGAGAACTGTTTCAAGTACAGGATTTGGCATTTTAATCACTTGTCGAAAGGCCAAATAGATATAGGTACTTTTACATAATGACTCTTCAATAAAAGTCGATACAATCATATAGATTTTATAAATGACGTTTTTTGATGATAAAAAGATAGGATTTTATGATATTTGTAATTTATTTAACCATAGTTAGTCATCATATAATTACGTATTACGAGATTTTCAGTAACACTGACTGGTACATTCTTTGTAGTTTAAGATATTTTTATGTATTGAAATAGAATATTTTTGATATTAAAATACTAATTATGGACACAGTATTTTAATTACACCATAATGCCTTGATGTCATTGTTATGAAAGGAGTTATGATGTCGCGAGTCCGTCTTGTGAAGGATCTGCCCACGCGCGTCTTTCAGTTCGTCGCCACTCTAGAACCTATCTATCGCAACGGTACCTAAGTATCGTCGATATCAAAGGCAAATTTTAATACCTCAAGGGTGAACTCCTTGTCGAATATGTTATGATGGTATTATAGAATATTAGCGTCAATACAATTTCTCGACAGGAAAATTGAATATAATATTATATGACCATAAGGTTAGACCTTAGACTCACAGATACCACTGAATCACCGAAGCAGTTAATAAATTATCAGCTTTCAAATTATAATTAACACATTCTGTTTATTAACAAATTGAGTCAATATTTATTATATATTATATCCAGATCTAAGTAATCAAACAACTAATTTATTAGCTTGTCATAACAAATTGAATGCATCTGAATAGCAAATAAATTTGATGAAAGCAAACGTGACGAGGATCTTACATTAACGTTTTATTAGCTGAAATAGAGACACGAGTTCTATGTTCCTTATTGTTAATTTTATGTTTGCATTACTAGCAGAGATCGGAATATGTAGAGTATATTTACCTAAAGTTTGAGGAAGGAAGTAACATAGAGTTGATACATTATGAGTTGTAATAATTTGTAACTATACTCAAAGTCCAGTTCGAGTTTTTATCATCCCGGGTTTTAATTGTTACATTGATCCGAGATTTTAGAGAAGGTATTATCAACCTATTCTTCCTTCCTCGAACTTTAGGCTAGGTTATTAAACATAACAAACCCACTCAATGATAATTATATATTTACCTAAAGTTTGAGGAAGGAAGTAACATAGAGTTGATACATTATGAGTTGTAATAATTTGTAACTATACTCAAAGTCCAGTTCGAGTTTTTATCATCCCGGGTTTTAATTGTTACATTGATCCGAGATTTTAGAGAAGGCATTATCAACCTATTCTTCCTTCCTCGAACTTTAGGTTAGGTTATTAAACATAACAAACCCACTCAATGATAATTATATATTTACCTAAAGTTTGAGGAAGGAAGTAACATAGAGTTGATACATTATGAGTTGTAATAATTTGTAACTATACTCAAAGTCCAGTTCGAGTTTTTATCATCCCGGGTTTTAATTGTTACATTGATCCGAGATTTTAGAGAAGGCATTATCAACCTATTCTTCCTTCCTCGAACTTTAGGTTAGGTTATTAAACATAACAAACCCACTCAATGATAATTATATATTTACCTAAAGTTTGAGGAAGGAAGTAACATAGAGTTGATACATTATGAGTTGTAATAATTTGTAACTATACTCAAAGTCCAGTTCGAGTTTTTATCATCCCGGGTTTTAATTGTTACATTGATCCGAGATTTTAGAGAAGGCATTATCAACCTATTCTTCCTTCCTCGAACTTTAGGTTAGGTTATTAAACATAACAAACCCACTCAATGATAATTATATATTTACCTAAAGTTTGAGGAAGGAAGTAACATAGAGTTGATACATTATGAGTTGTAATAATTTGTAACTATACTCAAAGTCCAGTTCGAGTTTTTATCATCCCGGGTTTTAATTGTTACATTGATCCGAGATTTTAGAGAAGGCATTATCAACCTATTCTTCCTTCCTCGAACTTTAGGTTAGGTTATTAAACATAACAAACCCACTCAATGATAATTATATAAAACGAAAGTTTGTTTTTTTGTTTCTTTGTTTGTTTGAAAGCGCTAATCTCTGGTACTACCAGTCACATTTAAAATTCATTTTGCGTATGATAGCCCAGTTCTTGAGGAAGGTTATAGGCTATGTAACATCACGCTATAGCTGCGACGGGAGCAGAGCAGTAAGCAAAGACGCGGGTGAAACCGCACCGCGGAAAGCTAGTGTACATAAAATTAAAAGCTTAATTACTTTTATCAAACAAAATAGCAAAAAATAAGTAAAATATTTGATTTATATTTGACTAAACATATATAACAAAACGACTATAGATAACATACAAAACTACATATAGGTAAAAAAAACTTTTATTTATTATTTTATTAATTGTCTCATTTTTAAACAGTTTAAATTCGTTATTTTGCTTTATGTCTGTTTTATTAAATTAAGATGACGAATATTATACGTATAATGTAATAATTGAAAACCAGATAAGTGAATGTCTATTTTCTGAAACATCGATGTTGACAATATTTAACAAATATTTAAATTTTTCTTGAAATATTGTATGAGACTTGAGATTACATTCCTTGAGCTATGACTAAAATATTGATAAATAGTCACACAGACATCTGACTTCTCGTAGCGAGGCGACAACTCACATTTACACGCTGAGACACTTTATGTAGGTAATAATATACTCATATACATTTATATGTTAGCAATTTGTACGAGGAAGGAAACATTCGAGTTGTATCGCAGTCACTTTTACTACAAGTGTACTTAATGGCATCTAGTAAAATTTATTTAGTTTTCGTGTTCCCGTATGGCAAATAGGTATTAATCAAGTTTCTTCAAATATGCAAGAAACAATCATATTGCGATATTTAAATTATAAATATAAATAAATAATATCACAACAACTACGCCAACGCCATCTAGACGTAAAGTAAGCGTATATTATACACTTTTTTTTTGTAAATATATGTATAATATTATACATAGAAACACCTAGACCAATGCAAATAGACATTTTCATGCACACAAATATTTGTACTAAGCGGGAATCGAACCCGTGACCTCTGCGTATTTTTAGAAGGATTAAATAGGTCTAAGTAAAAAATAATTTTGAACAAAAAAAAAACCGACTTCAAACCACTTCAATAAAAGTTGGTGCCAAGTAAAACAATAACTAGGTATCTATAGGTATTATCAATCCGAATTTGCTATTGTAGTAAGGTTCTAATACTCGTAGTATTTGCTTGGCACCAACTTCAAAATTATAAAATACTTATTTAATAATTTCTGATTAACTAAATCAAAATACGAATTACTTTCTGCTAAGTTAACTTATTTTTAACTTTTTAGTTTGCTTCCTGAAGTTCTTTGGGCACATCTCGAGGAAAGAAGACTCGATGGAAAAACTCGTTGTGCAGGGTCATGTAGAAGGCAAGCGAGCACGTGGTCGGTCACCAACTCGCTGGACAGACTCCATCACCAAAGCCACGCAATTTACCATCACGCAATGTGCTCGCAATGCAGCGAGCCGCCACAATTGGAGAGACATCGCGCGCCGTGCAACCCACTCATCAACCACGACCACTCTGACAAGAGTGCCCGATTAAGAAGAAGAAGAGTTTCCTTCCAGTTTGAAGTCGGTTTTTTTTTGTTTAGAATTATTTTGTTTTACGATTTTCAGTGATGGGTAGACCTAAATCTTGCTTAGGGTATTATTTTTATACGAACTAAACATTTTGGAATATTTAACCGTATGAAGTAAGCCCGACATGAGTGCTGTTAAGGAATTCCCTCGACTGTCTATGGTCACCTGTAATGGCACTTAAAACCCGTATGGGTGCGAAGTTCTCATCATTACAAATGAATTAAGCCCGAACACCAAGTAATTGCTGTAAATCGTTGTCGAGTTCTCTCGACTGCCTTTCGGTTCCATTATCAGATCGACTCCAAATCCTCACTAAATAGTAGTGCCTTAAAATACTTAATGAAAAAAATAACTAATGCACTAGTCGCTAGTACGATTTTCGAAAGTTCCCCTTGATTTCTCTGGGATGCCATTATCAGATCCTGGTTTTTTTTATCATGGTACCACACTTAGGATATCTACTTTCCAACAAAAAATAATCATCGAAATCGGTTCTTAAAAGACTAAGTTATCGGCTAACACACATAAAAAAATATCTATACGGTCGAATTGAGAAACCTCCTCCTTTTTTTTAAAGTCGATTAAAAATAATCATTGTTTGTTATTAAATATATCTAAGCTGTATTGCCCTATAATCTGGATAGAGTCAACTGATTGTAGGTTTTAATAGATTTTACCTTTTCTTTTATTACCATAGTTTGTATAACGGCGACACGACATCTTTTAACTACAAATAGGCCACACAACTCTTAAGTTGAGAAAAGGCAAGGATAAAAAAAGACACAATTAGCATCATCGATGATATTTTATTCCAGCTTTATTATGTTTACTTAATATTAATTCTGTGGTAATCAAGTACAATTTCATCTCTTTTAAAACTGCTACACCGATGCAATAATACCTATATGTCTAGTTTATAAACTTATCGTACTTAATCTCTCATTGGCTATTTTTACACGTGTTTGTGTATCTCAAAGAATACAGAAATATTTTTTGAAGACAACGATAATGGTATGAACATTTTTCAAACGATAATATGTACGACGAATTATCTGGACATAGATAAGATACTTTAGTTCCGATAGATAAGATTAAAATGATTCATATTTCGTTAATATATTTTACTTATATTGTTTCGTTGTTTTACCACTGCAAGTGATATTAGAGTACGGTTGTTCATTTTGTGTTATTTATTTAAATTTATTTTATTACAATGGAAAAAGCTTTTATATATTTAGTTATTGCCTTTTGCGGTAAGACTAGTTTTATAATTACATTTTTCATGAATGCAGAATTGCATTAACCATTTAAACTTTTTTATCTTCGTTATTCTTTCTCAATATTTTTAAATAGTGTGTGGAGATTTAGCAATAATTAAAATGTTAACTTGGTGTTTAAAGTGATACAAATATTATAATGTTTATGGATGTAAATAATTCCAAAAAGTTTTGTGAATATAGCAATCAGACCCGGTGCGCTAAGAGCACTACATAAATACTCTTATAAAAAAACGCTGTCACATGATGTGAATTAAACATTTTGTTTATTAGAAATGTTTCTTGACTTTAAAAAAATATTTAATATTTTTGATTAGGAACCTACAATTTTGTTTTATTTATTGGTTTATTGGTATTGATTTTTTGAAATTTGTTCAACAGGAGTAAATGCTGTTACATTTGACACTACTGGCAGAATCAGTAATGGAGGCGATGCTAACTACAACCAGTTTCCTTATTCGGTAATTATAAACTATTAATTGTGATTTATTAAGAAATAATTAGATTACATTATAAGTTTGAAAAGCGACCGATAGATGAGAGTCAATTACGACTGGTCAAAATGGCAAAGCTTGGGGATGCCTATAACCAGCAGTGGACGTCTTTCGGTTCATATATGATGATGATATGTTAGAAACATTTCACTGTCTGTTTTTAAAATTTTTATTTTATGAAAAACGTCTGAAACCGTCAACCCGTCTTAAGAATCCGCATTATTTTGCTTCATGCTCATGCTCTATAAGAGAAGAGGTGTTCGCCCTACATTGGTATATTTAACCGAATGGTATTATTATTATATAATTTAGCTGCTATCCGTCCCCAAAGGATTATTATTTCTACAACCTAAAGCTGCAACATATTATTACTGTATTATGGTTATTATCACAATATCAAAATAAATATATAGAAGTTATAAATATAACAAATTATTATTGTCATATTTATTGCCGCAACAAATAAATAAAAAGTTTGATAAACCAATTCTGTTTGCGTACGACTACTAATTTATGCAATGAATTCCAGGTATCAATACAACGTATTTCAGAAGCAAACACGTTGGGACGAGGTCATAGATGCGGTGGTGCAATGATTACTTTCCAACATGTATTGACAGCAGCGTCCTGTCTCTACAATGTAGTCAATGGGTGAGTGATGTACTCAACGGATTACTAATAATGCGATGAATAGCAGGATTAATTAATTATGTTGATAGCTCAGTTACGTCAAAGCTGAATTCTAATAATTCTATAATAATTACTAATAAACATTCATGACGGTATGATGGTAAAGTAGAAAGAAAACGTACATGTATTGAGGAAAGATGACACGCGTATATATCTAAGGGGGTCATGGGTTTAAAAAGTTTAAATGTAAAGAGATAGGAAGAGGGAAAATCTTGAAAATATAAACGGATTGCTTATGGAAATGGAAGAGAACAACACTTTTGTAGACCTAACGTAACATGGGTCTAAGGGCAGGCAGAAGATTATGATATATATTATGCTTACGTTGTAGTTACAATTATTTTTAAATTAAAGTGAAAATCGTTGTACAGGTATGTAGGTACACTTATCTATTACCTACTTCATTTTATTCACAATTTGGTACATAGTAATCACGAGCTACATTTTGAGTTATCCCGTTCTTGTTGGATGTAGTAAGATTGAACACGAATTGAATTCCCTATTTATTTGGGGAAAACAAATATTTACCCTAAACCTCTACGTGGTGTGTGTATGTGACAGTAACAAACATTAAAATAAACATGGGTAAAACATTGCGTATTTTATCGATGTAGGAAATTCCCTTGAACAGATAACGATTAAAAACAAATTTGCGATAACCAAAATATTTGCATACACGTGTTGTATATATTTTTTTCAAGGGGAACTTTCGAAAATCGTACTAGCGACTAGTGCATTTGTTATATTTTTCATTAAATAGGTATTTTAAGGCACTACTATTTGGTGAACGTTTTACTATTTGGAGTCGATCTGATGATAGAGTCGAAAGACAGTCGAGGGAACTCGACAACGATTTACAGCTATTAGTTGGTGTTTGAACTTAATTCATTTGTAATTATGAGAACTTTGCACCCATATGGGATTTGAATACCATTAAAGGTGACCATAGATAGTCGAAGGAATTTACTTACTTCAAACTGTCCAATATTCCAAAATATTTATTTTGTAAAAAAATTATACCTAAACAATATTTACCCATCACTGAAAATAGTAAAATAAAATAATTTTAAACAAAAAAAACACGATTTCAAATGAAACGAAAAAAAAAAGTTTACTTAGCAGAAAGTAATTTGTACGTTGATTTAGTTAATCAAAAATAATTAAATAAGTATTTTATAATTTTGAAGTTGCAAATACTATAAGAACCTTACTACAATAGCAATTTAGGATTGTTATTACCTATAGGTAGGTACCTAGTTATTGTTTTACTTGGCACCAACGTCAAAATTATAAAATACTTATTTTATCATTTCTGATTAACTAAATCAACATACGAATTACTTTCTGTTAAATAAACTTTTTTTTTGTTTCGCTTGAAGTCGGTTTTATTTTTGTTTAAAATTATTTCCTTGTACGTATCTAGGTAAATTATTTCTAAATCTATATTTATACTATTATATAAAGCGGAAGAGTTTGTTTGTTTGAACGCGCTTATCTCTGAAACCACCTGTCGGATTTGAATAATTATTTTTGTGTATGATAGCCCAGTTCCTGAGGAAAGTTATAGGCTACGTAACATCACGGTACTGGCGATGGGAGCAAAGCAGTAAGCAAAGACGTGGGTGAAAGCTATTTTATAATAAAATGATTTTTTGGATTATTGATCATTACTCTTGCGAATTGATATAAAATGATCTCTTCTGAGAAATCTGTGACAGTTTAAATCAACAAAGATATTTGGTACAACAAGTAAAATCGATAGCGATAAACAGGTTTTGACTAATAAACTGCATTATAATAAAATAAAAACACTGTTCGAAGTTGAGTTTTGGCACGTGTTTTTTATTGCGTAGGAAGTACACTTATCTTATTTAGCCATTTAACGCATTTATCATGTAGATACATTATGCAAGTATAACAAAGGACGTCATTGGGTATAATTATACGTTTTTATAAAAAAAATCTTAAAAAACACGCGGCATATTAGCATAGGTGCGTAGTACCTATGATAGTATACGCGTGTTTGGTTAGGTACCGTAGTGGTTACCGTAATCTATGTATATGGCGGTTCTCTTAGCATTGCATGGACATGACTTGTAAAACACAACCGAGAAAGGTAAAACACAAGGAGAAAGGAATGAGGAAGGAGTAATTCTGCCTCTAAAGAAATGAACCATTTTCATAATAATACATTAGTAGTATTTCTACCCATAAATATTTTTGATTTAAAAAAAAGTCCAATCAATGTGTTATACAATACATATATTTTGACACGACACATATTAAATAATACTAATTGCATAACATCGATGTGAAATTGACGGAATTCCGATAAACGAACATACATTGAAACACTAAGGAAAATTTATGATATAGTTATACTATTCCCAAGAATCGAAACAAACAATTTGTATTACATGCGTATGTTTTATTTCGTGGCTTAGTCATATTCAAGTTTGCATTGTCATTTATCAGTAGGTAAGCATAATGTTTTAACATATCTTATCCTAAATGTATTTTAAATGTTTAATATTGTTATCTCCTCACGAGAAAGTACAATCGTACTAATCATAATTCATTTTTAATACATGTGTTATTTTGATTGCCAGACAGTATTTTAGTATTTTTGGGTCGGTAGTTACCGATGTCGAACTCGTCTCATTTTGCAATAAGCAACTAAAGAGCATAATGCGTATGTACATACAGTTATCGCTTACCAAATTATAATAAGCATAAATTTATACATTAGAAAAATATAAGTATCTGTAAATATTGTTTTCCGTGTGTGGTATGCTAGGCTGGCAAGAAAAAAACAGTTTGAATGGTTTACTTTAAAATGATTTTAGATATATATATATATATATATATGTGGCATTAGATCGCCCTTATTGTTAAACTTATAATATTATTTTGTCCATAAATTGTTTTTAAACTGGAGATTGATAAAAACTTAACTTTAACTATAGGCTTTTTACTAATAATTATGTAAATTAAATTATACAAATTACATTTCAGAGCCTACCAGCCAATAAACCCAGCGGAATACAGAGTCTTTGGAGGTTTCTCTTTACTGACGGGTGATAATGACCAGAATCGCATAAGGTTAATAGAAAATATCACCATTCATCCAGGATTTATCCAGCCACCAGCATCTCTCAATGATATTGGTATTATTCGCGTAAGTAATCTGTTAGGTAAAGACAATGTCCCAGACTAACCCATATTGTACAAGCATTATTCTTAGTTTAGTGAACATACGCATCATCAGAAAAATCTAAAAGGGCTCTCTCACTGTGAGAACTCGCTTGTAATGTAACATTCCAAATTGAAATGAAATGAAGTGAAATATATGTTTATTCATATATTTCATTTCATTCCAAAAATTCCAAATGTAATCCTAAAAATCAAGTCAAACATTACAAAAATACGTTACATTACAGTTGAATGTTCGCAGTGAGGAAGCACCGTAATATTTTTTTTTTTACAGCTTAGAACTCCATTCCTGAACACCACTGTTGCAAGGATACCTCTACCATCACCCAATTTTGAGCCATCACCCTCCGCAGTTTGTGAAATCGCAGGTTGGGGTGGACAAAACACAACGGCTACTGTGAGTATATAAAATAAGTGAAATATTTGAGTAAAATTCTTTGCCCTACTACATTTGGGTAAGAGATCTTGTGGTCGCCATTACTGAAAGGCAATGATAAATTTGCGATTATGATTTCATTTCTATTATGTACATGCATTTAGTCAAAAACTCATAAAAAACCATCAAACACATATTTTGATTAAGAATGAAATGTGGGTTAAACTGAAATCTGAAGTGCTAAAAGTACTCTGCGTTCATGTAGGAACTAAGTATAAGTAATCTATAGTACTCGGGCAGTGTTTACATTCATACTCCTAATTGTAAAACTAATCTATGCACCAACCATATTAAAGTTATGGTGATAGAAATACGACTTGGCATGTTAAAAGTACGCATAGAAGAGTAAATTTTCGTTCAACAAAAGCCAAATATTTTATAAAGTACCAGATGTAGTACTTCTTTTCTATCTGAAGAATGAAGATAAAATTACTCAGGGCATGTAGCCAGCGGCATGTAGCAAATCAAATAAATTCACCTCAGTTCGTTCTTTTAAATATTTTTTCTTTCTTTATTCAATTGTATTTTGTAATACTTAAAAGCTGTTGCTTTTTAAGTTTTTATACAAGTACAATATTGTCTTAAATTAACACACAATTTTAATCTCTATATAATGCTAAAATAACAGGCTTTACAACACAGGAGAGTCAAGGTACAATACGACGACTCCAGGTCCAGTCTGATTTATCTACAGTAAAATTAATTACTCAAAAAATCAAAAATCATTTACTTACAACCATTACACATGAATTTTTACAGGATTTGGGGACTCTTCTAATACAGGTTTCTTTAACTTAACAAAGTTAAAAAAACCTGTATTAGAAGAGTCCCCTCTTGTCCGAGGCTTATGCTATGACAATTTAATAGGTTATAAACTAAACTTAACTATATGATAGATTTCATTACAATTTTACTCAAGTGATTTCTGCCCAAATCCAAGTGAATTCCAGGCAATTTTTTTTTAGTCTTAACGTCAATCAAAGAACATAAGCAATCATCATTATAACAGTTCTTTCGTTAATGAAAAATCTTGGGATTTGAACGGAATCAATTATTTGATTTAAATAAAGAATATTCTATGCTATAAATAACAGCATTAGAAAAAAGAGTACATCGAAATTTCACCCACTGAACTCCAGTTATGATCAAAAACACAATATTAGACAAATAGGTTATACTGATATTATATTACTTTGCAGGTAAGCTACAGACTGCGCTACACTACAAAGTTCATTTACAACCAAGACCTATGCGTATTCACATACAGTCAAATGCCAACACATGCCAACGTGTTCGATACTATGGTTTGCGCAGCTTCCTACGACATTGTGTCTTCTGGGTGTGCCGTGAGTATTATCATAGTTATAATTTTAACCATGCTTACGAATAGTTATAACATTATAGTCGAGAGTCAGAAAACTATAGTGTCTAACCACTAACCATCAAATCAAATAAGGTAAAGGCTAAGTTAAATACTAGTACTTAGTCGTAAGCAGTCAGTATTGTACATAGAAACTCATATTATAGACGGATGTAATAGAAAAAAAAACAGTCGATCTAAGGTAATGATGCCTACTTACTTTGTGATAGTCAAAACGTTGAACAGATATAAATAGCTATACCTTGACTTTTATTATATCAGACTATTCTCAAAGGAAAATGTAGTTAAGTATTTCGTAATTAATTTGAAGAGCTTGTAAATATTTTTATCGTATTCATCACAGATGTTGGACGCGTTATTAAAATCACGAATGATGCCAAGCACAAATCCGAGGATTTGTCTTTCGAGTCTGCCTCATCCCAATTATTTAGGGATCAGCACATTCTCCGGAAAAAGCGTCGCGAGTGTGTGGTGGGCGTATCACAGATAAGCCCACAGATATTTTTTCGCCACATTTTTAACACGTACTCTATTGTTATGAAAAGCATTATTCCCAATGGATTTCAAATTTATCCAATGTTCTTTGTGCCGTATTATTTATTATATACTCTATTTTCTTTACCATAGAGTAGATAATACTAGATTTGAAGGAAATGTTCTCGAAAACGAAAATAATGCAATCCCATTTTAGTTGCGCTGTGATGATTTTTCAAACAAATACATATTATACATATCTCTTTTTATATGCATAAGCAGTAAACTAAAACATTTACATAAATACGATAAACACTTTCAGTTTAATTTTTTTTGTTCTATTTTGTCAAGCCGGTTAGCTGCTCGCAGTGTCAAGTCAAGGCCATATTAGGGTCAACTACAGTGTAACGCGTTCTTTTAGCTAAGAAAGATACAAACTTTATAGATTTTCACCAATTCTTAATACACATAAATGTATAATCTTGTTCATTGAACGTGAAGTAGCCAACTTCACATATTTTGCAATTGACACATGTGACATAAGCAAACAAAAAAAGACATCCGATTCGGGACTTGCAGCATATTTCTGTTATAAAATTGCTGATACTAATCCTCATCTATCCACTTTTCACTGCTTGGAAGAGGTTTTTGTCTACCAGTAGGTGGCTTTAATAGGCATAGTCAAATAACTTTTGTGTATTAAAAAAACGTGAAATTAACAAATCTTTTCTATTACAGGGGGATGAAGGTTCTGCTTTAATCTGCAACGGTGGCCTCACCGGTATTCTTTTCCAAACAAACAGATGTGCCCTATCCTCGTTCCCAGAACTCTATACTCGAGTAAACAACTATACAACCTGGATCCGCAGTATCACAGGTGGATCGTCAACTATTCGACCAGAACTCACTCTATTTGCAGTCTTCGCTATTATAACCGCCACTTTCCTAAACAGGGTTTAACATATTGTATTTATATTATAGTTGTAAATATGAAGATATGATTGTTCGTCAGAAACAAACGAAAAAAATAAAGATTTTTATATATTTCGTTGTTTTTTTTAAAATTGACATAGGTAGTTAAATTTATTATAAGTTGTAATTTAGAAAATAAGATATTTAAGACCGACATACGCTATGCATTAACGTCCCAAAAAAGAGAAAAAGAGGTTTCAGAAAAATTTTAATATATATATTATATACAAACATATCATCATCAGGCTACGGCAGTCCACTGCAGGACATAGGCCTCTTCTGCGCAAAAAAATATTGAAAATGAAATTATTTATTCTGTTTAAGAATTTTCAAAAAATATATGAAAATTAGCGAAATTTAAGTTCAAATTCAACAAAACACTAAACTAAAAATACGATATTTTAGCACGTTTAATATGTACTAGCGTTAAGTCATTGGTTCATGCAGAAAAATTTGCAGAATTTCTAACGTATTGCAATTTATTTGAAAGTGCAAATGTTTGACATTGCACATTACATTAATTAATTCAGACTAACACCCAGTTTCTGAAAGAAGGCTGAACAAAAAACCAGAATATTTAGTTTAATTTGATCTAATTAGTTACTAACTAGATTAAATTAAACTAATTACCTACTCATGCTTTTAGCAACCCAATTGGTACTTCACATGAGATTAACAGGCGATTAGTTAATTTTTCGTTGATCGGCCTTTCAGAAACTGGAGGTTAGTGTGTTGTTGTACTGTACTTAAAATTAAATAAAATTGTTTATTATTACAATTAAATTAAATTTACACGCCATTTGAAATGCCTTATGACCTTGTGAAGTGTGTCTATTTATGTACCTGTCACTAAATATGTTATTAACACCAATATATATGGCAAATAAAGATGACTATGATTATAAGAAGATGTCATTTATGTTACAATACCTACGTGTTTCTTATCTTCACGCTTGTTACTGCGATAGTAATAATGTATTCCACAAGCAATATCACGCATCGAGTCATTCTGTAAGCAGCTTTGAATATTCAGAAATGTAATAAGCGCTTTGCTGATTGCCAAATAAACGGTGATCTCTTTTTTCAGTAAAGCAGCTATTAAAAAATATTTCCCGGGGTTTTCCTCGAAACGCACCAGTAATATTTTTTTGTTACCGCATCTAATTGGTACCTACGTTTTAAAGTTGGTACGCTACGAGGTACCGCAAAAAAGTTCATTTCAATGTAAGATTGCCGAGATCACTCAAGATATTTTGTTAGAAAAGTCGAAAGAAGCAGTATGAAACAGAATCGGTTAATATTTTACGCAGCGTATAAATTATCAGAAAGTTCTAACTTATGGTGAGCAAGTTTGAGGTCTAATTAACTTCTTGTGAAGTAACTAAAAGGTTAAAGCTTATAAATTTTGAGCGCGTTCATTAGGCCCACATGAGGCTCCGCCCTAGCTTTTAGCTGGCGACACACGTCGGAATTTCGTAATAAGATTTCCTTAATTTAAGACCTTCAGCACATCTATATAGATATTCATTCAAGAAATTCCCGAACCAACACACCTGAAACAAGCGTGCGCCACACAAATTTGAACTTACTGTTAATTTAGAATATTGAACAAGTCGTGCGGTTCTGCATGATAGGCATAGATACAGTTAAAGTTACATACCTGCATATACTTTCTGAATAGAATTAATAATTTTAATTAAAGTTACTTGCACACCAGATATTAAAGCTGAACAGTTCGTTTGTTTAAATATTTTTTTAATTTGTAAAACTCTAGAACTCAGGTCAGTTTTGTAAAATATTTTTACATTCGCTAGCCTAATTCTTATGGCAGATTACAGTCTGTTATATGATGCGATCTGCATGAGTGAAACAGCAACCAAAGAAATAACTTAACATAGTAAACCACGCTGTTGGTATAAAATACAATTAAAACACACCAATGGTTAAACTTTAATTGTTCACTTGACTCGTTAACTACTAGAGCTAAGTTCGATAAATCTGAGGCCGCAAAAGGGCTAAACGGCTTTTGACTTAATGATTGCTGGATCTAATGAATGATGGTCAACTCAATAGTTTCAAATTGAAAACAAAGGTTTTATTTAAATCTTTTCTTGTATAAAATGCTTTAGTATTAACATACAAAGAAATTTTAGGTTTGGAACATGGAACAATTCCATTTTTTTCTAGAGGTTGTTGGTAAGTAAAGGAATACCAAGTAATGGGCAAAAGTTTTGTACTTAACCATCCTGTAATCACCAACCGGCTGCCAGTCGTGATAACTATGGCAAATTGCCGGCAACGTACCAGGTTCACAGTCACACAGTAACTGCCCTACTACTACAACTCTAATTAGAAATTATTAGTTACGGATTCGAGTTATGAACTACGAAATTATGGAGTATGGTTATGAGATGTTAGTTATTTTATAACAGTAAATAGACGACAGCACGAGTAATGCGTACATACTAAATACCAATCATCAAAATGTTTCTCGAAATTCTACAGGAGGGGTCGCATTTTGTATCTGACGTTAAGGGCTCTCTGCAAAGAAGGACCCTTTAGGGTCGTAGAGCCTTACTTCCAAGAGGTTGCTCTTCGTATTGCCAAGAGATTTGTTCGCTTTGGCTTTATTTTGCAAATGGTCCAAATTAGACCTTGTCAATTTAGAAATCATTTAGAAAGTAAGAAAAAAGGTAGACGTCGTAAATAAGGTTAAAAGGTATTCGAAGCTATCCAAAAGATTATGTTGTACTGTAACTTTGACTGAATATGTGTGTGTGTGATCTTCGAAAACTTTATAAGACTATTTTACATAATGTCGCCGTCAATTTTATCGCATCAAATAAACTGCTTAGAAAACACTGACAACCTAACCTAATTGTAATTAACTTTTATACAGAGAAGATGCACATAACTTTTTTCTATACATATAACTTCATCTAGATAACTCGTTACATTTTTAGAAACTACCTAACAACTTCGGCCTTAACCATAGTGCAGGTACTAGAAGTAGTCATTACTATAAAAATAACCCCACTATTCACATAAGAATAATGACCTCTATAAAACAGTTAACAATAGACAAGAAAAAATCCATATAAGAAGGTTTTTATAGATAAAACATTAATATCTATTCAGATCGAATTCTGAATCTAACGGGCCTGTGGATATGCTGTTTGTAGAGTTACTAAAGGAACATAGTTTATGAGGCAGAACCATAAAAGTAACGAGGCTATTAAGTCCAGACTGTTGCACTCGGTCAGCCATGGCTTTATTTGAATGCTTTTAGCATTTCCTCGTAACGTTTTAGACTAGTAAACCTGTATATGTTATATTTATTTACTTTACTTTGATCTCTATGAATACTTTGTGCAATTATATTTGTGGTGATGAACATTTGTAAATATTTGCCTTCAGTCTGGGTGTTTTCTATATAGTTTATTTAGTATGTATATAAAAAAAGGATACAATTATATACATTATTATATTTCAGTTATCCAGTACCCATGAACTAGATGACGGACTTAATATGGTTGTATTAATACTTTAATTAGTTATCAATTTATTTGGTAGTAGATCCACGCTGGTTTTAGCATTAATGGGCCGGATCTCTCTCTCAAAAAAGATCGACGTAAGAGTACTAGTATCCATACTACTGCGTTTCGTTCGGTGAGTGAGAGCGCCGGAGGCCCAATTTCCCCCCTTTCCTCTTTCCTTACCTCCCTCATTCCTTTCCCCTTACCCCATTCCCAGCCGCCATAGTGGAGGCCACCATACCAGCAGTTTAATACAATGGCTTTTAGTATGGTGGCCACCACTTCTGGAATCTACTGAGTGCTTACAATCAGGCGGGGTGGAGTCACTTTGGTAAGCTAATATAAAAAAAATACAGTCACATGTTACCTTAAATTTCTCTTTGTATTTGTGTGTCCAGACAGTGGGTGTCTTTCGGCTGATTAAAATTATGACAATGATAATATCACAACTACACACCATGATAATAATGTTAACGAACTGGTTTTCCCTGTTAACGCCACCGGTGAAAATAGAGATTTTCATCATAATTTTTTTTATCTTTTTTGTAATAAAAATTTTTGTTATTTAGTTTTACGAGCCTCTATTTCGTTTTATAGGTAACCTCTCTGTTTATTATTTTTAGGCTCTATTACTGTATCGATATTTGGTTGTCATGAATCGTGAATATTAGCAATCGGTGCCTACGGTAAAATGAGGTTAATTGCAATGTTACTTTTATTCAAATAGGTATATAATGGATTATATAAGAACACTACTTTTAGAACACTACTTTGATTTAGTGTACCTACTGTGTTTGAGTAGTTCTCCAATCTCAATAGATTAAATAATTAATGTGTATCTAAAAGTATCTAACATAATTTGTTTTGTAAGATATAATGAGTATACAATATTATTAAAAGTATAAAAAATACAAATGCTGTAGGAACTTTATTCTTTAAAAACCATTCTAAAACATTTCTTATAATTTATTTTAATAGTTTACATAATAGCGGTAAATGGTACCTGTTGGCTATAATATTACTGTATAACACCAAAACAGTTGTGTCAACGTCGATTCCTAAATTTGACGTTAAATGTTAAACCCATTGTAATACACAAATTGGTATCAATTTCCCACTCAACACACATAATATATTGTATTCTCTTCATGACGAACAAAAACCACAATGTCTACAAAACTAAAACTAACGTTTATTCTATATCTTATATACGGTTTTGAGGGAGCTCGCCAATTCCTTCCGTGGTAATCACCTCGCTCACAAGGGAAATAAAAGATTACGCTTTGAACAACTCTTTGCCACTTTGACAGACGATGTTGTTTGAAATCTACGGTATGCTCTTCTTGTGTATTTAGGTATTTGTAGTAAAATTATTATTTTCCTACAGTGTAGTAACTTTTTAGTACCTTCCTACGTATTATTTGTGAATTAGATGGTTAGATTAGTATTAAAAATGTTTCCGGTTCGTAGTCGCCACTCTAGAACCTTTCTGCCCCAGCGGCCGTCAGTTCTGCGAGCTATGTTGCTGTGAGTTTATATGTACTTTATAAATATTCATCATTCAGTCAAAAGATGTCCACAGCTTGACATAGGCCTTCCTCAAGCATATCCATGTTAACCGGTCATTAGCCGCCGTCATCTCTTTATAGCACCTTAAACACAATTCACGGGAGACGTCCGTAATGAGAAGGACATTCAAGTAAATGAATTAAGCTAAAGACATGATAGGCACTGCAAGTCATCCAAAATCCAATAAATTGGTTTTCCTACTTAATATCTAATTTAGCTAACTTTATAAGCTATGGTGAAGGTTCGCCAAAATAACCTTTTATTCCTAAAACCCCAAGATAGAGCTTGAAATTTTTACGAGAAAATCAGAGCATCGATGCTAATCAAGACATTGTTTTATAACTTCTTCTTAGTCGTGCACTCTTGACAGAGTGGTCGTGGTTATGGGTGGGTCGACACGAATGGCGCTCCTTGTCATGCGTCTCCATTCGGCTCTATTTGAAGTTTTGTGAGAGCAGTCGGACATGGTGGTGTTAGTGAGGTCAGCCCATCTGGTTGGCGAGCGACCACGAGATCTCTTGCCCTCTACTCTGCCTTGGACTACAAGTTGCTTCATCGAGTCTTCATTTAGGGTTATAACTAATATAACTATTGAATAGTAAGTTTTAAAATATGATTTTGAAATAAAATAAAAATAATTTTATCTTTAGCTCAGTTTTCAGCTCAGAACAAAGCACAGTTGTGTCATAAAATAGTTTTAAGCTCATTCCTAGAACTTTAAGAATGAAATAACTATTATTGCAATGCTCAATTCCGGTTCCTTAGAGTATATTATTCAACAACGCAACACTTCCTGCAGTGTGTTTCTATTTTATGAAGTTAGAAAATGCTATTAGAAATACTTATTTACAATAACCCCCTCGCTACTCTTCCTTTTTTTCCCTAATCCCTCTTTTTCTGTATACGACCGAAAACAGCTAGTATGTGTTTTCTTAACATAACCATTTTCTTTACCACTTACCATCAGGTGGACCTTGTTTGAAACAGTTTTTTTTAAAGATTGATACTTAATTTTCTTTTAAGGTTTAATACATACTTACTAGTTGTTACTTGCGTTACATACTATTATAGTGATGCACTGCCCCGTAACTGAGATCCAGCGATAGTGTTGCGGTTCTAAGACGCCCACCCTAGCGTTTCTGATGCACCATTGTCCTCTTGTAAACAGTGTTAGTACTGCACTGTTATAACAAACCATCTTTTTTATTACGTTTATATCGTTGAAGACATTTATTTTCTGGCTTTGGTTTATACTCGGTACATTAAGAGAGACAAATGATTAGCTGCGTTCATAATGTAAGATGTAATACTTAATTAGGGCAGGTTAATCTTGTAATAACAGTAGTTTGTGCGGGTCGATGTTACCTCGGATTTACATTTCATTTAAGAGGGGTTAAAATACATAAAACACGGCAAACAGGGCCAACAAGGTTGGGTGAAGACTGAAGTTGCTACAAGTTTACGGCAAGGATAGTGATGCCACAGACGTCGAGCTAAACGCAGTTAACTTTCGGAAAGGGTCTAAGACCTACTCTACAGTGGTTGTAAGAATTGTTTATTGGACATTGAAGATTATCAGACTTACTATAAGTACGACCTTCTGATTTTGCCAGGTTTCTTAACATTTTAAGGCTACTTCAGTACCGCTGTAAACATAATTTAACGATACTGTAGAACTTTATAGAGGACACGAAAATACTAAAAGGATAAAAGAGGATAAAATAATTTTTGTAGCTGAAATATCGGCATCGATAAGGCTATGTAATTACATGCTATTCATCATGATTGTATAGACATAAAGGCACATATCGAGCTATATTTATTGCTGCTATCAGTGTTTAATTCTATCTTATTAATGTTGAGCTATAACATGTATCTAACTTGTACTAAATATGTCTAAAGAAAGATTAATATATAGTTTTGTATATTAATCTTTCTTTACCAAATATAAAAATTCAAGCTATTGACATACGACTCAATTTCACATTATTGTATGATAGAAGCATAGCTTATAAGTAGCATGTAGTATAACGTGTATATAGTAATGTTCCAAATATTCTGATGGTGGACATACTCGTAACCTTTCATAAAAGGAGGATTTTCGAGCCGACCATGCTCAGCAGGCTGATTGATAACTGCAGGAAGATGATATTTAGTACGAAAGTAACTTTGTAGAGCTAACGTTGTTAAATGATAACAGTGAGGTATGGATAAACACATCTTATAGATAAAATTTACATACGAGTAACACGAGTACTTCCAGACATTTTTCTTATTTTCACCTTATGCCACCAAATAGTAAAACTTGAGATGTCCTTGAGCAAAGCAATCAAAACTTTTATCTCTGTATAATTTAGAGACATTAACGTGGCATATGTCAAGTTGAACTATCTGAAAGTTCCCGTCCCCACTTAAGGAGGATGGTAGAAATAATAGCGTCGTAAATTCATAAATGACATTTTTCGAGTGTGCTAGCAAACTTTTTCCCAACTTTAAGGTCACAATAAAAGTGTCACATAGAAGACCCTATGTTGTAATTTATCGCGCGTACAATAAACATTATGGAAGTGAGAATAAGAACTTTTAAAGTAGCTTATTAGGTAGCGCCTAAAAGCACCCATTCAAAGGGATTCAAAGGAAAAGGCTTGATGGTTGGAAACATTTTGTTATATTAGGAAGCACGGTCAATGTAAATGGAAAGATAAGTTTGGTTTTTTTGTACATGAAGACAAACGATATAAAAAGTTTTCAAGAAGCAGTAGTTAGACCCGTCAGGCGTCATCTGTTTAATATGAAGGTTTCTTTTCTTACGTATTTCTAACCTCATCGACGCTTAAAAATTTAGCTAGATCCAATCTATTCTTATTGACAATTAAAACTTATACAATGGTTTTCATAATATAAGGTAATAAAATACCACATATATGTAGGCGGACAAACATAACCTTTTGTAAAATTGGAAATTAACTGCGGTAATGTTTCATATATTACTTGGTAATTAAATTAAATCTCTAATTAATTTCACTTACTGAGAATGTAAGTTCATAAAATATACGATAATTTTCTTTAATTTTAATCGTTATCTATACTATTATATAAAGCGGGAAAGTTTCTTTGTTTGTTTGAACGCGCTAATTTATGGAAATATTCTTTTTGCCTGTGATTGTCCATTTCTCGAGGAAGGTTAAAGGCTACGTAACATCACGCCAATGGCGACGAGAGCAGAGTAAAGAAAGTAAGTAGTAAGTAAAGACGCGGCTGAAATCGCGTCGCGGCAAGCTAGTGAAATATAACCGTTTAAAAGTAGCCTCTTTATATACCATTAAAGCATTGACTAATAAATGTATTATTATTTATTTAATTGAGGTATTATATTTTGTTTAGGTTTCAGCGTAAGTAAAATATTCAGGTTTCCTTACAATGGTTTTCTTCACTATTAGAGACTAAAGTAAACTTAAACTTAAATGCACATTTTTATGACTGAAAATTTAAATTTGATACGTGTTCGATTTCAATCTAACGACATTCTAGGAAGCAGATCTCTTGGCCACTAAGTCATGACGACTTAAATAGCCAATCCGTCTTGAACGAGCATGGTGATCAAAGCAGTCATGTCCGTATGAGAAGGGGTTTGACCCCGCAGGTGGGGGGGAGGGGTCTTAAAAATCCAGATGTCCTCAACAAGTGACATAGATTTGCACCTGTTTTTAAACGACTCTTAATGATCTTTAATCTCCTCGAAAAATATTTTAGTATGGCTATAAGTTAATGTACAAAACGAGATACTTACATTTAAGAGTAGCCACATTACAATGAATACTAGGACATGAAGACGACACGTGACTATCAAGTAGTATATTACTGCGGGGCTATCAAGCAGCTCCTGGGAAATGCGCCACAATCCAGCACTTCACAAACTTATTTGACTTACAACCTCCTTTTCAAAAAATAACATATTCCTAAGAGTTCTCGGGGGAAATCTATTTTACACAACAAATGTGCGCGGAACATAATGATACTGCTTCTATCTGTGATTGTTAGTGTTATAGTTCCTTTTCTAAAGTCTACTTACTTTAAGAAGACAGATAGCTTTGCTTTTAATTGAATCACTAATTTCCTACCAAATCTAAGGTCTTATTTATGAAAATCAGCTATGTTTATTATTAAATTTGGGTAATCTAAGTATCAATCATTCTTTTATTGACCTGTTTATTCCATTATAGGTAACAAAATTTTATTCATTCATTTTATTACCTCTGAGAGATTGGAATCAATGAACACTGAAAGTGTATTTCACCGCCTCATTGGATAGGAATTTTTAACTACTATGTATTAATGAAGGCTTTAGTAAAGTAGTTGTTCTTTTACAGATAATCCAAATAAGAAATTCAAGAATTAAAGAAAAGCTGTTAGGAAAGTATCATTTGCTCTTTTTGATATATTTGTTGAGATTATTATCTTATTTAGGAGACGAAATATAAACAAGCATTTTAAAACAGATGCATTAATTTTTTCTTTAACCTTAATCAGTCGACAGCATTCCGCTACAATTGTTTGCTCTGCAAGCAATACAAAGCTCTATCGAGTTTCACTTTATGTATTAACTACAGATTGTTTTTATAATATTATTACACTAGTAGGTACGGTATATCACCTCATCGTCATTGCCCAAATTAAATTTACTGCCGCAAGCCCACCAGATCGTCGTAACGATACAGCGACCGCCATTTATTGGCAATAAATATTTTTTACTAGACGCTTTTACGTACCGTATCGTTTTTCAAGAGGATCTTACACCGTGTATTATTTTATAACTGATGCTTTTATTGAGGCTACGTCAGTTCTATGTTATTAATTTGCTCGTATTATATTTCGGGTTACGACAGATTTTATTTGCACCTAGATATATGTTTTACTTGAACGTTTTTATTAATATACTTTTATTTATGGCGTTTCTTGTATACTTTATCCAACCTATATTTATTTTTAAGAAATTACGTTCACATCATGAGCTGAAAAAATTAAAGACATGACAAGTTTAAATTGGTTAAAGCACTCAAGAAAAATTTTCATAATGGTGTGTTTTCAGCACTTACAAAATAATTTTATACTTATTACTAGCTTTAAAGAAAAATAAAAAATAACACCAACATTTTTATTTACTTAATCACATTTTAATCTTAATATACTTAAGAAAACACAGGCTATAAATATTGTCATTTTTAACACAAGACGACTTTTTGCCGCAAAGTGGAGCATTGCAATGTAAATTAAAGACAGGTTAAAATTAGTCTCAGACTACAGTTTAATCAGAAAAAGCGACTTCATTTGTAAGAACTCTTTGTTTCAAGTGCAGTAATTATACTCAGGAGACACACGTGTGTTAAAAGTGTAGTAATATTAGTAAATTATTTAAAAATTCAATGGCTATTTAGAAAAATGTATTACAGTAAAGTTTGAAAATCTTTATACAGCCATTCTTAAATGGCTGTAAAAAGTTGTTTAAACGTCTTAATGTTTAAAAATAAGTAAATTTAAATACCCGTAACAAAAGATGAAACAGCATTCGTTTATTTATTAGATTTACCAAACTCCATACTTCAACTACTCAACTTTTATATTAACATAACCTTATGGGAATTAAAAAATAACAAGATATTGTGGCGTTTATGGAGACAAACACAGAATAAGAAAACAAAGAATGAATGGAATATAATAAGAATTTATCTTACAGTTGGCCGACCAGTGAATGACAAGGGTATGTGTGGATATGTCGCGTAAATATTGCGAAATCGGTGTTTCCATAAACTTTGTGGATTATATCCGTATAAAATTTTATTATTTTTTGTTTCATTTATTATTTTTTTTATATTGAATATTACAATTTTCTTTCAATGGTTGTCAGGTTAATATTAAGCTAATGGTAATATTTTACATATATTTAGGAGTAGGTACATGTTACATGTAAATGTTAAAGTGGTCACTTTGCCACTACCATTAATGTTGAGAGCCGTGGATTCATGATGTCCGTCGTGATTCTCGAGCGCGAAACATATCCTTCTTCAAATGAGGTTTAAATGAAGCATTAATTTAACAACTACTTTGTTGAGCATGAGCAATGGTTTTCACTTACTATCAAGTGGCTCGTCTGCCACTGAAGAAAAACACTTCATATAAACACACCTAAGATGTCACAGGGATGTTAGATTGGCATATAAATACTTACCTACGATAATAGAGAGACGGATTTTAATGCAATTTAAAATTACCAACGTGAAGGTATTAGTGGAATAAGGTAGCGATGGAGCTTTTAAATGCTCTGGTAATACCAAGCCGTGATATAAATGAGCTATTATACTAAGCCAATGAGGAGTGTAGAATATTTATTAGATCACGTCTCGGCGCTTACATTCCGTAGCAAAAGGGGTATAAAAATTATAAATTATATTATTACATAAATGTAAATTGTATTATAAATTATTACATAAAACATTTTTCTTAGAAACAAAATCGAAGATGGAATTATAAAAGACTGCTTTTGAATTGCTATGTTATTGGGATTTTGCTTCTAAGAAAATTCTTATACCTCCCAGAGGAAGCCGTTGATGTTATCCCTGACCATTTCCCCGCATATTTTAAATAAGACATCTGTATTAGACTATGGAAATAAGGGAATGGAGTAAATACAAGTGATTGTAGCCTTGGAGCTTAGCTAGTTGATTATTAAAAAACCTGCCAAAACGTGACAAAATAATAATATCTGGGATGTTTGGTATATTATTAATGTTATTTTTGCCTGCAACAACTTATATCCTTAGTGTATTCCTTTGAGATGTTTTTGTCTTTAACTGATTTCTTCCAGTTATAATAAAATTATATTACATTATTTATTTTTTATGTTCTATAACAGAGTCGTACGAAGATATTCTAAGATAAGTTATGGATGAAGTTTGTATCAGAGCTATGATGGCTCAATGTTATTTTATCGCTTAAGTTTATTATCTGCTAATTTCTTATACTTTGCAAGATCATTACACTTAATGGGTTATTCAAAAGTTTTATCCTTTATCTTACATTTAAATGTAAAATGAAAGATGAAAGAACTGGTTTGTTTTGTTAAAGCGTACTATAATAGTTATTTTAGGCTTGTGGATAGGTACTTATACTAATGCCAATGTAATTACAATCGTGAATTCTTTTTTAAAAATCAAATTCAATTTACTCGATTTAACAATGAGAAGTGCAATTAAATGGAAAGTAATATCTGAATTGGAAAATGCAATGGTAAACTAATTACTATCTTCAAACTATAGGAAACTTCTACCAAAAGAACTTAGACGGTGTTAGCAAATAAATAGCACCGAGCAAATAAGATGTGTTCTGCTTGAACATTGAAGTTTGTAGTGTATCGGCGTATGTGCCGTTTACTATCGCTCCTGAGACAAGAGGTAACAACTTTTCAATTCTCGACACGAGTTTTCTACAACTATGCTTGCTCTCAAGTCTGAAGTAGATTTTGATAGGCGCGGGCGAAACTGGACTACAACATTTTCGCATTAAGTATTTTTATTGTCTTTTTCAGCTCTGGTACAACTTTTATAGTTGGACATAAGATTTTATTTATTTATTTTATTTATTTATTTTATTAAACATTTGAGAATAGAAGAGAGATTATTGATGTTGATAATTATAACCATTTTAATATTAAATTCTAACGTACAATGTGAATGTTTGTGTAGTAGTAAATAATAACACAGTCAAATGAAGAATGAATGTTGCAGAATAAAATATTCTAGTTTTAGAAAATAGCTTACAACTCAATTAAAAAGTACCAATTACAGTAATAATTGATATCAAATCTAAGAATTCAGGTTGAAGTCGTTCGTAAGTATTGGTATGTACCTACGTTTATGTTATTGTTGTATTATTTTCTGCTGGTTTCAGTAAATTGCTGTTATAATACATTTAGCGGTGAAATATCAATAATAATTTTTCGCTCCTACATGACGCAATTTCCATTTACAAAACTAATTACCCCGTCTTGCTAAAAGCAACATCATTCATAGAGTACCTACCTAGTTCGAACACAATAAAACTATGCACGGATATAAATTGATAAGACAAATACTCATATTTCCTTTATCATTCCTATCTCAGTAGCGGTAATACCAAGGGGGTTATATACAGCGACGTGACGTCATCGTCCCGACAACGAGTCGAGGTTATTCGGAACGTGCTTAACACCTCATTCGACCACACTTGATGCGGACAAAGAAATATCCTTAATCCTCATAAACCACATGACTGTAGCACGTTTTGTTAGCTTTAAAATTATGAGATTTGCTTGATGATGCTTTTATGGTAGAATGGTCTTCTTGGTTAGGAAACCTTTTTGCGAAACACTACGTCATCAAATCTTTTATATAAGAATAAATATTTAAAAAAAAATCAACTAGGACTATATAAACGCATGTTTCACGTTACAATTGCATATGAACAATTGTCTTAGTCTATTCATATACCTATAGTTGTCGGTGCGTTAATTAGCTTAATACAACTGTTTTGAATTTTTTACTTCAAACTACTTTTTTGTAGCAATCCTGCTATTTTTATTTATTTTTATTCCAATGGTAGACTGGCACTTACTTATATACTTACTACCGTCACATTAATTTTATAGTTGGTGGCTTTGCGTAATAGAAATACAAATTACTTTCTGCTAAGTAAACTTCGAAGTAAGTCGAAATGGTCCAGTGGATAAGGCACCCACTTCGTAAATACGAGGTAGTGGGTTCGAATCCGGGCAAGTACCATTGTGATTTTACAAATCATATGTACTTTCTAAGTTTATCTTGGACATTTCTGACTAACGGTGAAGGAAAACATCGTGAGGAAACCTGGACTTAAATGTCTGAAATTGCCAATCCGCCTTGAGCAAGCGTGGTGATAAATGCTCATACCTTCTCATATGAGAAGAGGCCTTTGCCCTGCAGTGGGACAGTAAATAGGCTGGTATTATTATTATAAGTAAACTTATTTTTAACTTTTTAGTTTCCTTCCCGTTCGAAGTCAGTTTTTTTTTGGTTAAAATTATCTCTCAAAACTTTGATTTGAAATTTAAATTACTAAAATGCCGTTTGGAATCCAAAAAATAATAAAAGCTCATAATAAATATTTGAAAGCTAAGTGCGTAAATGAAATTAAATATCGCACTCGAGCTAACCATAAAAATAAAACTGAATCTAAAGCAGACAGATAAAATGGCAAGCGTTATAAAAATGACTATCTGTTCAGGTCTGATGGTAAGAGCTTAGATATATGGTTAATTAGGATTATAAACGGCAAGTAACAAACGCGATACCTACTCCGATACTAATCTTCCATTTATCAGCAAAAATATCTTTCAGAGAGAAATTTCGTTTATTTTATTCAACGATAATAGAAATTGTCATAGTAATTCGCTGAGATTGTTTCGCCGAAATAATGTTTAGAATTCTGTTGTCATTCTGTGTATATAAAGCATCATAAATCAAATCACACTTAGTGTTATCAACATCCAATCTAATGTTTCCATTCATTTAGAAAACAATCAAATTAGATAACCAAAGTTTTGTCATTAAAGCGCTCTTTTCATTAGATTTGTTTGTGAAAGTGTGGAGTCTAGGCAAACTTTTAATTTTACAATAATTGAATTCGTTTTATCACTAGCTGGACCTATCATGTCGACTAACATGTTTTTCGAAAGTATTTAGATAAATAAGTATAAATAGTATTTTATATCACTTTGTACTAACTTATTTGTAGTTAGTAGCCTCTGTGGTTCAATTACTTTGATCTATTTCGAACTCATCTCATTATCTGCTTGACGTGCATCTTGTTTTACTGTACTTATATGCAGTGTTTTCTTTTACTGCTTTTAAATTATAGTAGACATATACGATGGTAACCGTATTCAAATCCTCTTGAATACGTCTTTACTTAACTTTATCTATAACACAGACTTTTATTCAAAATATTTTATTCACAATTACTTATATTTTATTTGATTACATATATTATTTACCCATATCTATGTGCAATCTTTGTGTAAAGTATAGTCGTATAGTTTCATAACTAATGGGAAAGTTACCAGTAGTTCAGCCAACAGAACTACTTAACAAAACAGGTAGGAATAGACGCTTTATACAACAAAATCTTATCGGATTAAAATAAACGTTCTTCATTATCATATCAGCTGAAAGTCGTCCACTGGCCTTTCCCAACTTTCGCCACCTTAGCTGATCGTGAGCCGCCCTCATCCATCGGTTGCCCCCACCCTCATAAGGTCGTCGGTCCACCTTGTGAGAGTTCTGCCCACTCTGTGCTTTCATGTTCGTAGTTACCACTCTAGAACCTTCCTGCCCAAAAGTTTCATGCAACCATTATTTTAATGCAAGAAATCACATCGAAAACACATCCAGTAATACAAAGTACACCAACTTTCTTATAGGAATAAAAAAAGGAAACCGAGCAACTTCTTTAACTATTTATGAACCTTAAAAGTCTGCCGATAACGATGAAATCCGAGCAAAGTGCCTCTTATCTAGTTCACCCTTTGTCGTGTGGCGTTTATAGCATGTGAGCCTAATACTGTTATGAGTGGCGATGGAAGATAAACCTTCCAGTATGAATGAGTGAGACAATTATTACGAAAATCGCAATTTAATATGATTTTGTGGAGCTGATAATGTTACACATATTAAGAGTATATTTTCGAGTAATTTGAAAAGTTCATTCTTTTTCGACTTTGAACAGAACATAATATTTTTTTATCAACTTGCACTATCCCTTTATAGTTTTCCACATATTTATATTATCTCATAACATAATAGTATACAAATGCAATAATTAATGTTCATTACGCCAGATTGTGAAAAACAACTTAATTTATTTTTTCATTAAGCAAATTTAATTAAGTTCTTTTTCATTAACCCTCTTAAGATCTTCTGAGATGCCTTTCATACATTTTATATGAAAAAGATTCCAGCATACAGTTCCAGGTAAAGATAAAGCGAGTGAACTGAAAATCTCTAAATAGTATAAAACAGTCTTTGTTATGTCCTGTATCTTTCACCGCAGTGGATTTTGATATGGATTTAACAATCATTTGGATTAGATAATTTCTACTAGAATTTTAGGAAGTTTATATGTGTATTAAACGTGAAAATTACAATAAAAACATATTAGCACCTACGTGCAAAGTAAGGACGAATCGCAAGTTTTATAATAAAAAAGATTCTAATATAAAATTATTGATATAAGCGGCTAGTTTACACTACGAACTGTAAATTCAAAATTAAGTAGAAGTTGTGGAGAAATTGCTATTTCGAGAGTGCAGTTTAATATTTAGAATGTAACAAGCTGTCGACCCTACAAAGCTCTGCGGTGTGCTGGCGAGCCGGGCCGAGGAGATTAAAGTAATATTACCGACAAATACAACTAGTTTTATAAAGAAACGATATGGTGAAAATACGACCTTTATACCACTTTTATGCAGCGTGAGAAAAGCTCAAAAAGCTTTTAAAATATCTTACTTTATTTCTGATTTAGAGATGCTTCTAGATAACATTTTATAAAAAATATCTTGTGCTCAATATTGTAGAAAAATATAGTGAAGTCTATTTGAGTCATCACCTACATGGTACATAGTAACACCAGCTCGATACTGACCCACTGTAGAGCATAACCTCTCCTCATACAGAAAATGCATGAGTTTTCCCCAACACACTTCAAATCTACACAACCTGTCAGTTTTTTTTAATCAACAAATTAGCTGTATTTTGTAATAATTCACTGGTTTATTTAAGTAACTAAGACCTCACCGAATTCAACAAGCTAATAAAGAGCGTGATACATTTGCAAATATCTAGCAAACTCAGTCAGCCCCTTTATTCGGTGACCCAAACTCCTGTCAGTTTTTTTTAATCAACAAATTAGCTGTATTTTGTAATAATTCACTGGTTTATTTAAGTAACTAAGACCTCACCGAATTAAACAAGCTAATAAAGAGCGTGATACATTTGCAAATATTTAGCAAACTCAGTCAGCCCCTTTATTCGGTGACCCAAACTTAATCCGTTCAACGTAAACCACAATTTTCTAAACCCAAAAGAAGCGACCTCTAGTGAAGGAGGGTGGAGTTAGTCATGAAGTAAAATTACGGTATTATAGTGCTGTTTACACGTAGTAGGGTGAAATCATAACTACGATATGTTACCTGAGCCTTTCTGATTATCTAAATTCGTATTTCTCCCTACTAAAGTAATATCAGCGCTGAGCAACTCAGGATTTGTTTCTCCGTTAATGTTTTTAAAAGTATGCAACTGATTCTGATACGGTTTTCACTGTTGTTAAGAATTTTTTTTTTTAAGTTTTATAGGTATAATCATATTATTATTATAAATGCGAAAGTTGTGTGTGTGTCTGTTTGTTACTACTCAGCGCTTAAACAGCTGAACCGCTTTCGATGAAAATTGGTATGTAGATAGATTCGATGCCGGAGACGGACATCGGTTACTTTTTATCCCGAAAATCGGTCTGGTTCCCGAGGGATATAACAAAATTTGTGTCATAATTTTACGCGCAGCTAGTACATGATATATTTTTATTGTAGTAGAGAAAAGCCGAAAAATTCAGCGATGGTGCAAACAGGGATGGGTCTCTAGTACGTTACATGTAATATTATAACAGGTCATATTTTTGTGAATGTTGGTATTGTGGTGGCAACGTCAACCTGGCTTTTCATGTGATAAGGGTCCGGTCAACCCATGTAAACTCATAACACAGAAAATATTTCAGATATCTATTAAGCACACGACTTGTACCTTTCAAGATTTATTAGACGTAGTTGTATTTTCAATATTCTGGCTTTCGTGAAATTTTTAAAATCATATTCACGTCAATAATAATTTCAACGGCCTAATGTTAATTTGTATACATCTTTTTTATATTGTTATTTAAAATAGAATTAAAGTAATTTCGAATGTTTATATCGTAACATAATACCACGCCTGAAGTGGTAAGCAGTGGTATATACGAATATTAAGCCCAGTTAGGTATCTAGAACCCAATGTCACAAGAGCAAGAGGCGCCTATTGCCATTTACGGGACAAAACTCCAAACTTCTCCATAACGCGACAGAAGAATTAATATCACTTTACCCAGTGATCGAACCTGAGATCCCCGCATGTTCCATACATAATACCACTAAACCACTAAACGTTTTTATTCAATTTCATTATAATATAAATTATTACAAAATTGCTTTAAAACTGGCAAATAACATTAAAGTGAGTAGGTCTAATACATACGAGTACATTATGTAAACAGTACAAAATCCCTGTATCCAAGCTTTAATCGAGTGTGTTTAAATCAAATTATCGCTTGTGGTTTTAACCACATTCGTAACATAATATTGTATCCATTCCTATATTTTAAACGGAACCCTAGAGTGACTAAACGATTACAATAATGTTCAGAGTGATTTGAAGAAATAATATGTTATTATAATATTTCATCATTTTATGACAGAGCCTATTATAAATATTTCGAATAGGTATTGAATGAAATTCTCTTAGAATAATATATTATTATGTTGGTAAGGTTGGAGAGTCTAATTAATATATGAAACCAACCCATTTATTCCCGTTTTGTGTTGTATAAGGTATTAAAACAAGTAGGTAACTGGCAGTAGTGTTACCGGCGAGTTAAGCGTTGCTTTGCTGCGGTCGCCAATCTGCCTGTCTAGCGGGTTAATTATGGCAAACCTCTCTCCATTAGGACTCTGTTTGAAGAGGCTTTTGTTCAGTAATAACCGTCTTTAGTTTCTAGAAAGGTAAAATTTCAAGAATTCGTTTATATTCGGATTATGATTTTAGTGTCTAGTATGTTAGTATTTTTTTAAATGGTTTCATAATTGCCGGATGGCATTCTTGACAATATTTAGGAATTTAGTAATTTTGATTGAACAGTGTATTTTTTTTTTAGAACGTTATATCACTGCAAATATAATTAGAAACTCAGGGATAAATTTGTGTTTTAATATAATCAGAAACATAGAAAACATTTTCATATGAAAATATTCTTCTAAAGGTGCTTTAACTTGGTAAAGTTCAATCATGACCCTGCTAATAACTCACAGCTAAACTTTTTGCGCAAGTTAGTCTTAAGTCTTGTTGAAGGAACAACAACAGCAGATGTTCATTTTAATTAAATATTTTAGTCTATTCCGAAGGAGAGAAAGTGAAATATAAAATAAAATTGTCTGAGGATAAAAGTTGAAGGGCATAATCTAAGCTTCGAGATTAGTGTTGCCTTTGTGCGATTTAATCCGAAGGTGAACGTAGTTGTTAGAAGTCCTAGACTTCTAAAGAAGTTTTAACAACAAGACATTGTTCCTAGCGGCTTTTTTCTATTGTGATATATAATAATATATATATTAATTTATTATAAGATAAGATTTCTTTAAACAAATTTTAAGAAAATATTTTGGTACAAGTTATTCAAAACATTGAACTAAAAAGTACAAACTATAGTCTAAAACTATACAATAATATGTTTTTTAAAGTAAAATGCTACAGTTTTTATGTTCCAAATATAGGATTCGACAGAAATCCGATACGTAGAATCTTTGAAACCACAGCAGCCATATAGTTCCTAGGGGATGGAAGAGAATTTAAGTTTCACACGAGTGAATCGGTCGGTGCGCTTGTAGATTCTGTTCTCCCTTGCGACCAGCAGGGTCCTAAGCTTTCAATTCGAAATTCAGTTTACAACTGCGTCGAGGTTTGCAGCTTTATGCCTTCATTCACACGTAATGTAATTAATTGAGTTTATTGACGTTCGGTTGTAAGTAGTTTTATGATTATTGTGTATCGCTAAATATTTAGGCATGTAGGTACCTAGTGAGTAAATATTACATGAAGAGCATGGAGCATGGAAATTTGTGATTATCCCTTAACAAACCTTTATGTAGGTAGCGAATATCGCTCAGGTTTGAATAGGCCTGGTAATAACTATTTTACTTAGCGAATATTATGCAGCATAATTTTACATAATGCATAAAAATCTAATGGATCTTCGAGGCACGGGTATGTAAGGCGTGTTAGGTCAATTCACATTGAAACGTATGCCGCTGCGGTTTACGTATGAGAGCAGAATGCACAACAACTGTGACATACGAGTACGTAGTCAACGAGTACATAGAGCGAGTTTTCACTCACTTTGGCACAAGCAACGCTCAAACCGCAACCCCGTTTAACGCTTCAGTGTGCCTGTGTTATTTATATTATACCGATTTCATTTTATTTTTAATTTTTAAAAACTTCTCTGTTTATCTGTACAGCAGTATTTTGTTATAAAGCGCGAACTGGTAATAAATAATTTTGGAGTTTCAAATGTTTTAAGCCATGGTATCAGCTCACCTTTAGGCGGACTATGTTTTTTGAAGCTAAGATAATTTAAGCTGCCTATCCACAGAACAGCACGTAATGCTTATATTATTATTAAATGGTAACATCAATTTATTAATGTAAGCTAATACCACTAGGTACAGTATGATGAGGTTCAGTCTATGTCTCCTTCTCATGACGTAATCATATCTGTAGTTGATTGGTTAAGTTAATTAGCCGACACCCGCGCCGTTTTGAAAACCACAACTTTACTGTGACTAATAAACCGTCAATATCTGTTGTAAAATCAACCACAGAATATTAATTATAAAGAGTAACTATCGACAGATCATGATCACGATATGAGTATATCTTCCGCCTAACAAATAATTAATTAATGTGTAAAGTTCATAAGTCATCGGATCACAATGAGAATATCCATCCAAATGTATTGCTTAGGGAAAATCCTGTGTCCATTCGTTGTTGTAATTATTATGTTTGAAATGCCTGCATACGAAATAACAATAACGCATCACAAAAGAAATGGAATTCATAAGATTATAGGCTAAAGTCTTTCTTTAAAATCAAAAATATAAAAACGTCTTTTTTCAAAACAAACCTTGCGTTTGTCAACCACATTTGGAAATTAATTACGTAAAAAAAGACTTGTAAAGGACTATTCAATAAGCAAAATATGGACAGCTACAATTTATGAGCTAAGTCACATCGTTGGAGACTCTTGGTTCCGTCTGTCTGACCTACTTACGAGTCTGTTTATGTAGACGGCAACATGATGTTGCATTCTTATTTGAAGGGATGTGACAGTAATATGAAAATATAGCTTTTTTATATGAAATATGAAAGACAGTGGTTTTAATATTAATAAGTCATAGTTTATTGCTATTTGCCTCTATCTTAACCATCATATTTGATTGTGGAAGGAAATAAATAGCCTCTTGTCTTGTAAAGTTGATCTTACTAGACATAACAAGTATAAGCAAATCTAGCAATAACCTGACGCAACTTAAATACGAAAATATGACTGAAAATAATATAAGCTACGCCTTGCTTACCTTGTCGATGGGTAATGTAAAGTAAAAAATATGAAAAATGACGTTTTAATTTTCTAGAAAATTGCTCTGAGACGAGATAGTAATATCTCATCTCTTTTATTATTAGTTTCTACTAAAAATAGCTGTAGTCTTTGCACCGTAAATTTTTATCAGTTTCTTTAGACTTATTCGTTATAGAAAACGATTTTATCAGAGCTAGAGGAACAAGTTTACAACCCACTACAATAGCTTCAAAAGTTTTATGCAGTGTACACTCAAAAACTCGGGAATCTCAGATGTTTTCAGTTTCAGACGGTGGCTTTTGGAATGGTGATCACCAATTCTGGATTTGGCTGACTGCTTATCAGCAGACAGGGTGGAGTCACTTTGGTAGGCTAATATAAAAAAAATGTGCTTCTTTGTAATGGAATGATAGCGTATTAATATTGATTCAAAATATTTGATTTTAAGGTTATCAAGAGGTTCATTATTTAACGTATCCAAAAAACTTTAGTCATACAAGTGCGAGTAAAGACGGAATAAAGAGATTAACAAAGTACCTTCTTTCAATTTTCCAAATTAAACTGATATATAAAATATATTATACAAAAAAGAATTACGTATACACTTAAACAATAATAACAGGACAGAATCAATTACAGAGTTGAATCGTAAAAGTTCCTTAGGCTGGGTTTATGAGTACACGGCACGGCATCTGCTCCCGATGGCCACTTTTTATTGAATACCTATAATGTCTCATATGGACAGCATATGGATTCACTACGGTCATAAAACGAAGAATATTTTGGTAACATTCACATCTGAAATGAAGAAATTTAATCAAAGCTGAATGTAATAATACCTAGGTATCTATAAGTAGTTGTAAGTTTATCCAACATTCATTTAGATAAATTGTACAAAATGCTTTATAATAATACGATATTATTGTAGCAAATGCAAGACAACAAGGAACTTATCTATCAAGAACCGCTTCGAACATAAGTCTGAACGCTATGGTCTAAATGGCATTACCTACCGGCCACTAAGAAACTATAAATAACTCAGCCGTCGTAAATATTTTACTAGCGAAATGACTCTCAAATAATGACGATCAAACCATCACATATAAATAAAGACGGCAATAAAATCATTCAATACTGGCAGAATAGCAACGGCCTGTGATTAGACTACCGCCACTGTCTTCACCAACTCGCTAAATATAACGTTAGACCTACTAATTGGAAAATACCTATAAGCAGTAGTAGACATCTTTACAACGGCAATATTATCTATATAGTCTTACCGTGTCTTTAGCTCGAATGATATGATAATGACAACCTATTAACTGCACTGCTTAGTTACGATAACATATAAATTGAAAATTTAAGAAACCTCCGACATATTGTACATTATTCTACTAGTTAAGCCCTTTCGTTTGATACCCATAAGGGAGTTATGAAAAAATATGAAGTCCGCCAATTTGCGCCGCCGGCAATCTTTGATCGATTTTCATCAAACATAGCTAAGAATACTGCCGACTTAATAACCTTTAAAAAAAACAAAATCAAAAACCTTTCGTAATTCGTTCGTAATTTGTGCCACAGACATACACGTACGCACGCACGCAGGCACGCACGAACGCACGCACGTACGCACTCACACACAGAGAGAGAGAGAGAGACACGTCAAACTTATAACACCCCGTCGTTTTTGCGTTGGAGATTATTAGAAGCTTGATCTTTGGTACTTCTTCAGTCTAGCTTTACCAATGTCGTCGAAAATTGTACAAAGAGAAACCTCGCTTATCTTAACCCTTTCTATACTTTGAAATTGAATAAATTTAACACATTACCAAAGCTATAACAGATCAATAAATGTCAGCAGGTGTGTTAGACGTATCGGTCGATATTGCGTTCTTACGTTTTAAAATATTATTTCAACGAAATATAATATGCAATTATATAAATATCACGTTGTATTTATACAATGCGGTGATCATAGAATTGAGGTAAAATTAAATATTAGTATTTGCTGTTTATATTTACGTACAAAAACTTCACTCTTCCAATTTTTTTAGTGCCGTCAGTGGTAGACGAGCAAATTTTAGAGCCCACGTGATGGTACGTGAAAGTCTGGTAGAAATTACTTTAGGGCTATTGTGCCTACTATTACTGTACAATAAAGAGTAGAATTAAATCATATTTAAGTGGTAACTGTCGCTTACGGACGACTCAGAGTCTCTGCATCTTTATTGCTAAGCAGAGAGATCCTTGAGTAGTGAACACCATTCCAGTTGCTCTAACTTGGAAAATCGGCATTTGGAGTAGAGTAGTTTTCCTGGTCACTGTAGCTCATTGTACTAGAAATTGCAAAGTCTATTATGGTATTTATTTGTATAATTAAATAAATATGATGTTACTTATTTATTCATACTTTATTTTACATACTTATATTTATAAACCTTACAATACAATATCACATAGTACAATGGGCGGTCTTATCGCTAAGAACGATTTCTTCCAGGCAACCTTTGCACTTATCGATAGTAGCTCAAAGAAAACTCCAAACGCATGCCTACTTTTATTCAATTCAGTTATAATCATGCCTCCGCACAGTTTTACTATGTCAATTATTTGTTTGCTTAACTTCGATTACTGTGAATCGAGGTGAAACAAACAACAGGTCACTTCGCAAACTTGGATCTGTATTTCTGAACAACTTTTCTTTTGTGTTTTGGTTATTTGGTACCATGGAGAATTAAGCTACTTTGAAGTTTCGTATTTTTGTTAGATACATTCATAGAAAATCATAAGATTATACTATTAACTAAACACATTAAATTACACTACGTAGTGATATATAATAATAACAGAGCAAAAGGTAATTGTTAATATCGTAAATGCATTTAACATTTTCGACATTTATCAGTAAACTAGCAGTTACTTCGTTCGCGTGAAAATTTAGGTATGCCTGTTTAACATGTATGAGAATATTGCCTGCCTGATCTTATCGCAATCGTACATTGTATCCGTCTCAATGGCGAATCCCATTAAATCTACTCACCTGCTACCACTAAAATTAATGAAATTTCACACAAACCTGCGTCTCTTATTTTCCCACTTAACCCTTTCATGGACACTACTGGAGACACAATAGACGTTTAATTGTCATTATGGCCTGGAAGTGTTAATAACGGTAGTTTCAAATATATACAAAATGGTGCCTAACTAATTTTAGTAAAGAGTATAATTTATGCGAGTATGGAGTCGATAGCTTTAAAAAAAAACATTCGACCCGACTTGATAACCTCCTACTTTTTGAAGTCGTTTAAAAACAAAAGATTTTACATGCAAACTTACACCCGCTATTTCATCCCTTTTTAAAGGGTTGTTTAAAAAGGTAATTAACTAAATTTCAATTTCTTTAAATAATAAGTATTTTCTAGTAATTTCGAAATCATACTATTAAAACTATAGAAGTTTCATACTAACTTTGCCCTCTTAGGAGGTGAATTGCGCAAAATCCCGTCTTAGTTATCACCTATGAAAGGAATCAAAAAGAAAAAGGAATCCCTATGGAACTTTCGCTTTTATATGATTAAAGAGATATTATAGATTAAATGCGAGATGCCGTTTAAAGTTATATTATAACCCTAATTATAACCCTTATTATAACCCTGCTGTCCTCTCTGAATTGGATACCCGATTAAATATGATATTAAATAAATGTTTAAAAACGAAGTTGCCAAGTATTTAGTCGCTCACCAACCTGAGTCCCATTAAATAATATTCCGCAGTGCGATTGTTTGTAAAAACGGTTTAAAAATGAAAACTAAAGGTCTTTGTGTTTCTCATGTAGAAATAGAAACATGCAATCCTATTGGTAGCAGGTCATACAATTTTGGCTGTGATCTACGTCCCATACCATTATTCAAAACAGCCTGTTCAACAAACATAATAACACACATAAAGATTTTCCTGAAATGTAATGATATGGTATAAGAAGTATCATATCATTAAATTTCGTCGTCGAACGTCACCATACAAATATCTCTCAACTGAGTCAAAGTATTGTACATCTTTCTTAAAAGATCGACGTAAAAGTAGTATGTAGTATTATAATATTATTCTATATTTTATTTTGTTAATGTGTAACTGTTTTATGTCCTATTCAACTAAAATAAAATAAATAAAAATAAAAATATAGCGTTTAGTTCGGCTAAAATATAAATATGATGGTAAATAGGCCTGAATAATATATAATAAGTACATGAAGTAATAACTGCATCAATCTATTGTTGACACTAATATTTTGGGGTGTCAGTGAAAAAAAAAATATTTGGATGGAATTGATCTAAGCGTCTCCTTGCTTCGGAGGGCACGTTAAAAGTCGGTCCCGGATGCTACCACGTTGATAATAGTCGTTACGTCAAGTCGGATGCCTGTACAATAAATTATGGGTGATCTAAACAATCACTAATCACTCGATAAGAAGAAGACTTCTATAATGTTTAATTTGTCTTGTTAAAAACACACTAGTCGGCGAACTGCCGACATGAGGTAGGGCCATGAGAAGAACTGGCAAGGAATTCTTGCAACCTTTGACTATGATAAAGTTACAGTCTATCAGGTTGACATCTATGATTACAAGCACTCATTTGACTACAAGTATTTAAAACTCTTTAAAATGCAATATGGCCGGATATCGTTCAGTCACCAAATTACATCAAGTCAATTGACTTGATGTAATTTCAACTCAAATTTATTACTTTGTTTAAGAATGTATTTATAAAATAACAATTCTAATTTCAATAAGCTAACAGGTGGATGGTCCTCCCAATGGCTGGGTGGGACTGTGAATAATTGAATTTATTAATATTTTCATAATAATTAAAATTAAAATTTCAGGTTGTTCCAAAATATTTATTTTAGTAAAATATAATATTCTACTGTGGTCTAACAGATATGGGACTACCAAGACCACGAGAGTGAGGGTTGTAGGGTAAATTCCCAGCCGAGAAAATACATATTTGTGTGATCGAAAATGTTTTGATTTCACAAAGGTCTCGTCCCTTAAGTAAGAAGTCTCCCTGAAAATCAGAAAATGAGTATTTGGTTTCAAATAAAATATTAAAGGATTTTTTTTTAAGTTTAGTACTTAACAATTGTCTCAAATGAATCCCAATACAAAAGTAACAATAACAGCTTACAAAAAAAATTTATTATACTAGTACCTACACATAAATAACTATTCTGTTTCTAAATGTGTCCTGAACATAATGATATATTAAACACATTTTGTTGAAGCAAACTTCCTCTACATCCTTGTCTAGCGTCAATACAAAATAATGAGTCATTATTAGGTACGCTCCGAAAATAACGTACATTATTTGTGATAACTTGTGAATAGCTCTGCAAATAATAGCTTCATGAAGCAGTAATTATTCGATACGGATATACTCAGAGCTAATGTCAAACTCATTTGTTCATTTAGATCATGTGAATGATACTTATAAACGGCAAATAGTCATGTTAGTAAATTTCATAATCGATAGAGCCTTAACAAGAACTGATAAGAATCTCAAGGCACATTCTTAATTGCCACAGAGTTAAAATTTTGTATGAATTACAACTTTTGGAAAATGAAAAGAAACGCCGTGAAATCACTACTTAAAACAGAAAACTTAATATAAAAGTTTAACTGCTGTTAGCTTTAACAGTATGGTAATGGGGCAGAGTCTCTTTGATTTGTAAAAAACTTAGAAGCGACGCGTAATCACCGTACTGTTATTAATAACACAAATAAATTAATTGATATAATACGTAATATAAAGTATAAAGTAAGCATTCTGTTAGAAATCAGTTCACATCAAAACAAACATGGCCGTCAGTCTCGGTTCCAGATTTTACAACAATTTCTGAACATATCGTCGAAGAAAGCATCGAGACTACTGGGCTAGTTAATCAAGTTGTCAGATGGCAGTCGCTTTATTTAAAATACTGATATTCATTCTCAATTTGTTAGGCGCACTTTAATTTAACAATAAAACAAAAACGTAGATTACATTGAAGTTACTAAATTATATTGAAGTGAAAAAAAGTTGAAACTACAACCTCAACAATTATTTTAATTTTATATTTAAAATAAAAATGTCCATATTTTTCCGTAGAGAATGGCGATTTAAATAAACTTTGCATTTTTCATCATCTTCATTACAGTTATCTTTCAGTTTGAATTTCGATGTGCAATATATTCACAGTTTTGCATTTTTAATAAAAAATAAATGCCTGACGCCTTAATAATTTTATTTAAAAAAGATAAGATATAAAGGTCTGTATTTTAGTTCTGACGATAAATTACAATAAAAATAAATATTTACTTAAACATAAATTGTTTAATTTAATTTTGTTACGATTAATTACGTTTTTAAAGAACTTTATTTTAATTGAAACATTAATTTCAAAACTAAACGTGAGATTGATTTATCTGTTACCCATCTGTGTCTAAAAGTTAAGTTTTAAGGCTTCTCTTATATTAATTATATAAATAAATTTTGAATTGCGTGAAGATATATTTAACAAATTAAATTTTTTAACTACGTCTTAAAAAATGTATTCCAACCTAGTGGCTATATAGTATATATATTATGACTGAAGTACAACTAACACCTACTTATGCATTGGCACTTATCAAACAAAAACGTGTCTTACATCTCCTGAATTAACTTACTATCTTCACTTTCAAATTTGATCAAGCAAAGCACTCAACGCAAGCCAAAGCACCTTTTGTTGAAAGGATGTATATTACTAAGATACGAGTACGTCTCCGTTCACAGTAAGGGTTTATTCCCTGTCCCTCTGATTTGAAGCCGTGTATTATCTACATTTGTGTTAGCCGACAAATGTACGCTTTCCTGTACTCCTGATTAAGCAGTCAGTGGAATCCAGAAGTGGTGGCCACTATACCAAAAGCCATCGTCTTAAACTGTTGATATGGTGGCCTCCACTATGGCGGCTGGGAATGGGGTTAGGGGAAGGGAATGAGGGAGGTGAGGAAAGAGGAAAGGGGGGAAATTGGACCTCCGGCGCTCTCACTCACCGAACGAAACGCAGTAGTACGGATACTACTACTCTTAAGTCGATCTTCTATGAGGAGAGGGTAGTACTTCCCCGGACGACCCGGCCCATTCATACTGAAATCAGCGTGGATCTATTACCGACTAAACGCCTCACATCTACGCCTCTATGCGGAGATTTCTACATCCCACATAAAACTATCAGTCATTTAACTTTATTAAGAAGGTATCTTGCTAGTGAGTAGGGTAGGGTTATCATAGGTTAGGGAGGCTATAATAACTTTGTTTTGTAGACGCAATTCTCTTTTTAGTGCAGTAATACCACTGTTAAAATTCAAAACGCATTCTGATATTTTTCTATTTTACCGATGGATAAGGGCGGCTTACGATCGGCCAAGGTAGTGAAACTTGGGTAAGGTGTATGATCATGATGATGATGATAATATTCCTCAGCAAAATCGAACAACCACAATATGTACCAAAAATGTTAATTCTTAATTAGGTTATGAAATAGTTTGAATGAGGCTAAATTTAATATTTCGATTACCAATTTTTTTATAAAACTACATTAAGCGAAACGGTACGTTAGTGAGCGCTTTTAAAAACTGCAAACGAGGTATTTAAATTGAAATACTTCAATTTTAAAACGACCTCATGGCCGGCCAGCATTTGAAAGTTTTTTCATTACTAGCCCAGTGCAAAAGGAGGACTCTGCTATAAATGTGCTTACTGTTACCAAACCACTCCGAATTAAGGCTTACGAAATAAAATTAGCATTTTTCTCACATTACCTAAAGGGTCGACGACTTATAGGAGCTGACTTGAGCACGTGTCAGGATAAAATACTTTTTTACTTGATTTTTACAGACAATGAAATCTATCTAGCTTTAGCCTAAGATTTTTACTGTCATTATTTTCATATAGCAGCTACAGTTTTATTTGAAGTATTTCACTAACTCGTCTACAGAACAATCCCGCAGTCAATAATGTATAGGTAGTCGAGAATTGGACTAGACTGTAAGCATCATATACATATGTGTGCCGTATGCAAAAGCATTTTTATAAATATTTTATTTAATGTTCTTCACTCCTTCATCAATTTCATTAACGTGTTCATATAAACTGTTTAGGTACTTTAAAGTCTGGCAATTTCCACACGAGCGTATCCAATCACTCGGATATGTTGATATAGTTAAATCGAAAGGTTTTCTTAATACAATAGTAGCTGTAGGTTAATTTGCTGACATTTTGTAAACTTTGACGTTCATAAGTGTTAATTTAATTAACCTATATGAATAAACATGAATAAACATAAACAATATCAGAGAAAAGCGAGGGCAAACACCTCAGTATCGACAGGACTGTAATCATCGGTGTGCGTTGTGCAACTTGTACGTGACTGCAAAGGTAATTGTACTGCTGTGCGCGTAGGAAATTAAGTGCAATTTTTTACTTCTTTTGATAAATTGAAAATACCTTACTTGGACATTACTGATTTACGGTGAATAAAAAATCGTGACGAAGTTTGAAATTATAACAAATCGCCGTAACACCTTGAGTAAGAATACGGTGATCGATCCCCATGTGGTTTTTTTTATGGCAACTGTATTTTTATGTTGATGACAATCGTGATTTATTTAGACCCATATTGTTTAAAGTACGGTGATATTATATAAATTAGGTACGTGATATATGTTGAGATTTTAGCGCTTTCTAACCTTCATTTCAGAGAGTAAGTGCCCTGTGAAGTAAATGATTCTTTCGTTAACCTACAAATTACCTAAAAAATGTTACTCAAACACCGTTAACCAAAAACAGCACGGCGTAATATTCCCAAAAGACAGGCTACAAGGCAAGATAATTTTGTATAAAAATCTTGGTGTATAATCTGGAAGGATCGTAAAAGGTAAAACAGGCTTCTTATTAGTACTGTTGAGGAAAGTCATTACTCATTCAATTATGTCAAGTCGGTGTGTACATTTTTTTCTTGCTGACTCTAAAACGCGGTGACGAAGATGAGTTGCATTTTTACCTACTTTAATTTGTAATTTTGTGTAGGTAACACCAATGTGTAACTACCGTGCGGCTTTTAATAACCAGTACCCATTACCATGTTACTCGGAGGTGATTTAAAAATATTGCCAATTCTATCTTGGAGCCAAATTTTTTTGTCAATAAGTTAGCCACTAAAACCTGTTTGAATTGAAACAAAGTAAGAATAAAAATAAAGATTGAATATCAAACATTTGTTTTTACATTCAATGAACGAAAAAAACAAAAATTATATGTTCTCTTTGTTCACGTTTTCATTTCAGTATTTCATTTAATGAAAGACCATAATAAAAATATTGTCAGTTTCATTCAATACGTTTTGCACCCGTTGATTATTTTGCAGAAAATGTTAAATGTAAAACGTATACAAACATGCAAATATTTGAACTGTTGACTTGGCACGGATCAACTTTTCGCCATATTTCATAATAATGTATTTGAAAAGTTTCGCATTTCATTCGTCGTTAACGTTGAGAAGCTGTTTACTCCAAATTTCTTCTCTTAAATAACAATATCAGTGTCTCGCAATTTGTCGTCCAGTCATTTTGATAAATGGCCAAATAAAATACAAGTTAAAATACTTTTTGAGCCCCACTCGGCGGTTGACAACGACGAAACTCAATCACTGGAGCATAAATCAAACACACGGAGAGGTTTTATGTTACACTAACCTAATCTCGATTTTCTCGTCCAAAATAAAATTTACTAACTGTATCTGGTAAGCTTTATTTTTATTTTTGGACATCTAGAAATTTCTTCACAAACTGATCGGAAATAGTTTGAAACTGTTCATTTAATGACACAACTCAATTAAGTTAAAATCAGTTTTAAAGTTCTCGAAATTACCTAATTTAATTTGTCAATAATCTTTTGCAAAGCAACGAAGTTAATAATACAAAAACTTATATATTTACTGAATCCAAGACGAAAATTTAAACAACCTAACTAACTACCTGTTAAAATTTTCAATGTTATTTTTACTACGTGTGAAAATTATTTTAAACTTTGGCACATTCTCTCTCATAGCTATCGATGATGTATCGTTTTGCGTTACAGACACATCGGCGCCAAACAAAGTGACGCAAACTAGTTTTACCATGTTAAGGTACAATAAATCAATGTATTTAAATATTTTACTTTTTGACTACTTAATATATTGCTGAATGTTATTAAAATGATGTTTTAAAATTAATCGTAACCATTTTTCGTACACTTAAAATATCTATAGAAGTGAGGTTGAGAAAAAACTTTGAAGCTATAATGAATAGCTTTTTTTATTAACCAAATTTGCTTGCTGTCACCATGTAAATAAGTAAATAGGAACACCGCACCTGCAACTAAAGGCAGACTCTCTTACATCTTCAATACAGATATTTATTTCGGAGCATTGGCCATTACTCATCAACAAAATTGCAGCACTTACCACATGCTTTTTTTATCTATCGCCTGTTCGACTTTAATATACATTAATAATTGCGTACAAAATGCGTAATGTAGAGCAAAATAGCAAAATAAATTGTTGTTCTATAACACCGCTGTTTTTTTCTTGCACACGCATAATAAATTCTTGATTCGAATTAGCAAGAGAGCTTGTTTTAAGTTTAAGAGTAGTTTCCGAAAGTTTGTCTTTTAGACTTTGGTAAAAAAAAAACAAAATAAAAAACACTACATTTCATAACACAATAAGAGCCAGTTTCTTTGTGAAACAAAGTCATTTCAATAGCGCTTTATGTTAATAATGTTCTGAATCTGTGTCAGAAAGTTAAAGTTTCTGATTTACGGCATTTTCCTACTTCGTAAGTACTTTTCTTTTTCTTCATGTACAAAAGTGACAAAAGGGAATACTGTTTCTGTAACACACATTGTATTTGATTAGACGGGAAGATAAATGTTTGCATGATAGGCACTGCTCGGATTAGTGCTTAGCTTTATAAATTGCGTGACGAAGATAAAAGCTTAACATATAAACCAACAGTATTTTTTTTATTAGCAATAGTTAAACTTTTCTACTCTCTTCAGCCTAAATGTAGTATGCCGCTATAAAAGCCGCTTTTAGAGCAGATCGTAGAGGTGTAGAGCTGCCTTTTAAAAATATAAAAAAGAAAATATGGAAATTATTTTATAAAAAATATTTTCTCCAAAGTCTGTGATTTTTATTTTAACTAGCTTTCCGCGGTGCGGTTTCGCGTCTTTGCTTACTGCTCTGCTCCCAACGGCTGTAGCGTGCTGTTATATAATCTATAACCTTTCTCGAGAAATGGGCTATCATACGCAAAAAGAATTTATCAAATCCGACTGGTAGTTCCAGAGATTAGTGCGTCCAAACAAACAAACAAACAAACTCTGTCGCTTTATATAATAGTATAGATACTTATAAAGTAGAGATATCCTTGGACGAAAATTATATTACCTACTAAATTATATCTCCTGTTTTACTGACTAAGGCTCGAGTGCTTTCATCCGCCGGCAAATAATGTTTGAGGTAGGCATCTATCAATCAGGAAGACTACCCTCTATTTCTCTAATCCAGTTTATTGTAAATTATTTCAGTGTTTGAATCAGAAAATTCAATAAAGTAATACAGTACTAACAGGAATTACTATAGACCAAAATTCTTAAAAGTGTCACATAAAGGAAATTAAATGAACTGAAAAAACCAGGGCTCTACGGAATTGATAAGTATTATTGTACTTGAGTTTACCATAGGTGAGGCTACGTTTGCACAATCGTGATCTTTAAACTCGACACATTACTATTGCACGTGACTGTACCACATTGTTCTCTGCGCAATGCAGCTATTGTTGAGGCATCCACTTGAAATTCTGTGTCTATCTCTAAAGTGTAACGAGCGTAAAACATAAATATACCCTTAGTGAATGAAATAAATTAATTTATATTAATATTTTTGCAAGGCCTAACTAGTATTCTAAAATAGTTTTTATTTATAAACTGCATTTTATGCAGTAATGAGCCACATACACACACACACACACACACACACACACACACACACACACACACACACACACACACACACACACACACACACACACACACACACACACATACATACACATACGCACACACGCACTCAAATACTTAAACACACACATTCAAACATAATCTTTTATACTAATTACTTACTAAAAGTTATAGGTAGCTTAACTATAAATTGTTACCACCCTTTGTTTTCTCAATAAAATTATCTCTAAACTGTTAGCTATATATGTACTTATTTATTCGCATATATATAAATGGCAAATATGTCGGGCTACCCTATGTATTTCACCATCAGCTTATGATTTAGCGATATTAATTTACTTAAAGTTACAACGGTTACTTTACTCATTGCTTACAGTCCCGTCCAACACCATTGTCGGACAATGTAAACAATCCGTCATATTGCCATTGTCTATGGTTTCATGAATTTACTAGTGATGGCGGCAAGGTTGAAAAGAAAATAAAATTATTTGCATCACAATACATATTCAATCTTTATATCCAGCGTAACAACTATTTTCGCTGAAATGTGGTGATGATGGTCAAGTTATTCTAAAAAAAAAAAAATCAGGCTATAAATTTGTATTTTTTTTTCTTAAACCATTTTAGTTTTCTTTATCTGAGTCGATATCACAAGACGTGTCAGTGTTGTCGTCGCCAACAAAATAAATAATAAATGGTTATAATAAATGGTTCGGTTACATTGTCCGTCTTTGATTCCCCTTCAATGTCCATTGCTTAGAAGTAGTTAAATTATTATTTTCTACTTTTTAATTAAGGATTAAACATGTAGGCATTGTTTTGAAGTTAGTTTTCGTTTTTTTTTCTAAAAAATAATTTTATTTTTATACTTTTAGTGGGAAGTAATTGTGTATTATTAATATATTTAATATAGATAGGCCTACTAAACGTGCTGCGCAAATGAAACGACGCTTTTGGGAAGAAAATAGGGACGAGAGGGAAGATAATAAATAGAGATTTAAAGTACCTATCAAACTTTTGCTGATCGCTGAACCCTGAATCCCGGAAACCACAAACCAAAATAAAAAAATGAAGATCGTGAAGTGGAGTGTGTGTACTCATGTACGCATGTAAGAAGTTATACTTCTTTGGCGTAACACTCCAAAAATACCAAATAATAACACAACGCATACAATACATAAATAGCATGCAACAATAATGAAAAATCATAAAATATAATTAAAATAAAATAAAACAAAAAAAATATCTATTAGATAATGTAATAATTTATAATTTGCAATGTAAATAAATTATACATACCGACAGTTAACCTCAAATCTATAAATGCACTTAAAACAGTATATTAATACCACTTTTACCACTAATATTCAAAATAAATATTTTGACTGATAAATGATCAATAAAAAATATCTATCACCATCATAAATATAATTGAATTGATATAAACGCCAATATATTTTTTATTTATTCACACTGATTATTTGTACGATAACTTCAGGGTGTAAAAGGTTCGCAACTAACTTCAGGATGTTGCTTTTTTCTGTCGGTGTACGCGCGCATCGTAAAAATTCACTCATCATTTTTCCCAATCGCGCCAAAAGAAGTATAACTTCAAAAAAGAATGATCAAAAATCATAATTTAACTTAAACTCTGACCTGTGAGGTGAGGACAAAAAGAAAAAAAAATCAAAATGTTTTATTGATTACGTCTTATTTTACTTTTTAATTAAAATAAGACAATCAATTTTATTATCATATTATTAATTTGTACTTATTTCTTCTAATAACATTGGTTTTCAAAGACAATATAGAGTATAGAAAAAATAAAGCTGTTAAATCAATTTGACATTTTAATTCGACTGCAAAAAGAAATTCATGTTTTTAATAAAGAATCTAGTTTTGATTATTATTTGTTAGTAAAAATAGTTGCAAAATGAAGCATGTAGTGAACCCTGTGCGTGTAAATCCATGTGTAATCCGTTAAGAAATTTTTGATAGAAAAATATTGAAAAGACTGTTTGTTTACATTGTCCGAAAATGGTGTTGGACGGTACTGTACTTCTCACTGCTTTACTTTTCGTAGCAGATTTTTCATTTCATATACCGATTAGTAGGAAATAGAGATATTGCTACAGCAAAGGGAACGCTACCGCCTGTTGTAATCTATACTATAATATAAAGCGGAAAAGTTTGTTTGTTCGTTTGTTTGAACGCGCTAATCTCTGAAACAACCGGTCTACTACTAGTCGGATATTAAAAATTCTTTTTGCGTATTATAGTCTAGTTCTCGAAGAAGGTTATAGGCTATGTAACATCAAGATACTGACGGCGGCAGCAGAGCAGTAAGCAAAGACGCGAATGAAACCCTGCTGCGGAAAGAAAATTATAGGCATATTTAAAACGTTGAGTCATCATTATAACGTAATGTTATTCTTAGATAATAAAACGTATGATCTACATCAGATATTTTACAGACAAGAACACTCTGCTATAGCTGATAAGAATAAAATCATGGTTTTAATAAAGACTTAATTGCTCAAATTGTGCAATTTCATTTTGAAATTATACTTAAATTTCTCGCTTGGGCTTGCATAAAATTGTAGCAATTTAGGAATAACTCCCTACAAAGACCTAAGGTAATTTTAGAAGGCTTTATAACTTTTTTAAATCTAAAATAAATATAATGATTTGGTCAGATTTTGTTTCTACGTCAAAATAAGAACTTGACACTATTTTATTTTAGTTGACATAAGAGCAAAATTCGCGATTGGTGACAAGCCACGATAATCATAAAAAATGGAACATGCTTTTTAGCACTTGTTCCTAAGGGAATAAGTATGCATGAATAAAGTCCTAGCGCCCGAATATAAATTACAACACAGAGAAGAATTAGTAACTGTACTTAAATATTCACATGCTTGTAAATCCCGACCACCCACTTTAGCAACGCCCTGTAGAAGCTTGTAAAGTATGTTTTGTATAACTAGTTCACGAGCGTACCAGGCAAGCATGACACATGAACAAACAAGTCTCCGGGAGCTGTATAAAAAGGTATTAAGTTCGGTCTATTGTTTCAACAAACAACTTAGAACAGACAAACTTACAATGCGTTGTACAAAGTCTACCAGTGTAAACATTAGCGTGGTGGCATCGGGACTTACACTTTTTTAGGTACATATATTTTTATTATTTTAGAAGTGTCTATTCTCCGCTCTTTAGTCTAGAATATTGAACTATCACCCATGAATGCTATATAAGACATATAAGGAAATACAGTGAAATTTAAGCATGGTTAGAATGGTGTCCACTAATCCTAGAAGCCACTGACTAGGTATTATTATATTTGAGTCGACTTCCAATCTAACTGTTAATATTATTATAAAATTTATAAGTTTTATATATAAAATTATTGTGATGGGACCAAAAGTTTGTTACCAGGCTGACTGTCCGATAAACGATAATTATCATTGGTGTTCGTATGTTAGCCGGCACCAACCTATCGATCGGCTCGACTGTTACTTAGCTACGAGATGCTATTAATAAATACTTACTTACTGTGACTTTGTGACAAAAGAAATTGTGGTAACGTACTAAGAGTCTAGTGACAATGATAAATGTATATAGCCTCAAAGTCGTTTCAATGCTACACGAAACCGACGACGGCATTGTTGTAAAACCAAATAAGTTGCAATAATACATATTAAATATATCCCTCCAGGAAAGCATAACAATATACAACTTGGCACAAATAAAGTGCATAGCACACTGCACAATCAAACATAGTTTTTCCGAATCAAAGGAATGGTATCGGTCAAACCATTATCGAACGCTAAAGAATCACACATAATAGTATGGGAATCAAAGTCCTGTGATAAAACTGTCGCCTCTGTAATCGCTAATCCTGATTAAGGCAAAAACCAAAAAACAAGATACATACAATGTATTAATGTCAATCCTTAGCCGATAGCACTCTGGATGGAACCAAGCAGTATTCGCAATTCCACGTAGTATTGCCAATAGTTAATAATGCGTGGAAAAATAACCCAAGACCTTGATAACAGTTACACTTTTACCAAATTTATTTAGCAAGTTAAACTAAAGCCTAGCTGCTTAATAAATTTGGGTGGACATTTTTTTAAACATTTTAGGATAAATAAAGATACTTTTATACGGGAATTATAAAAGTTTTTTTTTCAGCCAATTTTTTAAATTTTTCTCCGTAAGAACCATCCTCGTACTTCAAGAAATATTATAAAAAAACATTAGCGAAATCGGTTTCGCTGCTCTCGAGATTTGCGCTTAGCAACACATTCAGCGATTCATTTTTATATTTTAGATAGTTAAAGGTCAAAAGTATTTATTCCTCCTAGTTTATTCCTACCTAATCTACTTACTTAGATTATACTCGTATAGTAACGTATATAGTCAGTTAACAAATAGTCAAAGAAACGTAAACAGATGTGATATTTAAGTTGATTAAGCTACCCAATAGAAGTGTCGTTAATTTAGTGACAGTACGTCATACTCTTGTTTTATTTATGTACGACTTACGAGCATGCATGGCGTATAAGTACATCACTATCTGACCCATATAGGTACTTAGAAAATACAGTGTAACGCAAAACAGATTGAAACCGTTGCTGACCACAGTTGAGAAGAAAATATTTTTACATACAAACTTTACGGATACTTTCCATCCATCCTTCCACAGAATATAGGTACCTACTGCTGGGTGCAGTCCTCCCATTGTGAATTCAACTTACGCCTGTCTTGTGCTGTGCCACAGATACTTTATTTACGTCAATTTCCTTAATATACAAGATACTTAAAACTTCATCGGTCAATTCAACCCAATCACGCTAAATCCTCCAAAGACTTCCTCTTCTACGAAGTATATAAATTGAATTATTGTTATCAATTTCTTACCAAATAAAAAACCATCTATACATTAGTGGCGATCGATTCTTATTACTAGCATTCAAATGGATTTCATTTGTTGATCCTAAGATTTTGTTTTAATCTAGATAATTAATAACAGATTATTCCGTAAGTAAACTCATACAAAAAGAACAATAAATAAATATCGCGTCGCTTTCTACGGCAAAATAAATTATTTTTAACACAATAACGCATTCACGATGCGTGGTCTGTCATCCGTTGAGAATCACCTTTTGTTCATAATATTTCATGATCGGATCATAACAAAAATAAAATATGAATCTTTTTAGAAAACTTCGAGCAACCTTTTTGATCAAAGGAATTATTTAAACGGTCTAATTTAATCACAAATTCTCAATTTTCTGAAAAAAGCTTGCGATAAAAAATAATACTTTTAGATTGAAAATCTAAACTATTTATGGCGATAGAAAACGAACTTTTTACGTATAAGTAGTACTTAAATAACGTATAATGCGTATATTATAATAAGGTTAGAATGGACTTCTTTTACACCACCATGCTGACATGATTTTATGGGAAACGTAAATCAAGCTTTTTGACGTTTGCGTCACAAGAATGTAATCGCATCATGTTTGCAACGTGTTATTCTGGTGAATAGCATGTATTCTGACTATCTTCTATATTTTGAACTCGTACAACAAATTCTTACATAAAAACTGTCATATTTATATCACTAACGTGTTATATATTTTTTAGTAGTACAGATCATATCTAGTCGTATAAAAATACGTACATAAAATTTCAATAGTTTTTAATAAAATATTGCATTGGTATAATCTGGAACGCGGCCAAAATCGCATCGTTATTGTTTACTGTATAAACCTGCCTCTTTTCATGTTGATGCTTGAATAAATTATTATTGAGACCCAAATAAATTTAGCAAGATTTTCTTTTCAATTACAGTTTAGTGGTTAAAATGAAATTCTTTTTATCATCCGTATCGTCCATAAGATGTCTTCTGTTGAACATAAAGAGACAAAAAACATGATAATGTCTTGTTGGTTTTGTAGCCATCCTTTGTTTACTTGATCAAAAAGTTACACAATCTTAAATATTTAAAAGAGATTTTAAAATAACATATTTGTAAGCTGATGTTTGTTATTTAATATTTTTCCATCAAGAGATTTTCTGTGTAAAATCAGATAGTGTAATGTTTTCTCTGAAAATTATATCACGGTGCAAAATATTTTACGAGTTCTGGTTTCCCGTAGATAGTATCAACGTAAACTCAAAATAGTCTTCCAATTTATTAGAACGAGCTTCAAATATTAAAGTGAGCTACGAGCTACTCTACATTTAAAATTCTTGAATTTCACATTCAATCCATTACAATTCGTAGGACAAATAAGCAAAGAAATTTATCATTTAACGTTAACAGGGAACGAGGCAGAAACATTGCCCTTCTTATTCATTTAAAATTAGATTAAAACCTTTTGTGTCTGTCTTTGAGTTGATTTACTTAAGACCGCTTTTGAAGGCTTTGTTTTAAGGGGGGCCTGAAGTAAACGATTAACTCTAATTCCGAAGTTGCTTTACAAATTCTTATCTATAAATAGATGTGTCAGGCGTTCATAAGAAACTCATTGTTACGAAGCTATTTTCAGTAGATCAATGCCCTAAACATTAACAATAAAGAAAGTGTTGTGTTCTGTTCAAAAGTAATAATTCACTTTTGTGGGTCAGGTCTCACCAATAATTTTACAAACATCAATGATTTCACAATTAAATACTCGTACATATAGGCACATATTATTTTAAGTTATTTTAAACATTTTTTCAAACCATAATATAAAATTTTGGACCATTTAGTATCTCGTATTAGGTTGAATATAGCACCGCAATACCCATTATGTAACAGCAAAATTATTACACAGCTACGTATTGTGTTTCCGGCGTATCAAATATAATTTCATTCTAATAAAACATTAGGTGTTACCAAATATAAATTTATCACAGTTCATAATTTTAATCCTATTCGAATTTGTAATACAAATCACGTCAAGATTTTGTAATTTTGTGCTAAGTTAAGTGTATAATTGCAGCCCATCGCGCAATCATAATAACATTTTGCCACTTAGTCCAAAAGAAAAAAGCAAACCAAAAAAAACAGCTAACTCGAATAATCAAACTCAAAATATGTATGCTATAATTTGAAGTTTTTTTAAAGATAATTATATTAAGTATTTAAATATTTTTTGTAAAAATATAATAATATATACTAGCTCATTATTGTCTTACTAAAAAGAAATAGCAATAACCACCAAGCTTGCTTTAAATGGCTCGACGATTTCAAAGCTAAAGATTTATTTGACAAAGCACTTGTATTTCAAGTATCTTGTGAATGTTTTCATGAATATCAGTATCAGTAATGTGTAAGGTTAACTTTTGAAGAAGATATAAATGAGAAAGAGTCATATTGATACATGCCTAGCTTCGTCGTAACCTTGTGCGTAAGAACCTGAAATATTATTATTTATTAGTTTCATGTTATAAGTCAAATTATAGCAACATAATTATACATACATGTCATACATAATTTTCATTGTCGTAGGTATCTAAATACACCATCAGACGGGACTTCGTGTCGCGCCGTAGGCCTCTTTGTTTCATACATACATTTCATACATACTGTGCTATACAGACAAAATAATAACAATATTGAAGATAAATAGAACAATACAACTGTGATTACTAACTACAAAGGCCTCAAAATGTACTTAAGTATCCACATTTTAAGAAGACTTACAATTTCAAACGGTTCCGATTTGCCATCATGATGCAGCAGTTAATGTCGTCCAGAAGTGATGACCAGTATCCTAATTCTTATAGTGACAATATAAAGCATGCTAGTCCTATAGGGTTCTTGAGAGATCAGCTGTTGAACTTATTTGTTTCACAATCATAAATCTTACCGAACTTATTTATTTTTCAAAGGTAAAATTTTATTATTATTTTATAAATAAATTAAAAAGTGACGCTTATATTATTTCCTATCTTATGTTATTCAACTTTCGACGCTTTGTAGTATATTTAGAAAAGGAAGGGAAACGGCAGCGCTGGCGATAACGTCAGTGCAATGGCCATTGTTCACGATGCGCTGTCATAAAGAAGCTTGGAGAGTACATTTTTTATACAATAGTAGAATGAAACTCTGATGAACTGAGTTACACGATCCTTGTCAGATTTGATTAGAAAAGTTTTTTTTTATAATAAGACAATTCTTGTACTAAATACAGCGTGAAAGTAGAATCATATTATGATTTTATTCTCTCTCCTTACTTTTTCGATCATTCAGTGATTGTTGCAATCGCATAACTCATCATGCTATCGGATTTTCTACGATTAATATCATGCTTCACCGTAATTACACATCTTATTTAACAAATATTTGCATTCTCTAGAAAGGTACATAACAAACCCGTTTTTTATTATGCATGTATATTAAATAGGATATGAAAAGGTATCTTCCAAAGCCAGTAATTGCGGGTATCATGCCAGGAAATTTTTACGATGGATTTAGCAATGGTGTCCATCAGTCATGGACGTTACTAAATGCAGAACATCCGGCAAAGTGAAGTCACTTTCGCAGAACAATAAAGTTACCATCAAAAGCATCTACTTACTACACAATTTGTATAACAGTAAAATTCACATAGACGTTCAGTGTCATGTGCTTTACGTAGATATGTATAACAATTACCTTAGAGTGGCACGTTGTTTCCAAGTTTCTATTGTCATGTCATGCATGTACTCTTTGGTTGAGCATAATGTAGTTCATGAAGGGTGCGGTACATTGTCTACTATTTTGTCGAAAATAGCGTAATTCTATATTTATGTAAATGTATGAGTATACCTATTTAATTTAAAATTGTATCGAGCTACAGAAACAAATGAGTATACATTACAAGATTACTACACTCTACGTGGGATATTTATCACGTTGTGAAAATACTTAACTTACCCTTAGATTTTACATATTTTTTATTTGTCTAACAGGGACTGGAAAGCTAGCTTTTTGATTTAGGCGATTTGTACACTTAAAATTTAGCCTATGCTTGAACACTAGGATTTTACACGGGTGGTGATGAATTAAGCAACCAACAAAGCCATTAATGGAATTTCACAATGTGCAATCAATTTAATTACATCTGCAAGTGTTCTAATAATTTAAAGCGAGGATATTTTCTCTTCTGGTCTTTGAACTCCAGGGTAACATGACACGTGTTACTTAATTTGAAACAGGCCTCCATTTGAAAATTTCAGCATGCTTGTTAAACGTTAACATCGTGAACGTACAAAGTTCTCAAGAGTTTTGACACGAGGTACAAATTTGCCTTCAAGTTTGCTCAACATTTAAGTTAAAGGTCTTTTTGAGTTTAATTTCTTAATAAAAATCAACACTTTTAATGGAGTAATTAATATAGGTTCAGTAATTTATTTACTTTATATAATTTTTATAGATATTTAAGGTACCTAGACTTTACAGTAGACCTTTTTACGGTAGTCATTTATCCTGGTTTTAGGCAGGAGAGGCAAAACCTATTCATCCTTTTTACGGTAGTCATTTATGCTGGTTTTAGGCAGGAGAGGCAAACCTATTCATAAATGCTTTCTATACGTATTTACCATTATAAACTACATTTAGCAACTAGATTTTTACTTGCGGAATCTCGCGGAGCACAGTACGTGTTTTTAAAATTATATCTAATATAATTAATATCTCGAAAACTATTGAATGTATCGAAATAATTTTGTCAGGATCCCAAATAGTATTGTACTTTTTTTTTTTTTTTATTATAGCCTACCAAAGTGACTCCACTCCGCCTGATGGTAAGCAGTCAGTGGAATCCAGAAGTGGCGGCCACTGTACCAAAAGCCATCTTCTTAACTGCTGGTATGGTGGCCTCCACTATGGCGGCTGGGAATGGGGATAGGGGAACGGAATGAGGGAGGTGAGGAAAGAGGAAGGGGGAAATTGGTACTTTGGGTTTGTTGGCCTTAATTTGAAAACACCTTACATGAAACGCTTTAGTCTCTTATCATCTAAGTTACGTTGTAGTAATAACGACAACGCGGATTTATATGAGTTGATACTAACACGCAATTTACTATTTTCAGGAATGTTGCAAACGCCGTCCATGGCTTATAGATCCTTTCTGAAAAAGACAGTGTTCCACCCACCAAATATCGCCAATTATTTTACGCCCACTGTAGTATATACAAACCCAACCTACGATACCTTTCTTGAAAATAGAAACTGGTAAACAAAGTGCCACTATAAGATAATGGTATTATTTATAATCTACTTAAAACATTACCTACCACTTAATGTCAATATGAATTACTGTAATAGAAGTTATTAAAAAGTAGATAAGTACTTTACTCTTAACTTGGTCCGGCGTCTGTCTAGAGAATGCAAAGTTGTGAGGTCGCAATGTAGCACTAATCGTAGAGAATCACAGGAGCATGAAGAATTATGCGATTGCGAACGAGCATTTATGCAACGACAAATAATTAACCACGTAATTAAATCCATTATTAATATTTATGTTACAGTATACATTTATGTTACACTTTTAATTTATTAAACGAATTGTCTTAGAAGATCACAGTAAAAAAGCTTTTGTATTAACTTATAATCAGCGTATAAGTTCATCTCAGTTTCCTTCTGTCATTGTATAAAAGACACTTTCTTAGGTTCTTAACGGAGCGCAGAGTGAATAATTGACATTGCACTGCCATTATCAAATCTTTAAAAATAAAGGACAAAACACGATAGTTAAATAAAATACGCTCAAAATATAAACAATACTTTTAACATATTACTAGAGACTTATTTTTGATAAGAGATTTATTGTAAGTCAAGTGGCGTCGTCGGGTAATAATTTTCCCTAATTTGTTGTTCCATACATAAATGTACTTATGAGTCTTCATTTACTTTTTATACTTTTGTTTATACTAAAAGCATCTCATAAACTAAGACAGTAAGGTTACCATGCTGCTTATAGTTTTGCAATAATAGCAATTAATAAGGTGTCTAACACTCACGGATCTTATCAACTATTTGCCATTAAGTAGAGTGGAGTTATTGTGATAGAGGAATTTTAAATAATTACGTATTGTATTACGTATGTATAGATTACTTTATGGCTTCCTTTTTATGATTTTGTAATTAACTCTTAAATAACACAAACAAGATTATTCTATGTATATAATACCTATCAATTAAAAATATGCAGTAAATATCCATTAGGCCATTTATACTTCAAACAAAGAAAATCTTTGTCTTTCTGAACTGTACGCTGAAATGTAACAAGAACTAAAATCAAAGAAAAAATATGGTAGAACAAAATATGGGTATCTCATTTCTCTAAAACCGACCTTTTTTTCATACAGCAACTCTACAGATTTGCCCTAAAAATAATATTCAATGTTACTAGTAGGTACGGTAAATATTCCTGTTGGTAAGAACTGATAAATCTTACGCAATCATTCAAAATCATATTATCTTATTGACGTGTATATTGAAACAGTTTTAAAACATTTGTAACGTTCCAAAACCTACCAGATGGATGATTGATGATAAATACCACTGTATAACAATGCAAGCACTGTAAAAGAATTTTTAAATCGGTTACGTGAACTTGAGTTAAATCGCAACATACAAACAAACAAACATACAAAAATCAAATCTTTTCTCTGTATAATATTAGTATATTTATAATTATATACTACTTGTAATTATTATAAAGCGAAAATATTTGATTACTGATTTAACACAAGATCTAAGTCAGCAATTAAAAAAAAAAAAATTTAGAAAGCTACAAATAGGACGGGTAACGTAGGCTATATTTTATTATGTTTAGCAAATTTTTCAGTCATTTTCAAAATTATAATATTTTAAGCTCATTTGTACATCTAAATGATGCAATACGTCACTATATTGCAGTAATATTTTCGGAAAGTGTGAAAGAGACTGAATAAAACTTTTGATGCTGAAGCGATGCGCGGACGTCTTGTATAATATATTTTAACAAGGTTCAACTAAGAAAGTTTTATTATATCACTGAATAATTTAAACAATTTGTGTTAAAAGCAAGAGGTTAAGAAAGTTTACAGGTTAAAAAGCAACCTTTAAGCTAACAGTTTCATCCAGCCTTTTTTGTGCTTTATAATAACAATTTCCTCTTGACAATGTAAAAATAATTCACTTTATGTTTAGTAGCAGGTACTTTGTGGTCTGCATGCACTGGTTTTTTTTCATCTCGATGCTATGTAACTAAACATTTATAAGATTTACTTTTAATCTTATACTCTTTAAGTAGACATTTACAGACTGATATATTTACTTCTAAAGATAGTTATCGCGTTTCTTCGTTACTGGCCACGAAAAGTTAATACCTACTAGGGAACAAATCACTTCAAATACTATGGGAACCTCAAATTTGGGACAAAATAAGAAAGGGAAAACCGAAGAAACCCTAGCTATACATATATCAATACTCATAGACATAGTAGGAGGTCCGTCAGTCTGATTTTAAACATTTTGTCATCATTAAAATTGCTTGATTATATAAGACATCTAACTAATGTGCAAAAAGAATAAACGACACTTTACTCGTACATATTTTTTAAATCATCAGTCTACTGAACACACAAGTAATATACAACTGACAAAATAATACTGCATGTGAATATTTAGTTCTCAGAGTAAATACAAATGACAAAAAGATGCAATTCTAAAATGACAATACTCTTGATGTGCTACATTGAAACTAGTTTTCGAGCAAAATCAAGTAAAAAGTGATTCATAAGATGAGGTTACGAGATTTACGGAACAGAAAAAACGAGTTTCATTTTTTTACCATTACTTTATACTTCGCTTCTAGTTTCTGTTATATTTCAGTATTTACAGCTCCAAAAAGATAGAGAATTTACCCTTTTAATACTTTGAAATATAAGTTAATTAAATACATACTGGACTGACAAAGATAGTTGGGTAATGTTTTGTAGTTGTGTAATATACTTATAATTGTTAATTGAAAATCTAAAGTAGAAGCTAATAGGAGCTGAGGGCTTTCTTTACAAATATAAAAAGTGGGCAAAACCCTTATCTATTTTGGATCACTGTAATTACTGTTATCTAACATTTCGTATTGCATATTCTAATCTCAAATATAAAATAATAATTTATTTAAATTTAATGTTTTCTAAAATATTAGACTCGAAACACTTTTACTGCTGAACATGAGCCTTTCCTAAGTATAGCTATTATTACCGGTTGTAAACTGCCTTTATCTATGGGTTTAGTATAGTACCTAACATAATAACGTTGAGAAATAGTTTAAAGTAAATCATAACAAAACACGAAGTAAATTCCATTGCCATATCTAAATACATCGCCAGTCGCGACGCCGCGCCGCTTGCCGCACCGTGAAGTGCCGCAGGCCGCACTATTTTACTAGTTACTGGTACTTTTGAGAAAATGATAATAATTCATATTCCATACTATATCATAAATGCGAAAGTCTGTTTGTCTATCTGTCTGTCTGTCTGTTACGCTTTCACGCCAAACCACTCAACTGATTTTGATGAAATTTGGTTTAGAGATAGATTATAGCTTGGGGAACAACATAGGCTATCTTTTATCTTTTATGAAAAAAATTATTAAAGGTGTTGAAATAGGGGATGAAAGTTTGTATAAAAAATCGTTAATGTATAAACAGAGATATAACCGATATTCACGCGGGCGGAGCTGCGGGCAACAGCTAGTATTAAAGATAAATACAAAACAATACAACTGTAAGGATAACTTCTAAATAAAAAATATACCCACAGGCTCTTCAAACATTTTTTTAAATAACTTTACCCTGCCTGATAAAAGCTGCCATTGAAGCGCAAGAGTAATGGTTAGTGTGGTAACTATTCGAATTATTAACATTGTAAATGTAGCATGGTGGCCATTGTGGTTGCCTTATGTGAAGTAATTTCACGCAACATTTACAGGACATGTAACGTAATTAGAAGTAAAAAGTTCCATGTCCTAATTGAACAATATGAAGTATATATAATAAAGTACTGAAGCGTGTTGTTCGGGAACCATAAATATGTATCTACTAAAAATAGGACAAAATATGATTAGATTCGTACATCACATTATTTACTTTTAAAATATATTAATAATAATAAAAATAATACCACAACAACCGCACAACACCATCTAGGCCCAAAGTAAGCTAATATTAATAGCTTGTGTTATGGGTTCTAGAATGCGGATGAACATGATTCAAAATACTTTTTTTTTTAAATACATACATATTCTACATATTATAATGTTGAAATATAAAAAAAATATTGTTTGTGTTTGTACCGTGTTTTATTGAACTGTCGTCTCTTTGTCTTTTATTTAGAAACGCTAGGGAAGCGGCAGCGGCGGCGATAACGTCAGTGCAATGGCCATTGTTCACGATGCGGTTCTATGAAGAAGAGTTTCTTTTAAATAATTGAAATAAAATTAGATGAACTCTGAGTTACACTGATTGTTGATCAAAAAAGTTTAGTTGCTGTGACAAGATGATATCATTAACTTTTATTATAATGCTCGGTTAATTATTATGCGATTGCGTAAATAGTTTTTATCTTTAAAAGACAACTTCCGCAGTACGGAATAAGCCTTTACAAAAATTTATACATAATTAACGGATACAAAGTAACACCGAAATCGGAACAAATATACACACAAAACAAGTACACAAAGTTTTGTTCCATGTGGGGCCCGAACCCACAACCTCGTGCAATTGCGCCACACAGGCAGTTAAATTTTTTGATTGATGATTTTTACAGCAATTTCACCACTTATTTGTATCTTTGCATTCTCGAGAAACACATCAATTTAAGTTAGTAACAAAATCTGGCATCTATTAATAAATTTGTATTACAATAATGTATATTGACATTGAGTGTCAATGCTCTAAGTAGATTGTAAATAATACAATTACCTTAGAGTGGCATGTTGTTTACGTGTTTCTATTTTCATATAGTCTTATATACTCGCTTTATATGAAACGGAATATAGATGATAAAACGTGGATATAATACCTACCTCTTCAGAGAAAACACAACACTATATTTATTTACAATTTAATGAAACAAATGTGAATAAATATAATAAAAGGTTCTTACCAGATATAGTTTTCCTCGCGTTGTAAGAAGCTGGTTAATGTCACTTCCCGAATTGCTAACCACATAATTATGATCAAATAATACGTAGGTATGTATATTGGACGATGGCAAAAAATATTACATAAGTAGACAAACGTTTATAGATGATCGGTCGGTCGGTCGGAAATAAAAATGCTGGAGTAAGAACACCAGCATTTTTATTTGGACCTTATGGTTTCCTTCAACGGTGCATAAATTGAAATTATATTATATTAATAGTAATATAATAATATTTCAACAACTACACACAACGCCTTGTAGACCCAAAGTAAGCATATATTATATAGCTTGTGTTATGGGTTGTAGAATGCGGATATACATACTTAAATACTTTTTTTTTGTAAATACGTACATATTATACATAGAAATACCCAGACCAATGCAAATAGACATGTTCATGCACACAAATATTTGCACTTAGCGGGAATCGAACCCGCGACCTCTGCGTGGTAGTCCATACACAGTACCACCTAACCACACAGGCAGTCAATATATTATAAACGGTATAAGTATTTCTGTATTTGTATTTGTAGCATTTCACAATGAAGCTACATAATTAATTTTCATAAAAATTAAGCTTATTTTGGAATTAAGTAGAAAATATGAAATCGTAGATTAAAGCTTTCTACGTGTTTAAAACAAAAAGTAAAAATAAACAGTGGCAGGAGAGAATGTCAATATTTTATTCATAACAAAGTTCGTTTTTCCGATCGAATGCAAAGTGCTTTCTTTACGTTAAGGCTCTTATTGATTCTGATATCGGCTTTCACGCCTGCCATCATTGATTATATATCATTTTACATTATCTACAGATGAATTTTAACTTGAAAACACTCAATAATATTTTGGTGCTTCTCTCGATTGCTTAACGACAAACCATAGGATATCGTGTTGACCTACTTCAACTTTAATTCAGCAACTGGTTGATACCAAACTATTCAATAAAAAGGCTAAAGGAAAAGTGACTAACTCAAGATGACCAAGATTGACTGACTAGACTGCTGTTACTGAAGTTGATAGTCTATCGACCAAATATGACGATCACGGCAAAAATCTTTAAATATTACTTAACGGCGAAGTATGTCCAGCAGATTAGTTAAGCGTAGTAGTTGTTTTTATAAATTAAAATTTAAAAGTTTAATTTTTATCAAACAGAAAGTCTGCACGCCTATTATCTTTTGGATAGCATGACATGTGACATTTAATTTACACCAAGCCTCTGTTTAAAATTTTAAGCATATTTGTTAAGCGTTAACATTGTGAACGTACCAAGTTTTAAAAAGTTTGACACAACCAGGTTTACCTCCCAGTTTATTCAAAATTAAAAGTCTATTTTGTAATAATTTCTGAACAAAAGAGATGGATACTTTTGATTGAGTGATTTATTTATGATTTCTTGTTTGATTTGACTTTAAATTTAAGAACGTAGTTCTTGATCAGAATTTCTTGAAAGCTCTGTAATTGTTATCTACTGAGAAGTGTTTGTATATTAATTGAAATAATAGGTTTATTCTGTCTTAAATTATTTTAAACTGCTTATATTGTAGACTTTGTTTGTTAGTGTCAGTCTATCTGTTATTCATATATGTATACGCTATTTTTTAAATTAAGTTACTTAAATATCACTTACTTCTTAAAGCCTTTCTTAAGGTTTTATCCTCAAAATAATCTTGTACTAAGTCATCTATTGCCCATATAGAATCACTCATTTTATATATCATGGGTAGTCAGCTAATATTTTCATATAATATTTTAAATCAAAAGTTTCGACTTAAGAGAAACCCTCGACGAGGGGTGAAAATTTGTCAAGTATCAAGTGGGTTGGCCAGTCCATTGATACCTGTGAATAATACCCTTATAATACCTTTTATGGCACGGAGTAAGATACCCCTTTTACTCCAAGTTGATTAAATTACGGGACAGGCAATATGACTTAGTAGACTGATAGGTACTAAGTACGTATCTTCCAGTAATCATGAGAAATGTTAATTCACTTGTGCTGAGGCTACGTCAAGACAGCTTCAGCTGTTGTTCTGTTTTTAGAAATGAGGTTTGAATGTAATAAAATATTATAAACTAAATAGTTTTCCAATGTCATATATATTCAGTTTCAATTTACCATACAATGATAATGCTAACGTTAATTTAATATCACAGTTCAAAAAGATTACGTGTAAAAACTTACTATTTAATTAATCTATGTAATTTACAGTGGTTACAATACATGTGAATTTAAAAATAATAACGTACAAAAAATATTTACAACATACAAGCTTGGTTTTAGGCAACTCTCATTCAGTTTACAAATAAAACATAATTTTTAACTATAAGCTGGTACTGGCTGGTCGTAATATAATTAAATATTTATGTATTCTCTTTAGTAGCTAAAACGTGGTTTTTATTTGCTTTTAGATTTGTATTTGTTTTTTTACACAAATGTCCAATTTTGGAAAAGCATTGTGCTAATGCTTAGTCTATACCTGCTTATATCAGCTGTAACTTCAGTGCTTTTCTTGCCACAACTATCAAGATTTTAAAAAACTAAATAGAGTACACACTCTATTTAGTTTTTTACGTAGCGTAAGACAGAATTAAATACTAGGGCTTATGCTTGCTATCGATTAGTGAAAGTAATATTAAAATGTTAATGATTTAGAACCCTAATACGCACTGCGTTTTTCGAGGCATCTACTTATTAAAAATCAAGTACATCACTTAAGGTTTTATGATAAATATATAGCACTTCTTTGTGTAGAATTTAGATAAAAGATTTTTAAAATGAAAAAAGATAGAACTGTTTTTAAAGAAATACAAATTTAAGACTTCTTAATTTCTTTCCAGCGACTAAAAGAAATAATAGTATGCTTGAGAGCCGCCTTACAAAGGGTGTTTAACTATAAACGGGTCGATAAGGAGGAATGCCACGGTCACATTTATTATGAAATTGATATTTTTTATTGTGTAATATACATAGTTATAAATTTCTCACTAGCTACTATTCAGTTCTTATCGAATGGTCAGTTTCACGGCCAGTCCACTGTTACCTGTGAACAAAAGAAAATAATTTTAATATGGTTACAATTAAATTATATTATTAGTACATAGTAGATATAATGACAGCTGTCCTGACCCAGATTTTAAACGGCGCAATGAGTGTATAAAGTTCTGACTCTTTTCAATTGAGAAACTTGCTAATTCCGCCACAAGGTGTTGAATAAAATGAAAAAAGGTGAATCAACTTGCTAATGACCAAACTTTAATCCATTATGACAATATCATGTGGATTCTTTACATCGATAGTTAAGGAAGACAGCAAACCTGTATCACAAGTACAAATATTAAGTCAGAAGTATACTATGAGAAAAAGCAAATAATTATGGACAAGCTAGCTGATAAATAATAGTGGTTTGTCAAATTAGTCCACTCCTGTTTCATGACAACGCTTGTCTATACATTGCACAATAGGCCTGTCATATATCCAAAAGATTATTTCCTTGTTAAGAACCCTTTTTCAGAGAATAATACTAGCAGTAACAAGTGTAATCAAAGTCAGTCCTACAGTTTAGACATGGCGTGATAAAAAGATAATCGGAGCTACTTGCTTTTTTTGTGCACATATTAGCCTTTCGCGGTGCGAATTCACCCGCGTTACGTTACATATTTGATTACTGATCTGTTCCTGTCGCTTCTATGTAATGTTATATAGCTATAACTTTCCTCAAGAACTGGGCTATCAAACGCAAAAAGAGTTATTCAAATCCGAGTAATAGTTCCAGAGATTAGAGCGTTCAAACAAACAAACGAATTTCTCCGTTTTGTATATTGGTATAGATTTGTTCTTATCTACATATTATTATAGCTTACAGCTGAAATGTTATTAGATATAAATATAAAAGTAATACATTTGTGTATACATTTTACCAAGGAAATATTATTGTTCTTTTTATAGCGTCTTACGTAACAGGGGTTGAGCATGTCGAATGTCAAACTTGATTGCGTTTGGGGGATTCTCTAAATTAATGGCCTCAGTGGCTTGGCTAAATGGCTTGTGAGTTATGGCTCGGTGACAGACGGATAGATGGATCGTTGCTTAAACAATAATCCCTTCTAGATGAGAAAACTGTTTCAGGATACACGCAGGTAAAAATACAGAATTTAAACATTTCTAAAGTCTTACTGGTGACAATAATTTTGAAGTAAGGCTTGCATTTTTGGTAACTTCTAAATTAATGCTGAACTTATAAGTGTATCTTTTTAATGTAAATACGAAGAACATTATTATTATGTTTATTTAGATAAGTACTTTATTGTGCATCTGAAAACATTTAATTTATCTAGTATTTTACTCGTATATAGTATGTCACGGTGAAATTGACAGTTTTACATCGTGTAATTTAAATGTAAAACCATTATTACATTTTAAATTATGTATTACTTTCGTTAACACAGATCGCAAAAAAATGTTTTTTTCGGTAAGAAGTTTATGTATTGATTGAAGATTTATTCAAAATAAGGAGGTAAGCAGGCGCTCTCGACTTGGTAGGTACATATCACGTAAAATAATCTTTGTTACATTAATTTGTTAGGTGGCATAATTGCTCAGATTTTAACGTAAACATAACAAAGAATAAGGCCTTGTTTGTTGGTGTTTACAGAGATCATAATTGAAGCAGCTAATCCTATTAATCAATTTTCGTGTTTCGTGCGCAAACGGTTAACTCGTCTCTCAGTTATTTGTTTAACGATTGCGAACTGTTTGTTATTTGAATATGTTTCAATGACTGTAAGCTAGTAGGATCTTAGAATCACAATGGCAGTTAATTTGTAAAGATAGATTTTTTTAATTATTCTACAGCCTTCACGTTGCTCAATGTGTGTAAAAACTAAACGCAGGGCTTTTATATAAAGAATGTGTTTAAACATCAAAATATTGTATTTAAGTACCTACATAAACTTAAATTATTTTTTATTTATAAATCATACAAGAGAAAACATGCAACTTTCTTCTCAACAAACTTTAATATTTCCTATCATTTGGAAAATTCCACTTTACTTCATACAGAAGAATAGGGCCGTCGTATTTTTTGTCGTCAACTGTGTGACAAATCACACTATGAATCGGATAACTAATAGTATCTGTTGTCTGAGAATATGGAACATACACACGATATGGCACAAGTGACCCAAAAAGAAATACGAATTGTTTCATGGAAGTTATAAGTCCAGTTATGAAATGCGTGTATTAAATATTTATTTGAAATAAAAGACCAGAAAATATTCTTCAGTTTAAAGCCAAGACGGCATAATATTTAAATGAAGTGTTCCATTTATCCAAAAACAAGTGTTTATTATAGTTTTTTGAACGCTTGTAATACTAGAAATATCATTGTTTAATTATCTACTGAAAATATGTTGTTATTACGATGCCTATGTATACATATTCTCTGTTTCTTATTTAGATTACAGATTGCTATCCCCAGATCTTTAATATTGTAATGCTATAAGGCCTCTGGCATATAAAAGAAAATTTAAACTTATACTAATGTTAGTTACAGTAACGCAGATGACTAAGATTTAAAGACGATACTTAGGAGGGTCTTAGAATAATAATAAATAAAGCGAAAAACAAACATTTTAGCACAAAAGATATACCAACTTTTACGCAGTACCTATTGTTTTATATTTTACACAATCTACATTTTCACAAACACTGCAAAAAATATCAGTCTATTTTGTGACACGTATAATATTTATAATATTTACGCTACGTTGAATATTACGTTTGTGAATTGTTGCTACTGTTTTATAAAATTGTACAAATTTTAGTAACACACTCACACAACCTCATTGCTGTTCCGTCGCGTCGCCCAGAAAATACGTGTGATGGTTTCATAAGATATTAAATAGTTTTTATGTAGGTACATTTTGTGCCTAACCATTGTAACATTATGTCATATTTCATTTAAGTTACAATGGGACCAAAATTATTTACAAATATTTTATAGTGTCATAATATTTTATGCTAATATTGATAGAAATGAAAATTAATGATTATGGCAAAATATTAAATTATGAAAATACATTTCCAATAACTAGAAAACCTATTGTCATTTGAGCGAATTTTAATTTTTATTATTTCCAACCCTTCATAGCCACTGTGTCTATTAATAATCATTATAAAGCAAATAAAAAAATTCGTAAACCAAATATAACAGAAATAACTTGAAAAATATTCAATTTCTGATCTAAAATAGTCTCATAAAGTATGCTTAGTCCTAAATTATTGCAGTTGCTAATGAAGACTAATTTCCTGGAAAACTGGAGTCAAGCCAACAATTCTAATGTCCATATTGGGCGTTGTAAAATTTGGAATGCAATGCACATTGCTACTAGCTGCTACCCGAAATTGAGGCAATGGTGCAATTGAATAACATCATTCTTAATGCAACCAAAATGTTTAACAGCATTAATTTTGTGAAATGATGAGTTTATTGCCAGCTGTCAATTGTTATTTGATAATGTGTGGAAACGTATTATTATTTTTTTAATTACATCGTGGTAATATTAACAACTTGTTAACTTATTATCTCTGCCTCCCAGTGAAAGCCAGTCAAGTCTTAATATTCTAGTTACCGTTGTAGCTAGTGAATAGATTTTCTTTGAGTTGAGCAAATTGTGAAGTTGGGCATGGCTCGTTAGTAGTAGAAGGTAAAAGATTTCGCGTATTGTTAGATCTAGGTAGGAGCATTACAAGCCAATTTTCGGAATTGAAAATCATTACATTCATTACTCAGTACGAACAAACCTAGGAGGTTTACTCGTATTGAGTAACCGTATTGAATTTAAGATCGTATAGGTATGTCCGTAATTTCATATTTATTTGTAATCTTGTATATTACTGAGAGTATTTATTGATAAAAGGTAAAAGTATTTACTTTACCAGCCTTTGGAATAATGAATGAGAAAGCTAACCAAAATGTCGTTTCCAACCGTTTAATACGTTTTGTATGTGAAGTAAGAAAAAATTCAAGTTTTCATACAAATTCTTACTGATATAAGCGATAAAAGCCACCGCAGAAAAGGTACAAATAAAAACATTACGAAAAATATTTACTTTTACATTTACAATAATTGAACGTGAACGTTTTGGTACCCACCTATTGAAAGAAACCGACCTTAATATTCGATAACGTACTAGCAGGTAACATTCTCCAAGAGCACATATTACTGTTTTTACAAAATAAAAATAAACATTTCCACTTCCATTTTTAAAATAAGTTTAAGAAAATGTATTCTACATTTGTTCCCTCAGGGATACGTGTTTATTTCCAACCGATACTGTCTCCGCGGCAGTTTATGCTGTTTCAATAAATACAAAAGCGGTCACTAGAATTCGAATCTTTTTCTTATTGTACGGTGCTATCTATCGGTGCTATCTTCAATAAATTGGGGAATTCGGAATATAAGAATGTGATATTTTACTTTTTTCTTGAATACAAAGGACTCTTACAACGCGTTGGGCCTAACATGTAATTAAAGTGAAACCGTTGAAAGGTTACTTGAGTTCAAGATGCGAACACAGCTAATATTAATAGAGAAATATGGTCTTTCAGAAAGCAAGAATTACTATTTATTTTAACATCGTTTACATTTATTAAGTCACTAGCTGTTGCCCGCGACTTCGTTCGCGTGAAAATTCAGATGTGTGCCTGTATGAAAATATTTCCTGCCTGATCTTTACGCCAATCGTACATGGTATCAGTAATAAATATCAGTATAATTCGTCTCTAGGTCAAATTCCATTTAAATCTATACACTCGCTACCCCTAAAACTGACGAAATTTTGCTCAACTTGACGAAACTTGCCACTTCTATTTTCCCACTTAATAAGGGTAGTTTCTAAGTTTTAAAACAATGAGTTTCATTATATCAGTGCATTATTATCCCACTGCAGGGAAAGGCCTCTTCTCAAATAGAGAAGGCATGAGCATTGATCGCTACGCTTGCTTAAGGCAGATTGGCGATTTTAGATTTCATCAGAAGTCCAAATTTCCTCACGATGTTTTCTTTCATTATTAGTTTAGCACTAATTCAGAACAGACGTGCTCAATAATTATTAAAATACACAAATAGTAAATTGCTGAATCGTGACCTCGTTTTGCCAGTACCAACTAGCTCTGTGTCATGTTAGAAGAATAATTATGTTTTTAGTGAATTTTTAAAATGTTAGAATAATTTCGTAAAATAAAATTTCTACAATGGAAGACAGCCCTTTAGCGTCTAGCAAAAAGGACGATATTTGTGAAGGAGTCTCATCATCAGAAATTCAGCGCTGGTTATCCTATATTGAACAATGCTTAAATGAAGTGTGCTCCATAGCTGGAGAAGGGAAACTAAACTCTGAGCAAAAATTGCGCATTAATAAATTATGTAGAAACGTTGGACATGGAACATCTCAGATGGCAGTTCAATATCAGTCCTTGAAGATAAAAGCCATACAAGCGGATAGCACTATACAAACTCTCCAAGATCAACTTGACTTATCTCAGAAACTACAAGACCTTAAGCTGAGTATCGATAAGTCGTCAAGCCCTACAACAGGACCTTCTTTTGCTGACATGGTCAAAAAAGGTACTAACAGTTTTATACAACCTAGCAACTTGAGCTCAGTTGTTATTTACCCTAATGACAAACTTAAATCTAGCGAAGACACAAAATCTCTTGTCCAAAAGATAATCAGCCCTGAACAGCTGAAGCTGCATGTTAGAGGCCTGCGTAAGACAAGAAATGGCGGCGTCATAATCAGTACCGATACGAAAGATGACCTCGAGAAAGTAAAACAATCGGTGCAACTTACCAACTCAGGCCTAACGATTGATGAGCCTCATAAACGGCGGCCCAAAGTAGTAGTTATTGGAGTGCCAACATCAATGCAAGAAAAAGAAGTTTTCACGTGTTTGTATCATCAGAACCTTCAGGAAAAACTTCAGGATACCAACCTCGATTCATTTTTAGCCGCTTTGAAATTAAGCCATAAGTCAGGTAGAAAGGATGCTGAGACCTGTAATTATGTGATTGAAGTATCTGCAGTCATACGCAAAGCACTGATGTCAAACGACAGGGTCTATGTTAATTGGTCTTCTTGCCCCGTAAGAGATTTTACTTTGGTCACACGCTGTTACAAGTGTCAGCAGTATGGACATGCGGCCAGAACATGCCGAGACTCAACATACACCTGTGGACATTGCGGCATTCAAGGTCACTCTTTAAAAGAGTGCATAAGCATTAAATTGTTTGAAAAACCTAAGTGCGCTACTTGCTTACGCTTCAAAAAGGCACATAATCAGTAGTAGTATCCGTACTACTGCGTTTCGTTCGGTGAGTGAGAGCGCCGGAGGCCCAATTTCCCCCTTCCTCTTTCCTCACCTCCCTCATTCCGTTCCCCTATCCCCATTCCCAGCCGCCATATTGGAGGCCACCATACCAGCAGTTAAGACGATGGCTTTTGGTACAGTGGCCGCCACTTCTGGATTCCACTGACTGCTTACCATCAGGCGGAGTGGAGTCACTTTGGTAGGCTATAATATAAAAAAAAAAAAAAAAAAGTAGGTTTATTGTCTTTTCAAACATGTGTCAAAATTTTACAAATATTTTCTTCTTCTTTTTGCCAGAATAAAATAAGAAGAAGAAGAAAATATTTGTAAATCAAAGCACTAAAGAGTATTGATATCAACTTCGAAAAGCAAATCACTGCTATAATTACTTTATTTCCCCTTTTTAACCCCTTTAATGGATGAATTTCAATAAAATACGAAACACGTCTTCCGTCAATTCTGTTAAAGAATGATTATGCAAAATTTGAAGTAGATTGGACAAAGGACATTCTCCCATACAAACTTTATCCCTTCTTTTCACCCCCTTACCTACGTCCTAAAAACGACCCCCCATGCTAAATTTGAGACTTCAGCACTTGTAGTTTCTGAGATTTCGTGATGAGTGAGTCAGTAAGTGAGTGACCTTTCGCTTTTATATATATATAGATACTTAGATATAGATTTTGTTTTTCCTTCGGATGCTAGAATTAGCAGGTTCTCTGTGCGCTTACTATGCAGCATGCCACATACAACGGATCGTGGGAGAAGCAGCTTTCCCTCAAGTCTACGCCCGTTACCTTATAATGAAAATGGCAGGAGCTATAAGTCGCCCCGCGTGGTGGCCGGGAAAGAATAGCCCCAACCCTCTCTGTCCGTGGGTGTCGTACAAGGCGACTAAGGACAAAATGATGTCAGTCCATCAGTCTACCGAATAACGGCGGTTAAACCGTTACGAAAACGGGTGGTAGAAAAATCAGCACAACACAGGACGGGCAGCAGCGTCCTGTGATAAAGCTACCACCACTGCGATCGCCAACCCGCCTGCCAAGCGTGGCGATTATGGCAACATCCCCCTAAATGGAGCTACACCAGAAGAAATGGCCCCCAGTCCCCGGTCATCCCGCTATTCCTGGCTACGGTAGCGGCCATGGTAACGGCGGGGTAGGGGGTGCGAAGAATCCCCGGGTGCGGCCAGGCTACCCAAACCGACGACCTTTGGCCCTGGCAACATACAACGTGCGCACACTGCGGAATGACGAGAAGATTGTTGAACTGGAGGAAGAATTGAGCAGGCTACGATGGGACATAGTGGGACTGTCAGAAGTCCGAAGACAGGGGGAGGACACGATAACCCTTAAGTCCGGTAACCTGCTCTATTTCAGGGAGGGCGACCAACTGTCCCAAGGTGGAGTCGGGTTTATCGTCCACAAGTCCCTCGTGAACAACGTGGTGAAAATCGAGAGTGTGTCGACGAGGGTAGCATACCTTATACTCAGAATCACCAAACGGTATTCGCTGAAGGTCATACAGGTTTATGCTCCCACTTCGACATACCCCGACGATGAGGTCGAGGCTATGTATGAGGACATTTCCAGAGTTATACATTCCTCTAGGACCCAATACACTGTTGTCATGGGGGACTTCAACGCGAAGCTGGGTAGACGAGGCGGTAACGAGTTGAGAGTGGGGCAGTTTGGATTTGGATCCAGGAATCCCCGGGGCCAAATGCTGGCTGACTTCATGGAGAAGGAGGGCCTCTTTATGATGAACTCCTTCTTCAAGAAGCGCGATAGCCGCAAATGGACCTGGATTAGTCCTGACGGTGTCACAAAAAATGAGATTGACTTCATCTTGTCGACCAGGCGGCAAATATTTAATGATGTCTCAGTGATCAATGCGGTGAAAACCGGAAGCGATCACCGGATGGTAAGAGGCACATTAAATATCAACCCTAGGCTGGACCGGTCTCGACTGATGAAGTCTGCGCTCCGACCTGCACCGATTCAAATTCATAGCTCCGAGAGTTTCCAACTCGAACTTCATAACCGCTTCGAAAGCCTCGGCGATTGCGTAGACGTGGACGAATACAGCAACAGGTTCGTGGAAACTGTCCGTTCGGTAGGGTCGAACATCTTTAAAGCCCACCACAGTAAAGGACCGAGAAAGATCACCGACCAGACCCTCAAACTTATGGACGAAAGGCGCAGGATGGTACTGCGGTCCCCAGAGGAAGCTAGTGACTATCGGCGGCTCAACAGACGGATCTCCAAGTCTTTGACTCGCGACCTTCGCCAATTTAACACACAACGTGTTAAAGAGGCTATAGAGCGCAACAAAGGCTTGAAAGTGTTCGCACGAGATCGGTCTGTCGGGCAGAGCCGACTTGTCAAGCTGAAGACTGGGGACGGCAGGCTCATCTCGTCTAAGCCAGAGGTTTTAGAGGAGGTCGAGAGGTTCTACGGACAGTTATACACGACACAACATGCACCTGTTAGCTGCCTAGCATCAGATCCAAGAGCTAGGTTAACTCGACATTACACCGAAGACATCCCGGACGTCAGCTTGTGCGAGATTGGTACGGCTCTCAGACAGCTCAAGAACAACAAGGCGCCGGGTGAGGATGGAATCACAGCCGAGCTACTGAAGGCAGGCGGAAATCCCGTCCTGAAGGCCCTTCAGAGGCTCTTTAGTGCCGTCCTCTTCGAGGGCAAAACGCCACAGACGTGGCACAGGGGTGTGGTGGAGCTGTTCTTCAAGAAGGGCGATAAAACCCTTCTGAAGAATTACAGACCTATCACACTCCTGAGTCACGTCTACAAGCTGTTCTCGAGGGTCATTACTAATCGTCTCGCAAACAGGTTCGACGACTTCCAGCCTCCCGAACAAGCCGGTTTCCGAAAAGGTTTTAGTACCATAGACCACATACATACGCTGCGGCAGGTTATACATAAGTCCACAGAGTATAACCGGCCCCTGTGCTTAGCGTTTGTGGACTATGAGAAAGCCTTTGATTCGATCGAGACCTGGGCTGTGCTGCAGTCTCTCCAACGGTGCCATATTGACTATCGATATATCGAAGTGCTGAAGTGTTTGTATGAAAACGCCACTATGTCAGTACGAATTAATGGTCAGAGCTCAAGACCTATCCAGTTGCAGCGAGGAGTACGACAGGGAGATGTTATATCTCCGAAACTGTTCACCGCTGCACTGGAGGACGTGTTCAAGCTTCTGACCTGGAATGGACTTGGCATCAACATAAACGGCGAGTACATCACTCACCTTCGATTCGCGGACGATATCGTGGTCATGGCTGAGACCGTGGAGGAGCTCAGTGCAATGCTCGATGACCTCAGTAGAGTCTCTCGACAAGTGGGCCTAAAAATGAACATGGACAAGACTAAAGTCATGACCAATGTCCATGTTACACCCACTCCTATTACGGTCGGAGGCTCGATGCTCGAATTCGTTGACGAGTACATATACCTGGGACAAACAGTCCGATTAGGTAAGTCCGATTTCGAGAAAGAGGTCACTCGTCGAATCCAACTCGGCTGGGCAGCGTTCGGGAAGCTACAACATATCTTCTCGTCCGCACTACCGCAGTGTCTCAAGACCAAGGTCTTTGACCAGTGTGTGTTGCCAGTGATGACATACGGAGCAGAGACGTGGTCGCTAACTATGGGTCTTATCCGAAGGCTCAAAGTCGCTCAGAGGGCGATGGAGCGGGCTATGTTAGGCGTCTCCCTGCGCGATCGTTTGAGAAACGAAGAAATCCGCAGACGAACCAAAGTAACTGACGTGGCTCGCAGAGTTGCTTCTCTGAAGTGGCAATGGGCAGGACACATAGCTCGCAGAACTGACGGCCGCTGGGGCAGAAAGGTTCTAGAGTGGCGACCACGAACCGGAAGACGCAGCGTGGGCAGACCCCTCACAAGGTGGACCGACGACCTTATAAGGGTGGCGGGCAACCGATGGATGAGGGCGGCGAATGACCGGCCACGGTGGCGAAAATTGGGGGAGGCCTATGTCCAGCAGTGGACGTCTTTTGGCTGATATGATGATAAGTCAGATTTTCTCGGTTTACAAATTGTGCCTAGATGAGGCTTGTCAAATTAATAAAGGTTAAAAGTTTGTCAAAACTCGACTGTTTGTGTTTACGAGATTTTCGTAAATTCTCAGTTCATTATATTTTAAATTAATTTGAAAGTCGTTTATAATGGCCTTAGGGATTGCTTTTAATTATTTTTGTCCTTATTAAATATAATTATTGCTCCAAATTAAACAGTCAGTCTACGGTGAACCTTCCTAGCGTGGTAGGATGGCCTAGTTATCACGAGACACACTCTGGAGCACACTCTGGAGTATTGTCCGGCGTGGGCGTCTCAGCGTCGGGACCTCGTCGCAGTCATCGGCGTCGATCTGTCGCTGCCGGCCGTGCTTCGCTCCATGGCCGGTAGCGATAGATGTTGGAGTGCGATCGCATCCTTCTGTGAGGACGTCATCTCGCAGAAGGAGGCGGCGGAGCGGCTCAGGGAGGAAAGTCTCCTCGCTGATCCGATCCGCCGCCGGCGAACGGGGCGCCGTCGGCGCGCATACGCGCGCGCGATGCCGCCATAGTGGGGTTGCGGGTAGAAAACGGGGCCCATCCGCAACCTTCCTCGTAGGGACAACGTTCCCGGTGCACCCGGACGCTGTCACCGGTGTTGGTGCCCGCACGATGTGGGCTGTCGCTGGTTGGGCCGCTGATGTAGTATCAAGTTCCGGCGGCCCAACCATTAAGGCGAGAGTAGGTGCACAGGGGGGTTTTAGTCGGTATTTTGGCCGCCTACCATCTCAGGCCAGCGAGCCCGACATAGCCACCTCGTTTTCCCGGACAGGGTGGTATGCGTAAATGCATTTCCCCTCTACAAAAAAAAAAAAAAAAAAAAGTTATCACGAGACGAGGGTTGCAGTATTAGATCAAAATCTCGTCATAAAGTCGCGGTTGGTCATAGCTGGAATATCACGGTTAATAAAGAAGATGAGAGTTAGACTCAGTTATTTTACGGGACAATCCCACTAACACGAACATCGACTATCTCCACTGTGACTTTATTATGACGCTCGGGCGTCTTGATACTGCTGAACCTACAAGTAAGTAAACATCCAATGAAACTAAATAATGAATGTGTTGAACGTGTACCTATCTAAATAATGCCTACGCAAGGCTATTAATAATAGGCCAGTAATATCTGTTACCATAATGAATACGGCATTTCAGATAATTTTGTGTTTGCACTATAAATTAAAGTAAAACTAGACGATTTTTTACTATGATTTACAATAATGATTTACAATAATAATGATGATTGACATTTATAGGCATTTAATTGGATACAAAGAGTATGAAACACAAAATCTCTTCAAATATGATTCGATTTTTTTAATAGATGAATTATGATATCAAATGTCTGCATTTTTTATTTTTAATCAACGAACAAAAAATGTGTTATTTACATTACCTTTTTCTCTAATTGCGAAAGTGCGCTTTGTTACGGCAAGATGTAAATAGTTTTTCAAAGCCTGCCCTTCGACTTGTTCGATTTGTTGCACAATTGATCGTAATAAATTTAGCAGTCCCCGGGATTTCCTAATGTTTTTAGTTTTTGAAGGATTTCATCCAAATTAATCCTAAAAGTCAGACCTAATTTAGGAGTCACAATGTTAGGTATATGGTTGGCATTGTTCCGTTATTGTAGAAGTCTAATCTATATATATAAAAGCGAAAGGTTACTTACTGACTCATCTATCACGATATCTTAGAAACTACAAGTACTACGGATCTCAAATTTTGCATGGGGCTTCCTTTTCGGACGTAGGTGCTCACTAAGACGGGATTTTGCGAAATTCATCCCCTAAGGGTGTAAAAAGGGCTGGCAGAGTTTGTATGAAACTTCTATAGAATGCTATATTTTTACAGAATAAAATAAATGACATCTCAGATTTAATGCCGGATCCACAAGCTTGCCACTTGGCACAAACTAAAAACATAAACAAACGCTTGAATATATTAGGTGGTCCAAACAGCGATATCGACACGTTTGCGAGTGTAATGTGTTGTGTGTTTTGAAGAAACAAGCATGTCGAAAGTCCAGCTGTAAACGTTTAGTTTAGCTTACTTTTATTATAAAATAAAACTAAACGAAAAGAGAGAAAATAAAAGGAAACGAAAAATTCGTCAAAGAAGATAGTGATCATTCAAACTCATAAAAACCTTAAAAGGTATGTTTTTCTATGATACTCATTTTTATTAACTGAAATACTATACGTAGGTATACCTAAACTCTATTACTATGACTTCGACAGGTATACTTAAAATAAAAACAATCTTCACGCTTCTTTTTTTGGCAAGCGTGTTGATCCGGCATAAAACACGAAAAAAGATACCGACGGTGGAAAGGAATAACTTCTAAAGTGCCATTTTGACCAAAATGAGTTATCTAGATCTTTAGATAAAGTTTTTTTCTGCGTCGACTGGTACTACTTTCGTAGCGATCAGAGCATATTTTTGGCGTTTTAGAAGTTTTTCCTTACCGTCGCCAGTACGAGTAGCATCTAATTTTCAGCCTCCTAAATGACGTGTTTCTGGTGATTTTGTAATAGAAGTCTGTTAAGAGTCTGGCATTTTGGAAGTATTTTTTCTTGAAACAAATTGTTTTCGAGTAAATATATAATCATATATTCTTTTCTTCATCTGGATGTTATTTTGGACATTAAAAGATTTTGGTTATAGATTTTTATAAAAGTATCCTTTAGGGATTTTTTTTTATTAAGTCATAACTATTCTTAAGAAATTTAGTCCGAAGACAGCATGAGACGGACGCATTAGAAGTATTTCTTCTGAACAGCATTGTGAACATTACGATTTTTTAAAACAATATTCTTTAAAAGGTTCTTAAATTAAGATCTGTTCAACATTTTTTACTTTCCAAATATGAGTTAATAGTTTCTAATAAGAATATTTCCATTTATTATTTTACATGATTTACAGAAGATAAGAATTTTTAGCTGAATAACTTTAAGTTTCTTTTTCTTAAACGCCAACTTTCTTGCGATAGAGTAAAGTTAGGTACTTGCTTTGTATTTGATAATTTAGATAAATTTTTAAACATATTATTCTCCAAAGACATCAATAACTTTCAATCAAGGCCATTTAAGTAGGGACACTGAGATATTGCGTCCTATTTTCAAAATTTGAATCTCAATACTTTTTTATTTCTTATCTTATTAGATGAACTTAATGAAGCTTTTTGTGAGGCATGAGCAATCATTCCTCAATCAACTATCAACTGATAATGTCTATGCCACATCGGTGTCAAGCGGTAATTACTAACAAAGGTTTTGTTACTGGGTACTGAATTTAGACGTAATAAAATGGAGCTGTGAAAAATATTATAATACTGCAGATTATTAGTTTTGTTCAGCTCTATTTTCATTAAACTTTACTGTCCTTAATTAAATGTCCAGCTACAGAATTATACCTTAAAATTGAATACACGTTTAACCTTTATTATTCAATACTTTTTTCTATTTGTTTAATATTTTATTTACAGCCAATTACAGCATAATAATCGGACCAAATTATAAAAATAATAGGTGTTGAGAAATCAATAGGGTTTTATATTTATATGTACATAACCGGTTATTGCTCTTCACTATCTTGAATGTCCCTAATTAGTTGACCACGACTATATATTATAGTCACTTTGGTAGGCTAATGTATATATAAAAATACATGATACACATGTAGTTTTCACGAGTCTGTTTTATAAGTTTCTTCGTTGTTGTAAAAGTATCTTACTACCAGGATCTTTCTTTTGCAGCAGACATATTTAAAAAAAAATTGTCATTATTTTGGCATTAGTTTATTTATGTTCTCGTACATAAATAATGCTTCTTCTACTAAGCCGATTACATTAAAAAATATAATCGTGTTATTAATTTCGAATTTAAAATCAAATAAAAAAACTTTGCTAAATGTTAGGTGTAGCAAAACTTTAATTACCTATCATCATCAATTAAAATCGAGAACATCTATTTTGCTTGGAGTAAACAACACTATTCGCCAAATTGGATGGATAATTGATGATAATGACTTTGTCACGAAACTGAAACATAAACGAAATTAAAGCTCAATTCGACATCCATTACCTGATAACTATACGCTATACGCCACATCAACTATCAAAAAAAAAGCCTCAATATACTACGAATTTGATATTCATTCAATATTCGGTTATCTTTCAGAATGGATATTAAATCAAAATAATTTGTTTTAAAATAAATTGCGTTTATTTTGGCCTCAAAATGAAATATCGGCGAAAGGAAACGTCTCCGTTAATTCGATTATTCACAGCTGTAAAGCTTTTACAGTGAATTATGATAAAATTATTATTAATATTTTTCTGCTCTCTGTTTTGTATGCCGAATTCGCAGAGTAGCCCGAGCGTTGGCAAGCTCGATATTTCATCTGTTGTGAGAGTTGTTTCAATTAGATTTTGATCAATATTGACAACAATTTTGTTGATAAGTAAGTGTTTTGTATTTCAGGATTTGTTCTAATTATAAAATTCAAATTACCATAACAAATGCTATAGAAAAGATAAAAAGAATAAACTTTTAAGAGGTTGATGTATGATGCAGTATGATTTTCTTTCAAATTAAACAGCTTGTCTAGGAAATCCTGGCAAGCTTATCCAAAGTCATATAGACCAAATTATATTATCAGGTACCTACTCGGATAACTATTCAAGAATTAATATAACGCTTTTACAAATATGTGTATCTATTTTGTAGAAGTAAAAAATTTGTAAACATTTGATGCTGTGCAGAAATGAAAGTAAAATATAGGATAGGTTCGGGCTGACTACCGTGTCCGTTGATATTTTTATCATTAAAAGGTCAAGGACGAAGAAATAAGTATACGTTGTTCTTTAAATAGAAAGGGTCGATGAATAAAATGAATCTGCCATAATGTGAAAAAATAATATAATAAAAAATATATTACTAAAATATGAAGTGCCTTTGGAGATGACCCAACTGCTGTGTCGAATTAAATCTTCAACGTAATATCGTTTGGATTCAATCTGAACAGAGTTAAACAATATTTTTCTTAATAATGTAACGTTTTATGACGACTTGGTACTTAGTCAAAGAGTTAAATTTGACTATGACATCATCTATTTAATAGTTCAGTATACCTAATATTCATAGCAAGAATAAAAAGTCATTCATCCGTAGAGTGTAAGATTTATGTAGAAGCACTAGGGATACAGATTATTCTAAAGTATATAAGACTATACTAGAGAAGATTAAGCATAGTCTATTTACTATTATAATTGGACACCTAGCTACAGAGCAGTTGAATACAAAGCATTTACGCAGAATAAAATCTTTTTAGCAGTAATCCAGGCGAATGCAATTGTGAGGATAAAATAAGTTATAGTCTCTCATTGGGTTAGTAGCATAACCATTTTATATTTCGCTAGTAAGTTTCAAAATATATTTATTTAAGTCCTATACTGGGCAATTAGTAGCAGTGGTTGACCTACATGCCACGCAGTTTGAGAGAAGTAGGTTAATACGAAAAAGATAATACAAATGTCAATTGCAGAGATTCATCTCACTTCTTTTATGTTGTTAAAATTTTTATAAGTTTTTTCTCCGTATGAGAAGAGGAGTTTCTCTGCATGAGAAGTCATGAGCATTGATCGCCACTCTTGCTTGTGCGTTCAGATTAATTTTTAATAGTTCAGATTTCCTCACGATGTTTTTCTTCACCATAAGTCAGTTATGTCCAAGGTAGGTAAACTAAGAAAATAGGTACATCATTATGAATTTAAAAACGTCACAAGTAAACATAATCGTTTTCATTTTATTCAGTTTCAGACTAGCAAGATCGTAAGTTATTTAGTTCACTAACTTATAAACCAAAGCCCACCTAAAGTTATTGTTAACTAGACAAACCTATTCATAATTTACCTTTAGATATTATGCTAAAACATTCAATAGACGTCTCTGATATCTCCTAAACACGGGTTAGAATATTACACAGTAGTTAATTTGCATGATAATGATTTCTAATACGGTTTCACGACCTTACCATCCTAATTACATACATTAATTAGTATTCCAGATTAAAACTCTCTAGAGAACCGTATTTTGAATGTGTATCGGTTGCAAGCAAGGTTGCTGCTTGCATATTTAGATAGGTGGATATGATATCAATGTTATTAGGAACAATATGAAATTATGTTTGTACATTTCAAGAAACCAATAAATAGGTATTATAAAATGTAGAAATAATTAAATATTATTATGTTTATGTAGTTATTATTGTCATTTTGTAAATATTGTTTTAACTGAGAGCTTAATATATGGGTACGTTATCACGTTATCACGTCATGTTTTTAAAAGAGTATCCAATAATGTTTCGTGTGTGTGTAACCGCATCCCCATGTGTATTAGCTGAAAATAAAGATTATAATATTATACATCACAGTGCTAACTGTTGACTGTTACTTATATTAATATTTATTTCAATTAAACCTAACGTTATTTTACCTGAAACGGGGAATCCGGGGAATCCGAATCAAGCCAAGGATGTACGCTCTACCCTTTATGCCACCGAAGTAGTCATATATTACACACATATTTTTGAAAGGTCAGATCATATTTAAATATAGATAGATATAGATAACCAACCAAAATACTTGTCAGGAAACAAAGTAGGATTAGGATAATGATTTCTTACGAGTATATGTTTATTTTTTGTTCTGATATTTGGTGCATGCTCTGTAAAAAATTCAGCATCTATACATATAATAAAGATGTAACCGATCGCTGTCTGTACATGGAATATATATGAGAAAAAAAAAAATTGGGACCTTTATCAACGCAAATAGAACCCAAAAAAACAGACAAACAGACAAAAATTTTGTTACAATTTTTGTCTGTTTGTCTGTTTGTCTGTTTATCTGTTTGTCTGTTTGTCTGTGCATTTGTTCACGCTAATCTCAGAAACAGCTTATCCGATTTAGATATGGTTTTCACGAATACATTGTGGTAAGCTTCACTTAACATATAGTGTTTGTTTCATGTCAATCGGTTCATAAATAAAAAAGTAATGCCAATTTAAAGAATCACGTCGAACATTTGTTAATTTACTACGAAACCTGATAGAAACAGAGACTTTAACAGGTTACGGAATAGCTGATAGCGTTTTTATTTTTCGGTTTCCTTTCATTCTAAACAATCTTCCGTTTAGTTTTAAATGAGTTCAGTTTCCAGTGAGCCTATGTTTAGCGATGACAATTAATAAAGCCCAAGGTCAGACACAACTAAAAGTTGTGGGTGTGGATCTAAGTATTAGCTGTTTTTCGCACGGTCAGCTTTATGTGGCTCTATCACGTGTTAGCATTCCTAGCAGCCTGTATGCTTTGATCCCCGATGGCAATACGTCTAATCCATACATCCATACACCCATACATATTATATAAGGCTTTGTCCTGACTGACTGACTAACAGACAACGCACAGCCTAAACTGCTGGTCGTAGTGACTTGAATTTTGGAGGGTGTGTTTGTCTAAATGTCTAGAGGTTGTACTAAGAAAGGGTTTTATAAACTTAATTCCTCAGTGTGTGAAAAGGGATGAAAAGGATTGTATGAATCTTCTTCATTTTTTAACTTACAGTTTTGAAATTTTGTTTAGGAATACTTCTATTTAAATAATAAATATTCTTATAATTTTATTTTAACAGGAGTAGATTTAGAGAGGTGAAATTAGGGATGAAATATTCTATACAAAGATCTTTAGGAGAAGTGAGGGGGAGTGAGCCCCTTTGCCCTTTGCCTTTGTGTATTGTATATTGTTTTTACAAGAGATATCTTTAGGTTGGTGAAAGAGGATTTGTATGAATGGGAGATTAAAAATAGTATGAAAAACAGTATTTAAACAATAAAAAAATGTCTATTGGAAAAAACGATATTCACGCGAGCGAAGCCGCAGGCAAAAGCTATCTATATACATAAAAGCAAAAGGTCACTCACTCACTCATCACGAAATCTCAGAAACAACAAGGAATCTCAAACTTTGCATGGTCGTTCCTATTAGGATATAGGTGCTTACTTAGGGTATAAAGGGGTGGCAAAGTTTGTATGAAACTTCTATAGTTTTTATAGTAGGATTACCAAATTACTAGAAAATACTCTTTTTTAATATTCAGAAACCACCCTTATTAAGTGGGCAAATAAGAGTCGCAAGTTTGTGTGAAAGTGGTTTGTCAGTTTTAGCGGTAGCGGGTTTAAACTGGATTCGCCATAGAGACGGATAATACAGATAAATATTACTGATACAATGTACGATTGCCATAAAATGAGGCACGCAATATCCTCACAGAGGCCATCTGAATTTTTACGCGAACGAAGTCGCGGGCAACAGCTATTTTAATTATAACTCAAACGACTGACAGCCGATACGAGAGGCTTCCAATACCCTTTGGATAAAAACCCAAAAATAGACTTTTATAACAGACGAACGTAAGGATTTAAAGGCTTAGATTTTTTGAAATTTTACCGTACCCAAAAAGAAAAATATTTTGAACAACCGTTTAAAGTTTTGATCCACCTATGCGTCAGTGTATTTTAAGAGCAGGTACAACACCACATCATGTGGTTTATTTATGGGATACTGTAACATACTCACTATCACACAATGGGTGTCTAAAAATAAGCGTCTTCCTTGGAGTAATTTCTATAATCTAGTTATCATTATGAAGAAGAAAGTACATTGCAATCATTCATCTGCATTATAGGCTTTATTTTGATTAACAATAAACTGCGGGAAACCACATCTTTACTTTCCTAACATTTCATTTAAGTAAAGTGGCTACCAAAAGGCAACGTACCGGCCGCTTCGAAATCTTATAATACTGTGTTGTTGCTTTCATGGTACAACTTATTTTTTTCATATGTAGTTATACAATAACCTACTCTTAGTTACTAACTACGATACAAATATAATTACCGCTATATATTATTGGTAGGTGTTTAAACGTAGACAAAGTATGTGTTGTCAAATTTTCACCGTAATAATAAATGAAAGCAATATAAGATGACCGATTTTCGTTCGCTGTAAGACAAGCTTATACACTAAACACTTAAAAACTACAAACTGACAGAGTCTACTCATATGTGACCCGTAGTATTCTTTCCAAAATCCAATAACAGTTTCGTATACCGAGATATTATATAATTATTAATATTTTTGTTTAAGTTTTTTATACCACTCCCAATCCATGTCAACTTTGAATGATCATAAGCCGTATAAGCCAGTCTCATCCATCGTCATCGTTCAATACGGTACTTACGTGGTATTTATATTGAAGATACGATGTATTTATATTTTTAACCGCGTTCAAAATAAAATACTTTCTTCCCAAGAGTTCAAGGCAAAATCTAATTTTAATAAAGTTAATTTTGTACGATTTCCATTACTTTTCCATTTATATCAATTTGAATAATTTTATTAAAGCTAGTAGAGATGAATTGCCGATCTATCTGACAGAGGTTAATATATTACAAAAGTTTTGACAGTAATTATGCATTGTTGTCCAAAATTTTAGATATACAAGTGAAAACAATCTACTAAATTATATACTTTTATTTTATCTTAATTATCGGGCTGCTGGCTGAAGATCATGCTGTCTCTGGTTTGACTAAGTTACCGGTCTAGTAAATACTACTTTACGGCGGTCACTAAACCACCTACCAAGAGCGGCTATGACAAACCACATTCATTGCCCACTTCCTTTTGGTAACTCACGATTTCGGTATCGAGGATGTATGATATTTGTAGGTATACCATGTTTTCAACCATTTCGGTATCGAGGATGTATGATATTTGTAGGTATGCCATGTTATCCACCTTAATAGTTTGGAATTGACTCCAAGCTACTTTTATCTGGTACCAAAACTTTAAAAAAAGTTAGGGGGAAAAAATTTTTGGCATAGGGAGAAGTAAATAACACCGTTTTAGCGTATTTTTAGACAAATATAAATCATTTTTTTTAAAGAAAGTATACACAAATTAATTATTCGTTCTGATGAATGTATATGTATTGTAGGTGAATTTATAAAAAAAAAAAATACAAATTTGGTTTATATTTTAACTCCTTCCCGAGTTTCCGCGAACTTAAATGTATAATGTTATGCTACAAGCGGTGTTTTTGTTCGTTTGGGGAGAATTGGGTAATGGGATTCAGCAGTCAGCAGTCATATCTACGCAAATATACACGCAATAATTGCGTAAACTACCTTTACCTATGCAACTTGGCACTGTTTTGAACGGCTCGCGCTGGTAGTCTTCCGCGCAACGAAGAAACGACAGTTTTGATTTTACGTCTCGTCAATGTAATGTTTCGCCGCCGTAAAACAAAATATAAGCCGTGTCGATTTTTTTTTCAGTTATCGAATAAAATATTTATATAGTTTTAGTCACACATTTAAAATAGTGATGTACAATTATTACTTTTTTATGACATATATAAAAAAAAATATTAAAAAAAATTATTACTGTACAAGTATTTCATAGCATTTTAAATTTTCAACTTTATTTGAAGAATCAAATGAAACTTTAGTACTTATCGGATGTTAAAACTAACGAATTATGCCAGGACAATGAGGATGACGTTTTCGGCGCCGAGTTCCTGCCTAGAGGGTGACCACCAATGCTCCTACGTCAGTGCAATAGAAGTTTTTTAAATGACCATGATTACCAAATTTGAATACCAAAATGATTGAAATTGATCTCAAATCGTAGCTAATTACGTAAAGTTTGTGTTCTGACAGATGCAATAAACATATCGGTTTAAATTAGGGTTTAATTTGATTTCTCGCTTATGTAGCTCCCATACCCTCCTTCTCATCTTCTATTTTTCTAGAGCGTGTGGCTCAAAACCTATTAAGAAATTGGAAAATGTGCACAGAATGAAAGTTATAGACAATTTTATAAACTTACATTCGATAGAAGAATACTTTTCTCTAGGATGCACTAGTGTTAGAGATAGTAATTGGATGGATTAGTAATAACTCAAAATTAGGCATTTTAAACCTCTCCTTTCGCCTTCCGGCTCCTAGGGGACTTTTAGTATGTTCACTGCCTGATCACCCTAAACATGTTTATGAAGGAATCGCTAAGTTACTTGCTCATGCAATCTATAGTTTTTTATTGACTGGAGTAATATGAGTGTTTCGTTTTGTTCAGAAAGGAAAAAAGACAACACACGGGGTAGTTTATTATTGAAAAATAAGAGCACTAAGAGCCTATGTATATTAGTCAATAATTACTTATGAACAAACTTACATACGACTAGAGAGTTTCCGAATAGACGGTATTACAGAAGTTATCCCCTGAGACCTGATTTACATAGAACAACGTTCTTACGAGGTATTGGTATTAGATTGGCATGTTTGCTAATAAATTAGTAGTTTTATGCTAATATAGAAATAGGGATAGGTTCAAACTTCAGAGTAATAGAGTAATTAGAATATACATCATGTTTCTGCAAAGATTTTACAGTTTAAAATGTAAGAAGATCTCTACAGAGTACTAATAGTTATAAGTACCTTCGTTTTTACAAGAGTTGGTGTCCTAACCACCACTATTCTAAAAGCACATAACCTGTACAAGTCCCCAAACTGAGCTGTAGAACGAAACGAGCCAGATTCACTATGTAGGTACGCCACGCGCCGCATTGAACATATTTTCATATGAATTGTGTAAAGCGTCTACTCTAATCAATTTCGGTTCAATATTGCTTTCAATTTCATTGATTCAGTATTTCAATGCGAATGCGCAACCTCATTAAAAGCTGCATTGAAGCGAACGCTTTCAATGCCATGGTGACAATATTAAGCATTGTTCAATATAATTATATTATTGGCGCGACGACATCGTACAAACGTATTGCCATTTAAGAACATTAATGACATTGCCATGATTGGCGTGTATGTCGGTAAAGTGCAATATTGAATATATAATATAATAATATATTACTATATACTATATACTTTTCAATTAAATTAATTCAAATAAGTTGAACCGTGTAATATCGCCTTATTTCTCGTTTCAGTATTGACTGCCTCTTTGGTTTGGTAGGTAGAGGTCGCGGTTTCGATAGTCGCTAAGTGCAAATATTTTTGTGTATGAACATGACTATTTGCATTGGTCTGGGTGTTTCTATGTATAATATGTATGTATTTACAAAAAATATTTAAGTATATATAACTTTATTAATAGATAAACTAAATTTATCTTTCTTTTGTAATGAATTATCTTTACCTTTATGTTATAATCAGAATAATAAAATCGCAAAATTTCACCAACTTTCTAGGCTTAACATAATATACGGAGTACCAGCAATGTGAAGTGTTAAGCCTCTTAAATTTCAGACGTACATGTTGTTAAAATACAACGTAATAAAATAGCAGTCATGTATTTCATATAATATTCATGGTGGCAATTCTTAATCCAGTTGATGCCTTGTCGTTAAGTTAAAGTAATATGAGGACAATTTCATACGACGTATGTTCATTCGCCTATTTTGTTAACACGAGTACATAGCATGTTACACACAACCCAACTACATAGATCAGCTGTTGATGTACTCTAAGCTATGTAGTCATGTAGCTTTAAGCAAATCTATCTAAAGAAATTTTCTCGACATATTGCAAGAGTATCTATTTATACACCTATTTCCATCATAATAGGCTCATTATTATCCCACTGCAGGCAAAGGCCTCTTCTCATACTGAGAAGGTATCAGCATTGATCGCCACTCTTGCTCAAGGCGAACTGGCGCTTTCAGACTTTCTCAGACGTCCACGTTTTCTCACGATCTTTTCATTCACCGTCAGTCCGTGATGTTCAGATAGACTTAGAAAGTACAAATGATTTGAAAAATCACATTTGTACTTGTCCGGATTTGAACCCCCGACCTCGTGTTTACGAAGCGGGTGCCTTCACCACTGGGCCATTACGACTTAATCATTTAATAAATTACAATATTACTACATTGTAACACCAATAGACTCAGCTCATTTCTATTTCGCCAAAGATCTATTGCAAATTCGTATCGTACAACATTACAATTATGTACGTTATGAATTCAACCTTTATGATCCGTAGGAGAACCAAGGTGATATATAATACAAATATCTAGCTTATAGAGTCGCTTTACTGAAATGGCAACAAGAACACATTGTTCACAGAACTGATGGTCATTAGAGCAGAAAAGTTCTGATAAGGGTAACGGACAACCAAAGGCTAAAGGCGACTCAAGACCAATCAAGGTGTCGATAGTTAGGAGAGGCCTTTGTGCAGCAGTGGACGTATTTCAATCCTCTATTTGATAAATTGGCCATAGTGCTAGTTACAAGGTAATTTTAGGTAGTTACAACTTTAAACTATAAGTATGGATATTGTCATATTGCTACACATAACTGAGACTTGTTATAATTGCAATAGTTAAATTTGAATGATATAATTGTGATATACCGCTCCCTCTGCACGCGTAACGACATACCCTTTGTGAGCAGCTTCGACAGATAGCTAACTACATTGCAATATTGCTTAATTGGAAGCATTTGTATGTATACATACAATACAAATCCTTGTTATTATAACAACTACAGAATTATAATATCAATTATATTTTTTTTAATGTAGCCTTTCTGCATATTCATTATTAAATTAAAGGAAACAGTATTTGTTAATATACTATTTGTACATAAACAAGAAACATTTTTTTTTTATTAAAAGAGGCAAATTTTTTCTTAGAAATACTTACCAATTTAGAAGCAAGAGATCAGAATTCAATTTCTCAGTACCGACTCTTTTACAATTGGTCAAACTGAGCTACCTTGATGAATATTCATAAATACATATTAACTAGCGACACATCTCCGGCTTTGTTTGAATAGAACTTCTAATTCGAACCATCGAATGAAATCAAAATCCGTCTTCAACCTAAGTACCTACCAAATTTCAGGTTTACCATTCAGATGGGTCTCGGTGGACTTCTTCTTCGTCAAGTAGTTGCTGTCATTTTGTATTTATTTAAAAAACGAGAATTCGTGAATATAAACAATGAATATAAAGTATTGATTAAATCAAATACAGAATTAATCAAAAATAACATAAAATACTTATTTAAAATATGAGGTGTGTCGCAACCTTAATTTTGTACATTAGAGTAGCAAATAAGATAAAACATCAAAGATCCTAATGTTATATGTTTTTGTAGCAAATCCATTAAACGATGTTTATCCGAGCAAAATCAAGGAATGGTACGAAACTGTACCAACTATACGATGAAATAACTATGAATAGAAACTAAAACAGTATAAAGGAAAACTGTAGAGATAATGTGGCTTTGTTGTTCCATAGCTTGCTTATGTCCGGGAATATCGTCGTTCAGTAGTATTTTATTGCGTTTCAATCAGTAAGTGCGAGCGTCGCAGTCTCTGTCTGATAAGGAAACTGGATTACTGTAGCTTGTAAACGACTGCAAAGTCACGATTATGTATAAAAAGAAGATTACTGTAGGGATGGCTAATATAGAAAGTCTTTCATGAGAATCGTAATACTCATGTCTACTCTTTGTGAGAAGAGCCCTTTAACCTGCATTTGGAATTTAATGAACTGAGGGATGACGTCTAGCAAAAGCACTGCCCGTGCCAAAATTGTGTCAAATTTGAAACATTTAATTCGCCGTTGTTTTACTTCTATTATTTGTCTCAGCTTAATAACAAGGAGCTTTTCTTTTAATACAATTTTGTAATGGAAGATATTCTCATCCACTTGTAAAATGAACACAATACCCAAATTGTCCCAGAACAGTAAACTAGTATTTCCAAATTGTCGTAGCACGAATACAAAATCTTGAGTTTACAATGCAGAACGTCAGTTTGGCATTAATATCTAAGTCACGTAGGTTACTATGGTCTTAGAGAATAGGATTTGAAGATGACAGCAGATGACAACAGCAATTTGGCGAATGTTGTGGATTTTAAATCAAAACTAAAATACGTAATGTGCTTACAGAGTTCACTGCAGTAATTATCTCTGTTTTTTTACTGTGTTTCGAAAACCGAAGTAAAATTATTCTTGGTTTATCAGCTTATATAAGACCACTTATGCATATATTCGATCACAGTCATGATTTTTTTTTTTGTTACATAAAATATTTTATTTTGTATGTAAAATAAATAATGATACTTCGGGCAGAAGGAATTCCTTCAAATTGATTAATTTCAAGTAAAATTATATTTTATTGTCATCTGTCTCAGCTTATTACTTTTTATTTGTATTTTGTACAAAGAGCGAGTTTTCCTCATCAATTGCTGTTGTCTTCCTTTCAATTTCAACTAATTTGATCGCTTAAATAATAAAAAAGTTGCTTAAATTTTTGTGCTAAAAAATTTTAATCGGCTGGCCAAAAACAAGAACTTTTTTCATGCTTTACTGAATACTTGATAATTTGCATTAAATGTGTTATTTCATTCATGTATTGGTAGGTATACGATATTCCTCTATGCGGGTGTGTAAAGAAGCACAAAATATATATGTGCTCATAAATGTTCACGTCTTGCGAATTTTAGGCATTAGCACTTTATTTATTAATTCCCTTTTATTTACTCATATACATAAGAAGTGTAAAGTGCCGACAATTTTCTTGTAAAGATGGCTTGTAATATGGTAGAGGAGGTGTTATTTTCAAACTTATAAAAGATTCAACGCTTTTGTGTAATAAACGTTTCAATTATATATGATTACTCGTAGAGAAAAGGCCGTGATATGGTTTGTTGTTTCTGTGTCTGCTTGATTACCAAGTTGTTGCTTGTTGCTTAATTGAGGAGTGCATGTGTGTAATTTATACAGTAAAGTGTAAAATCGACAAAAACAAAGTTAGAAACTAGCGAGCTGTTTTAGTTTTCAACCCGTTCGTTTTCTCTTTACATTCCAAAGGGCCTACACAAGTAGCATAAATGCTAATAGAATAGATTAAAAAATGTATGGAATTGACATAAGCTAACGAGAATGTTGGCGTTAACTCTTTTTGTTTTCGAAGCAGTCGATATTTCCAAAATAATATTTTTGCATCATATATGCTACTGGATTCCTTGAAGTTTATTCGTCATACCAAAATTCAAAGCTAAGCTAAGTATTATGGAGTGCGCTAGGAATAAATCTTATTTCGCATGTGCCTCATTAAAAACTTTATCAACCGCCGAGTCTTGGTTTCACAAGGTTTGCTTAAAACTTTACGAGCGATGATATAATATTCAATAGGCAAAAAGTTCAGAAGATAAATTCTTCCTCTAGACAATCATTATACAAACATTGGGTCCAGTGAGACTTCTCGTTTAAATTGGAGAAGCTTAATTTTGCAATTTCTGCGTGTTACAAAACACTGCAGTCATCTCAACACTAAGTAGTATTGTAAAATTAGCACTGTATAAAAATTGTTGTGTCTTCTGCCGCAAGCACCGAATGCACCAGGTGAAGGCGCGCGGCTCGGCAAAGTATTTTGGCAGGAGAGCGAGAGTCGTTTAGATAGAGCAAGCTGCTCACTCGCTCTCCCTAAACGACTACACTCTGACCTATAGTAGGTAGTCAGCAGGATCCAAAAATAGTATATAATCATCCGTATTGCTGTCGTGGCGAACTGCTGGCATAGTGGTTTTCGTCATGGCGGCCTTGTTAGATACTTTCCACGCTCCGCTAAGAGAGTCGCGATTTAAAATGAAAGAATACGTGCATTGATAAAGAATACCAGGTATTAACGGAGCGATGTAGTTATGAAGTAGTTTGGTCCAAAATTTTTTCTACCCTTGATCAAAATAACGTGATTAAATATGTAGAATGCTTAAAAAGACCTTCTGACAGACTTTTATTTTAATTTATTTTCGTGTATCCTGTATTTCGTAAATACAATACTTTGTTATCTGACGTTGTTTAGTATTTTCCATTTGCCACACACTCTGCTTAACTAACACACATTTACATCTCAGATTAATTAATACATGGATACTGCATCGACTAAAGCAGGATATCAAGATCGATCGATACCATATACGTATATAAATCGATTGCTAGCATGGTGCCCATACATACTGCATAATTTAATAATTTATTTAATAATTACATAATATTTCACTTTTATTATTTTTTTTTATATTATAGTCCACCAAAGTGACTCCACCCCGCCTGATGGTAAGCAGTCAGTGGAATGCAGAAGTGGCGACCACTATACTAAAAGCTATCGTCTTAAACTGCTGGTATGGTGGTCTCTACTATGGCGGCTGGGAATGGGGTTAGGGGAAGGGAATGAAGGAGGTGAGGAAAGAGGAAAGGGGGGAAAATGGGCCTCCGGCGCTCTCACTTACCGAACGAAACGCAATAGTACGGATACTACTACTATTAAATCGATCTTCTATGAGAGGGTAGTTCCCCGGACGATGCGGCCCATTCATGCTGAAATCAGCGTGGATCTACTACCGTAAAAACTCATTCACTGGTAATTATCATAATTTACAAGCGACCTAGTACTGGTACTAATTAGTTTTTACAACTTTATTACAAATCCTTGAAATTCTCTGATTTTAGCTGTATTTTACTGTAATTCAAGTCATTAATTTCGTTTGACAAAAAAATGATAGTATTTATTAACAAAATTTTATACAGTGCTAAAATCTTCTTGTTTGTATCCACATTTTATTTAAATAAATAAAGAGCATAGGTAACAAAATTTACAAGAAATTTATCCAGGACATCAAACTTGAGCAGCCATTTTCGTAACTTGTACATCTACTTTGTTCTTTAATATGAAGGTAGCCCAAACGTCCTAATGAACGATGGTAATTACTCTCTACTCCTTATTTTATAAAGAAAACTTGTTATCCTAAAGGATACCTACTTATCGAAATTACAATACTTATTACTTAGATGCTTCGTATATAAAGTACGTTGGTACTTTATTTTGCATTTAGGAAATGTATTAAATGTGTGTATCTATCTGTAATATGTTATAATATCAAAATATCATAAAATTGCGACTTTACCGAACAATATTAATCAAATTAATCATTTTGAAAGTTTAAGGGATCTCTGTGGAGCAAAATTAGGAAAATTGAACTAAGATTGCACGTTGCAAAACTTTGTATTAATACTTTTTTTATACAGCTTGCTTTTTTTAAGCAGCTCAGTGGCAAACAAGCGCACGGTCTACCTGATGATGGTATGTAAGTGTAACCTGTGAACGGGTATAAGCCTACACTAATCATTGCAGAAACATTGCTAAGAAACCACAATCAAGCCGTTGCTGACTGTATAGGGAAAAGGAAATGGGGTAATAACGGGAAAACAAATAGGACCGGTGTAACTGAGTACACAGCGCTCTCACGTACCAAGCAAACCGTGTTATTATGAAAAATAATACTTTTCATCGATATTACATACTGATTTGGTCAATCCGGCCCACTTCTGCAGAAACCAGCACGAATCTTCTACCGGAATAAAGTGTATTGTGTGTAGCAAGATTATTAAAATTGGCCTGTAAAAATTGGTATTAATAGTTATTTACCTTGGGTACATAGCATGTAGATCTGGATGAACTGGCACGTGTCTCGCATGTGGTGACATAGCTGCTGCCGCATTGATGGCTCGTATGCGAGCGCGTAAACGTTCGTACTGCTCCGGTTGGTACTGCGCCGCTATCGACACTGCTGTTCCGGAGTACTGCTTGGGTAGTAGAAGAAGTTTACATGTTAATTATTGTATAAAGTATAAACGATATGTATTTTTTTATTTTAAATGTTTTATGCGCAATTTACATGTCAATTAAATAATCAAGTATCTCTTGTTTTCATAATTTTTAAAATTTAGGTAGTAGTAGAATATAGTAAATCACATATTAGCTTTACCACTTTTTACAAATAAATTAATTCCATCAACAATAAAATTCAATGAGATTCATTATGACAACTGTCACTGTACTATACCTTAGTACAGTGACATTTTCAAGCAAAAATAGACATTATTGTTTTGTGAAATGCGAACGAAATTTACTCTAAGGGTAGTAAAGAAATTTCATGGTCAACTATACGTCTTTACTATATATTATATCTCGTCACTAATCTACCGATACCAAACATCAATATAAAACATGAGTAAAAAAAACAGATGAGACTTTAAGCTTGAGTGTCTTTCAGTTTCATAAATACACGTAGGTAATATTTAGAATGTTCTAAGTTCTGACATAAAACATCAAAAGTATGACAACACGAAATTATGAAACAAAAGAACAAATATTTTATTACAAATAATGTTTGTTTTGAAGATGAAAAAAGTCGAAAATGAAAGAACAAAAATGTTGCCCGTTACTGTTGGTTTGTTAACTTTACTAATGTTTTGAACTCGTTTAATTAAAATTGCAGCGCTTGACTCCCCATTGGGTCTTAGCCAAAACAATAATACGCTTAACTTTGTAAAAGCCTTTTATCATACTTAAATAATAGCCAACAGTACATGTAAACTTTTCTTTTATACAAATATTTTGAGCTCATGCGTTCTCATTTTAAATTCCGTTTTACATTTTGGAATATATTTTTAAATTGTGTAGATACCTTTAATGCGGCAGCTGCTTGTTCGTGAGTGGCTCGTGTGAGGTCCCTGCCGTCCACGCTCAGAATTCTGTCACCTCTGTGAAGCATGCCGTAGGCCGCGCCACCCACAGATACCCCAGACACGAAAACGCCGCAAGCGTCCTCCTCCGTAGTCCCCTCAGCCTCACCGCCCAGACCTCCAACAATGTCCATTCCGAGGCGTGATCCGGATCGAACTAGCCGCACCATTCGAACACATCTAATTTGAAAATAAAATAATTATCAGTTTTAATAACGTCTCTTTTTCAAATTAAATATATTTTCTAAATAATAATTTACTACATTACTTCATTTTATTAAAGATGAAAGTAAAAACAATCATGTATTTAAAAAATGTATAACGATATTTTTGAAGCAAAAACAAAGAGACCAAATTTTACAAAGCAGAGCTAAAATATGGAGCGAGAATCATCTTTTAAAAAACGAAATGTAGTGAAAATAAGCCGACAACTAAATAATTTCTACTTTAATTTGTTAAAAAGAAATGTCAAATGCTAAAAAATATCACAAAAATTATTTGTAACATCAATAGCAAAGAATAATCTTCTTATATTTAAAAGACTTGGTTTTTTTATAAAAGGTATAATATTATTCTTGAACTGAGAAATCGTCGGCTTAGTTACAAAAGTTAAGGAATTACGAGTTGCAAAGACGCGTTTAGCGGTTTTGCAGTTACGGCGAAGCAGGCAAAGTTTTCAACGTCCGAAACTTATTGTCTTTACTCGGCACCGGCGAAATAATTTAATAAATTAGCAAATTATTAATAATATTCAAGGTAAGTTGTTTGATGGACGTTCTTAAAAGATTACTTTGTTACATTTTGTTGAAAATCTTTATTTTATTGTAGACAAGGCTAATTATCAACTCTTAAGTTTATTTTAAAATTTACGTAGGCGTTATTATATTACAGAGTCAATTTATGATATAAAAATTAGGCCAAGTAACTTTTATTCAAGGGCTAAATATGAAAATATTAAGACAAGGTACGGAAAATCTGCATAGACAGGTACCTACAATGAGTAATATTTATGTATACCATCTACATTACCAGCAAATTAATATCTTTTTTTCTTAAAGGATAAAGGCAAAAGAAATTTATTGTAAGTTTAATTTTAATACAAGACAAAATTTTATGTGCTAATTAAAAACTAGTTTCGAGTCTGGGTCTATTTGTGTCCGTTAATTATATATTAGTGAAATCCTTCTTCGACACAAACTTTGTTCCCTAAATTCGGAGTTGTCTTTAAAAAAAAAACAAGGAAGTCTAAGTATATTAATACTAAAGATAAATACAGTCATACGCTTTACAGTCCTTGCCAAACAGCGATAAAGCTGCGTTTTATAACTAACTACGTGTTAAAATTGTGCGTCAAACTGATAAGTGGAAATTAAGCAAATTACAAAGTTACCTCGGTATATCACTCGGTTCTTCTTCTAAGAGCTCGTGAAGCGTTGAACACGACGTCGCTTGTGTTTTAGCTGTGTGTAAACATTAACATTTACTTTAATCACCATTTTTAAAATGTTATAACGTGCCTAATATTAATATTATTTAATATACTTAGATAGAGCTACTCAACAGAATAAGTACAGTAGGTAGGTACTTTAATATAGGTGAGATAAAAAATATTTTGGTTGCTATTATTTGCCTCTTATGCACGAGTAACTCTTTTCAATCTTTTAAAAGAATACCCGGTCACTTGGAAGGCTTACACGGGGACATACATAAATCCTTATAGACCTTATATGCAGTGACCCTTTACAAACTTTCATGTAAAATAGGATTACAGTAGGTAGAGAAAGATATCTCTTTATTATAATAGTATCTCGATAGGTAGTATTATAAATGTGAAAGTTCATGTCTGTGGTGTGTGTGTGTGTGTGTGTGTGTGGTGTGTGTGCGAGTTGGCGGGGCTGGGCGCAGCTAGTGATACCATAAATCTATACATATAATAAAATTGGAGTGTCTGTTTGTAATATTGAAATAACCGTTTTTTACTACATGTATATGAATATATATACGGTACATAACCAAAATAACATTTTTTACAATTTCTGTCTGTCTTTTTGTTCCGGCTAATCTCTGAAATGGCTGGACCGATTTTTACGGGACTTTTATTGGCAGGTAGCTGATGTAATAAGGAGTAACTTAGGTTACGTTTATTTTTGAAAAATTCTTTTATAAATAATAATAATATGCGATGTAACCGACATTTACGCGGGCGGAGCTGCGGGCAACAGCTATTATAAAATAAAATTAATCAAAATACTAAAACAAGTACTTATCGTTATCCCAAGTTAAAAAAATTAACCAACTTTATGCCGTGTACATATCGTTGAAACCAGTTCTATCCGGATATATTGAGAACATTTATTTTATCCTACAAGCTTTGCCCATGTTTGTGAATCAAGCGTAATTTTAGTGTAGTGTAGATTGACTCAGTAAATTGATTGCAATTTGCAAGTGATCAAATGATGGTACGTTATGATTACAGCCAGAGGCGGCAATGATAAAGAACAATGTAATACCGTCCATCTCTACACACATTGTCTCTTCACACTACACTAAGGGACACAATATCTGGAATAGAATCCATGAGCAGTGTTTGTGAACATCAGATTCTACGAACATTTTCTGATTACATAACAGGCGTGTAAAATGTCAATACTGTAGGTTAAAACAATGAAAGATATAAAAATGCTTAGAATGTTAAAGATAGCTACAAATTTAACCCACTTTATTTAATTTTATAAAAGGTATGTAACTTCGTATAAAAACTTAGAAGAAGTCACAAATTGACAAAAGTATTTTTGACATCAATTTATGTCCAAAGACAATATATGCCGTTAAACGGATAAATATGAAAGAAAAATATTCTATTTAAAAGGTAGTAATCAATAAAACCAACAGTATGGAAATTATAATAATCTCCTGTCATGTTGTCTTTAATATTTAACTACCTTTCCCTCCATTGTTTTGATTCGCCCTATGTTCTACTTTCCAACATTAAATCGCCTTTAAACCATACAGGACGGAAAGGTAAGTAGGTTGGTTAGGGTTGGACCACATCTAGCAGCACGAAACCACACTTTTCGTATGCTTCTATTCTTTTCTCTCAATGAGACATGTCATTTGTTGCGACGCAACGCAACAGCACCTTACCGTGCGCTGCGTACTTTAGCAGAAAAGGATTCTTAAGGTCATAACTTATTAGACCTACCCGGCACCCGACCAGCACCGCCTCGTCACTTGGTGTCCACTCTTTGACGACCGGTGGTTCACGGTTGGAAGCCGCGTGTCTACCAGTGAATGTCAAGTAGTCCGTGAGTGGACGTAGTCAACAAGTGGACGTCTCGTGGTTTTCGAGGGGAATTTGTGCGAATAGTTAAGTAGTTTATCAGAGCTCGTCATTTGGTCGGCATCGTCCGCGGTGAAACCACTCGTGAACAACACGTTGACCATTCGCGAACGGCGCGTGATCCATTCGGGAACTGCGCGTGGGTAGCGCAAGGCAAGCGTGCAGGTAATGAGTGGCCTACTACTCGTCCGCGCGCTGTCACCCCGCAGACGAGACGCTCCGAAGTTGATGTAGTGAGCGTATACCCAAAGTATTCCATGCAAAGAATACAACCACTCGAGCCGAGGCGGTGTTGTGACGAAAAGAAAAAGGTATATGGATGTGCTTACTAGAATAGAGCGGTGCGGTTTTGGCTACAGGTGGAACGGAACCGGCAGTTAACACAATCAGCGTTACTTGATCTCCTGTACTTCTTAGTGCTGACACTGCTTGAGCATGTGTTGCGCCTACTAGTGATGTTTCTATACCCTGTGTGAAAAAATATCATGTTAAGATTATAATATGTGTACATATTTTAATATTAATAAACGTATAAAAATATGTAATAGCTTAATTTATATCAATGTGAAGATGTACAAGGCACCTTATTATTTCTTATATTATTTCAGCGTTTAAGGACGTTAATAAAAAGTGCTGTATGTAGGTTGCTTTTATTTAGATAGCATCTCATAGTAACAGCTGCGTTAAGAACACGCCTTGATACAAAACAGGATTATTAAGACAACATTGTTCCTTTTAATAATTAACTTTTTGTATTCAGTCTACATGAAAGAATCTCCTATAAATCTAAAAAGATCTTTACACTCTTGATAGACGAAATCGAGTAATGAACTGTCAATTGTTGTATCCATGTTAACTCAATAGTACAAGTCTGATTTGACACATGATATGGGTTACAAGTGGGTACGTAACGTATCTTTAGGGTATTGTTATTCAGGATAAGATTACCGATGATTAAATTGAAATCAAAGAAAGCAGTATGTTTGTATTCTTTTTTATATTTTCTAATAATTTATTTCGTTATTTTTACGTTAATTATTCTTAATATTTAATCATATAACCTTATCAAATTCATTGAAGCAAAACTTAAATGTCTCAATAAATAACTAAGCCTATTACTTACATCTTTATCTCTCACAGCCAAAATTTTATCTCCTAATCGTAATCTGCCATCGTGGTGAGCTGCCCCTCCGACTGCTATGTGAGAAACGAAGATCCCTCCACCGCCCGCTGCGTCGTCCGCTCCCCCAGCGATTCCAAGACCTAGACCACGTGCGCCTCGCCACAGTGTTACTACCCTAGGCCGGCGAGCACGACGAACGCGCTAGTAGAAAATAATATTACTTAGTGAATACTGAAATGTATTAACCTGTTTTAAGAAGACATTGCAGTTCGTTGTAAAGATAATGTAACTGCTGTTAATAAGCTATGTAATAAATAACGTTTTCGGCAACCTTTCTCCTTGTTTCTTATAGTCAAGTTCCCTATTATTATAATTTATTTACTCATAAAACAAAATTAAATGCACAATCACAAGAAAAATAATTCGCGACGTGGATATAGAAAAACTTTTTAAACATCTTACAATTCTAAAAGTACGCAAACTCCGTATTTCAAAATATTTCCTCGTAAACAACTCAACACAACAATCACCTAGTACGTATTTACGTCAAGACCATTAGTGAGAATGCTAGTAAAACAGTCTCGTATAAAGCAACCAATTAAGCGAGGCACAAGCATTCTGTGATGGTGAACTTACTAATCTAACGACGTTCCCGGCTTGCTGAAGAGCATCTACCGCTACTGAATGTGGCGCACCATCAACTGAGATGTCATTAACCTGTGAAAAACGAGTAAATATGTATTCTGTTCAGCTTATGAATACTAGCTTAGTACTATTAATTAGTCTATGGTACAAGACTACTTAGAACTAAATTATTCTGTCGCACAAGTAAGCATTATACATACATAAAATGCGATTATTTCTCAGTGTATTTTTGTCGGTTATTTATTAAGTTCGATATCTTGTACAACCATAACTGAGAAAGAAAAGAAAGAAACTGTTAATTACCTCGCGCTCTACTGAAGTGAAATGAAAGAGTAAGCTCTTGTTCGAATCACAAAATTCTATTTTTAACATTTCAGTGTTCAATCATTCGATTATTAAAACCAATATCTGTTCAAATTTTAATTTGTTGTATACGTTTATAAACTTATGACTAAATTACTTTGATCTAACAAACAATATTATGGTGTTAGCAATATACCAGGTACACAAACGATGGAAACACACAAGCTTAAATTATGTAGTTGATAATAACAATGCGATACCGGTAATGGCAAGCACAATTTAATCTGCGATAGTTTAAACCGTAATAACAGTATTGGGGTAGATCTTATCTCACAGTTTAATTTATTGTCTAACTAACTGTGTTGAATATTGCTGGAGACGTCAATGCGAAATTATTTGCAGAAAAACTATTAAATTACTACAGACAAAATTAGTGAAATTATAGGCATAGATTGAAAGAAAATATGAGCTCAAATAATCACAAAACTTAAGCAGGTAAATCTAAACTAATATAATAAAGAGAAAAGATTTGATTTTTGGTATGTTTCGTTGTTCCGATTTAACTTAAGACCTACGTAACCAATTTAAGAAAATGAAAATTAAAGAAATCTACAAATAGGCCGGGTAACACAGGCTATATTTTATTATGTTATTAAATATCTAAATAGTGCTATAATAGCTAAATAGTAGAACCTACTTTTTATCGCACTATCAAACAATTTAACCCTAATAAAATTTTATTTCACATTATCATAATGAAATTATCAACCGAATTTCGGATTTACTTTGAAAGTTCTAATTAACCTTTATGAAGTTTAGGTCGGTTGTTTATAGCCATATCGGTACGGCACGGCTTAGGAACGGTAGCATAAAGTACGGCAATTCGCTATAATCTGTTGCTGTTAATCTGTCTCTTTATTACTGCTAGTATCATCACATAACTCACTGTAGTTTACCCGGACTGTTTCTCATTTAGTTTTGAGTGCGATGAGTTTGTAAGGTTTTAGAAAACAAGAGAACCTTAATTTATGCCGCCTTTCATAAAAGATATGAAACCCAAACCCATCAAATTAAAAATCCGACCTTACGGCGAAATTTATTACACCAACTTTTGGCGAACATCTGTTTACAAACCATCTGTATAATGTGTTTTGAACATTTTTTTTTTAAAATATGTTTGCAACATTATTTGTAACATATTATTTCCAAAAAATCAATTATTTTCTACTCCTATTCTTTCTGACCAAATAAATTAGTGTAAGGACATTCTTATAAAATTGGATACGGAAATGTCGTAATTTATTGGCGCTTTATCATTTTTACGTAATGTCTTTCCTGCTCTGTTCCTTATTTTCTTGCGGAAATACCGGTAGCGAGTGTTTTTCTTGGGACAATTGATCTCGAAAATTGTATTATTTATGACACTTATGCCCTGTATTTGAGTTAGAAAGTATACTGTATTAGAGAGAAATGTGACACTGATTATAAATCATTGCTAACAGTTTTAAAGGTATTAAGAGCCATTACATAAAAAAATCTTGTTTGATTAGTTCTAATTTAGGCAAGAGATGGCAGCATCGTGCAGTAAATAAACAATTCAATACGAACAATAGGACTTTCTTTTCCATGTATTTAACAGTTACAAAGCATTATCTAATATGGTAAATTAGGCGCTCAAAAACCTAAAATATCGCATAAAAACGTGAAAAGGCTCTCAAGAAATTTTCAGTTCAGTTAAGATATTATAATCATTAAAAGAATATTTAAATATATTTTTTGATTTTAAACTTGACAAGTCAACTGAATTTTCAGTTAATGGTTACCTATAACAAATCCTTGGCATGTTAAGAGGCTTGCTGGGAAATTCTAATGCCAGTATTAGAATGATATTGTTTTAAAGTCAACAAAGTTTTGATATTTCTTAAGTTACGTGTATCTTTACTCAGTTATGATATTATTAACTAAGATTTGTGATCGACTATAACATTACATTAATAAAGTCGATCAGAAAATTGATACTTTAATTTTAAATTCATACTTACTTGTAATAAAATATCCCCTATTTGCAATCTTCCGTCCTTCTGCGCGGCACCTCCTACCGCTAATCGAGTTATGCTAACGTCACCTCCCGTCTCCCCTCCCGCTATACTCAGTCCGAGGCCGCTCGCACCCCGCTCCAGTGACACATCAGCTGTCTCCCACACAGACTCGCTATCGGAATCCGATGGATACTGTGGAATAGGACAAATTTGTAACTCATGGAATTGTTTTTCAAACCAGTGTGAAATTACATTAACCGTAAAGTATTTTATTATTTCTTTTTACATTTCTTTACAAAACGAAATAGTTCAGACGAAGCATATCCTGAAGTGTTTCGCCTGATCATGCTTCAGAAAGCACTTTTAGCTGCCAATCGCAGTTGTGTTAACAACGATTTATGACGACTTTAACGAGTAGGTAATCAAAATCGTAAACAAAATGTTGGCTACTGTTTTAGCCACTAAACATTAAAGTTACTGGCCTAGTTATTTCATTCTTAAAGTAATACTAGGTCGGATTAGATCTGAAGGCAGACATAAAATAGGTACTATTATTATACAACCACAATCGATTTGATTATTTTACATTACTTTAAAATTCACAGACGACCACAGACTGCTGGACAATCTTTCCCCAAAGTATGTTAACGGATTGGATCACATTAGCGACAGTCACCACAGGAGGCGCTGCTCATCCTGTGTTGCGTATTGTAAGATAACAAACGTTTCTTAGGCAGATAAGTTCAGTAGAATGAACACGTGAGCACTCCTAAGATATAAGACAGCAAAATATATGCACTATTTTACTTACAATTTGAAAAAAAAATTGCTATATACATTCATTATGAACTAAAAGCGACGTCAATCTCGAAATCAACTGAACCTACCGCCTCTGAAGCTTAATCAGGATTAATTACTTGTCTATTGAAATAATAAAGCTATTCATATTGAATTATTAACGCCTTACTGTGGTATGAGGTGTAAGGGAAAGGTAAAGTCGAACATTATAACGTTGCCGGATTATGGTGGAATTGGGTCTAGAAACCGCAAATTGAATTTGTTCGTACTCAACTCGTATTTGTTCGGTTTTTTATTACAGTCTCTTGACTGTAATAAAAAACCGAACAAATACGAGTCTAACATGCACACGAGCATCTGAAAGTGCATTGTAAGAGGACCCCTTTGAATTTTTATTTCATTGTTTATTATTTTAGCGGGAATAAAAAAACAGATTGTAGAAATCCAAACTGCCTACATATTACAGTAGGTACATGAGATACAGTCCGGTGACAGCCGGACAAACAGGAGGGTTCCGTTGATACCCTTTGGGTACGAAACACTAGAAATAATCAAATAATCAATCGTGATAGTGTGTAATTTTATTGAATAGCGCGTGCTTTCGTAGATCGCATCCAAACCTAGTAAAAGCACTTTGTTATTCATTTATTGAACAATCAAGACCCTTTCCTATAGAGTATATGACTTTGTCGGTCTTTTTGGTAGAGCACTTATGTTGAGCATTTGTTCCATTTAACTGTACTTTGAACAAAAAAGTGGCTGAAAAGTCAAGAAAAAAGACAAGTCAACTAAAATGAAGGAAAGAGAAAACAAAACTAACTGTAGTTAGGCGAAGGTAAATATATAATAACCTAGTTATGTACAAGAATTTGAAGGAATTAGCATGGGATACAGGCATAACAATTATATTAATGAATTGTCTAGATTTAGAGTTTAGAAATGTTATCTCTGGGTTTATTTGATTTGTTTGTTTGTTTGTTCCGATTTAAATTAAGATCTCTGTAACCGATTTAAAAAATCTTTTACCTTTAAAAAGCTACAAATAGGGTGGGTAACAACGGGTATATTTTATTCACTTTAAATAATTTTGGAGTCATTTTCAAAATTTCAATGTTTTATGCGCCTTTGTAAATCTGAATGATGCAATACGTCACTACTGCTATGATATTTTCCTTAGGCGTTTGTTGTGAAACCGAATGAACTTTTGATACCGAAGCGAAAGGGTGGCAGACAAAAAAATCGTGCTACAAACAAACAAACATAACAATGATAAAACCGAATAGAATGTAAAAAGTAAAAAAAAAAAAAAAAAGTATAAATAGTTGCTCCCACAAAATGAGAATAAATAAATTAATGGAACACACTTACTTAACAGGTCGGCTTGTTCATTGTTTCCTTATCCCAAAAAAGCTAATTAAATAAACAATACAAACAAAACAAAAAATTAAATCGAATGGCTGTACTAAAATATGCATAACATACTCGAAGATTGAAGTAAGTGATTCATTGTTGCCTTCGTTGACTAGGTCCCTGAATTACTTACTTGATATAGCGAGTCAAAGTTATTGGCGATACAAAATTGCGTTTTCCTTATCCAATTCTTTTTTTTTATTGGTGTAATATCTACTATTGTTTCGTTTATGTATTTTTAAGTCTATTAAGAAATAATAATTTAAGGCTAATTTATTCTTATTATTTTCTCAGTTATCCAACGTTTCACCTGACGGTAAGTGGTAGACACGCACTTATAGACTTTTGCAATATATCCTTCTAAGTACCTCGCTCACTATAAAACACAAAGCCCTCCAGCCACATTGGCAACTACGAACTCTGGAAATCCTACGTACTAGCTGGATTACATCATCTAAGCGTTATTTATCCGTAGTTTTCTGAAAGGAGAATGTATTGCCGCAGGCAATCTGTACAACTCACATATATTTATATGAAAAATCGTTTTGGAACCAGGGAATAAAAGAATTGTTGCGATTGACGAATATATGAACGGTTGATAAAACAAACGGTTACATCGGAAGGTGCTGTGCGAACATATTTTGTTCGACAGAAAAAAAAGATGAATTCGCAAAAAGTGATAAAAGAAACGCTTTTGAGTAAACCGTAGTATGTTACCGAAGTTCAAAATATTTAACAACTAGACGTCCGCCCTTGCTTCGCTTAGGCAAAGTTTTATTCGGTCTCACAACAAACGCCTACATAAAAAATATGATGGCAATATTACCTAAGTCTGCGAAATATTAGTGCTATTACTGTAAATTAACTTTTGCTGTCTTCTTTATTGCAAATTTACAAATATTGAAATTCTGAAAATTGCAAAAAATATACCCGCCTCATTTATTAATTTCTAAAGGTGAAAGAATTTTTCAAATCGGTAACTTAGATTTAAGTTAAATCGTTGAAAACAAACCTACAAAATATGAGATTTTTCACTTTATAATATTAGTTTAAATGAAAAACTGCTTGTCGTCTGACGTTACGTACTTAGCAGGAAACAGAGTCTTCAGAATTGTTAATGATTTTTGTACGAAGGACGAAATTGGATGCAGATTAAATAAAGTGTTTGCGCCTTATTTTGTAATCGTGGGACAGGAAGGACTCCGAGGTCGTTATTAAATTGTGTGGTCAGGCGATTTGGGACGGGATATAAAATGCGATCTACTAAACGAGAAAAAAAATGTAGAGATAAGAGCATAGAAAGACAGGTAAAACGGTACTAGCGTTTTTTAAAAAATTAAGTAGAAAATAAGTGTTCGTAAATATATAGCTGTGATAATAGCAGCTAGCTTACTGCAATTTATATTAGTCTTGATTAGAGACATGTAAAAATTCCAAGAAATAAAATTAATACACAAAAGATCCATCAAGGGTTACTTAGCAATATCTAGTATTGCACTCTAGCAGTAGTAAGTTTTTAGAAGAAAGAAAAGAACATCGAAACAAATATATTTAGTTTTAGTCTGATTTGCAAGTAATCCATTCCAGTTAATTAGTTATTTAGTAAGTTTCCAATACAACAAAAGAAGAAACTAAGGATTACAGCCCAACTTTTTGCCGCAGTAAAATAATAGTAGGAAATAGCTTACAAAATATGTAGAAACATGGTGATCGCTGTATATGCCAGTACACGGAATAACAAGATATTAGGTACATCGAAGCCCGGACATTGGTCTGATGAGAACGGAATAGAACATAAAAAATAAAGAAACCGATCCTCCAGGGTATCAGATTCAGGGGATTAGACCGAAATAACTCGTTATATCAGTTGCATTAGCAGTAACTGTACACAAACATTATATTAAAAACATTGACAAATTCCAATTCATGTTCTGATGACAATTAAAGTTCAATAAGTTGCGGTTTCGATATAAACTATTTGTTACTAAAATACTATTTGCTCAGCTCGGTTTATGATTGCACTATAATTATGCAGCTTTGCTATGTATAATTTTATGTTATAAATTTAAAAATCACATAATAATATCAAACACTTTTTGTAACAGAAATATTTTTCATCATTACAATTAAATATTATAAATGAGCTACTGATGTAGAACGCCAGACGTTTTTCTTAGGTTTATCTGAAGTAAAAGATACCTATTTCTTGTATTACACGGCTAAATACGCTACGTGTACCTACTCCAGTTTCACGTTTCTTGCCCTAGATTACAAGGTCCAAGAAAAACCTAATTGAGCTATTGCAATTAGAGAATGCTGAAGGTTTAGATATATTCTGTGGTTAGAATTAGAAAAGATGACATTAAGTTATCCTACAATAAGTTACTTTTTTAAATGCCAGTACTTTTCGTTTTATCGTCCAGTACGATACAAATCAGGTGTTACATTTGTTAGATTTATGCCATAATGGCCGCTTGGCTGGTGGAATGGTCATTAAGGTAGTGTCAAAATCCCAGAATGCCGTTTACAATTCAGTGTAGAATAATTTTCCTGTCGACATCTCACGTGATGGTGACAAATTGCGTTAATGAAATAAATACGAGCAACAGAATGTATTCGCTAATGGACGGTGAAGTCGCTCAATAGTTAATTGATTTTTATTGCTAGCGCTTTTAGTCGCATTATTCTAATATTCCATCTACTAATCTTTATACCATTCTTCCACTTTTCCATAAAGTGGACATGGTGAGCAAAAAGCTTGCAGTTGTGCTTTGCAACGAGAGAATAAAGAAATATAAAGTGACTTATGTATTACATTATTGTCAACTGGAAACCAAGAAACCTATCTGCACTGCCACATTTGATGACAACGTGTCATCAACGATATATAAAAAACAAGCTTTCCTTTTTGGTCACGTACAACAATCGTTTACGAATTCTCTATAGAGAATGCGGGCAGACATTGTGAACCGAAAGTATTCATACTTATGATATTTGTACGAAAATCAAACTTCTAAATTGAACAAGGGCCAATATAACTTTAAAAATTATTTTCATAAAGGTAACTAATAAGAAGAACATATCCAAAAACAAAAGATTTATTAATAACATAGATAAAGATTATCTTGACTTCTTTCTAATACCATAATTCTCAATTCTTTATGTGAATAAAATTCTATATTTATTAAAGTAAGCTTATGAAATATCAAAATCCTTTTATGCATATAAAATATTATAATAATATGAGATTTAAAATCCCAAATTATAATATCTTACATACAGAAACAAGTAATGGCTTCTTCTTTGTGGCATTACACGGGATTTAATAATATAACCCGCCATATTCTTTCTTTATCAAAACCACTACACCAAACAAATTTAGCTTTACCTTTATAGATTTTATCTATAAGTAAATATTTTCCTGAATGCGTAACCCTTCATATTATCGAACGACATTCACGGATATAGTAGAAAAGTCACAATAAAACTCTTTTGGAATTACACAACTTTTATTGCCAATGATACTGACAAAGACATTTTCCTGAAAATTACATACAGAATCAATTAATTAACTTTAAGAAACAAGAATGTTCTACTCGATAGCTAAAGATTTGAAACAATAGTAATACGACTAAAGTACTAACAATAAAACGCAACTAAGTACTAGCACTTAAAAATTCACTTACAATACGAAGCAAATAAAAGAAATAAACTTTGCCAACAATAAAACTATTACAGTAGTGCCACCGTATTCGTGCAGTAGAAACTTTAGAAGTGTTGAAAAGGCGGCAGTAGACGTCGTGTTTTGCAGCGATAATATCATGGAACGTACCTGGAAGCTTCCTGCTGTGCCCCGGCGTCCACTTCCCGGACTGTTGGCCGCCTGTTCCCTCCCACATTCGTAGTTACCGACGTTTGCTGTGAACAAAACAGTGCGTTACAAAATGGCCGCAATATTGCAGGCTTGGCTTTATAGGCCTGCGTACATTGCAACATTTCGTTTTTAAACTTATACGAACATTGTATGTTTATGTCCTACTTGGTATATTTGCATGAAGTTTTATGAAAACTAAAAAGATCACGTCGAGGAAATTTCAATACACGGTTTAGCACATGATACATTATACTAGGAAATTACATAACATAGAATTATAGTTCCCTCTGAAAGGTAGGCAGAAGAATAATTTATCCACGGCTCACAATCTATCTTGATAATAGAGGACGGGCTTATTTCCAAATACTAGAAACAATTCTAGATGGCAATGTAACTATTTATCGGCATAAATCCAATACCCCTTTTTCCCTGAATACAGGATCGATGTCGGGACCTTTACGCATTACCGCTATGCGACGGTGTCATACTATATAAATATATTCTACATTTACCGAGAAAGGTAACGTAACTGAAAATGAAACCCTGGATGGGTAACTAATAATTCTTGAAAATATTAATAAAAAAGGTAATCAGGTGATCTGTTTTTATAAATCTGTAAGTATGAACATATTCTGCTAATAGTAGCAGAATATGTTCATACTTACATATTTATAGAAACGGATCAATATAATCTATCATATTAAAGAATATGATAGATATTATTCGAATTCCATTACATTGTAAGCGGCTGCTTAATTACAAATTACGACTATCAAATAAATTCGAGTACTGACAGCATGTGCAATAAAAACAACATTAGATAAACCTTATATATTTTGTAAAGCATGCAGATTTGTATTACCAAATTAGTTTGTAAAATAGGTTTCAGATGAAAGTTGTTACGGAAAAAAACTAATCATCACCAATTGACGCTTTTGTAAGTAACACACTTACAAAAGCGTCAATCGCCGTGACGGAGTTTTTGCTTAGAGTAGGAAAATCGAGTAGGAGCACAAGGAAACGCAGAATTAATTAATATGACACTCATATACACATTTTTTCAATAAGTATTAAGATAAATGATTAAATGCAATTTCAAAAATAATCTGTTTGAGTAGTTTAAATAAATATGACTCGTATTAAACATTCTAGATAAAGTCATATTTTGTTTGATTCAATCGTTTTCATATCTTTTTTGACGAAAAAAACTGACGAAATATTTGACACCTTGAGTAATTTGATTCACAAAGCGTAACAGAACTTCCTTTTGTAAGTAATGGCACGGAAAAGACGTGTAATATTCGTATACGGGGGAAGTCATTATATTGTGTCGTTTTGGGCTGAGAATCAGATCGAGTATTTTCAGTAAATTAGATCCATCAAGTTGAATGCAATCGTTAATATAATAATGTAAACGGAGATACGTTTACATTTATATTAACTTGCTGCACCCCAGGGCTTCGCCCGCGCGTAGAATATGTTTTGTTGTATCCCTCGAGGGCCAGACCGATTTTCGGTATAAAGAGTAGCCTATCGCCGCGCCGGTCTCCGGCACCGAATTTATCTACATACCAATTTTCATCGAAATCGGTTCAGCTGTTTATGCACTGAGTTAATAAACCCACATATACACACAAACTTTCGCATTTATAGTATTAATAGGATAGGATTTAGGCTTCTTAGAGGCGATGTTTTAACCGTAACCTATGACCATGGTTATCTTCTCTAAGCATTGCAAAAACAATGCTAAAAAAATACAACCAAACCTTTGCCGACCATGTACAAAAAGAGATTATGGGACGCCGCCCGGCGCTCTTACTCACCAAACGAAATACAAAAGTATTTCAAAAAATCAAATAATGGTTTATTGTCACAAATTATTACAACATTATTATAAAAGGGGCAGTATTATAAATGAGGCGGTCCCAGTAAGTAATTGATCATACCAGTGTTGGTACTGACTCACTACTTCCCTTATTTATTAACAATAATGAGACTTAAATCATAGGATAGGAAACAAGGTATAGAAAACAATATGAAAACAAATACTTTATGCCTATACTTCGTGAAAGAGAAGTACATTTTCAAATAGACCGGCCTATTCATACTGAAACTAGCAAGGGTCTACTACCATAAAATAAATCTAAATAAGCAACCAATTGACCAGAAACCAATCGTTGATAGTCGATAAACATTTCTTGGCAAAAAAAGCAGTAAAACTTTAGCAACGTTATTTATGATAGATGCATAATATTTGCTCATAACAAAAATGATCATTAAATTTTTACGATCTATGGGAAGAAGAAAGAAAATATAACACAATAACTGCTAAGCATCTATTTTGTTATGTTTGTCAAAACATCAATTTATTGATTTATATTGTGTGGTAATATTTTTATCATACCTAAATATTTTTTAGCAATGCCCTAAAAGCATTCAGCTGAAAATCTATAAATCGCCGAACATTATGAACAAAATTCTTATTTTCAGATCGAGATGTTTTGAGTTCTTCATAAATCTTATTGTAACACAAAAGTTGTAAAGGTCTATTTTACTAGATATTTTTCTAAGAATGATGTGTCTGAAAACTATGTGTAACCTTTTTCTTTGAATTGAAAATAGTTTTATTACTACACATATTGAGACATAATATTTTTTTACTCCAAGCTAATTAAATATTTACAAATATGTAGGAAAGTTACCAATTACAATTAATACTCGATTACAATTAATAATATGAACTAGCTTGCTAATTTTGTTTTTAATTGATAGAATATAAGGACACACAAGTTGTGTTAATTACAAGAAAAAAAGATACTTAAAAGATTTTTAAGCGCTTAACTAATTGCCGTAAAATGTATACGAGACTAAGTCTAAAAAATGACCTACCTTGCAATATTAATATCCATTCGTATTTGGCAGAGAAATAGCGTAAGAAACATACAAAAACATACGACCCGAATTTAGAACCTCCTCCTTTTTGAAGTCGGTAAAAAACTAAGAAAATTGTTATCATAATCATCTTTTATCTACCATATTAAGGAGAGCATGTTTTGCGTAGTATCAGGCACCTAACAGTATTTATTTATATTAGTTATTTAGCCCTTGTTCAGCACTGGACTATAATAATAGCTGACGAAGCAATGACAGCACAATAAAAATTATTTCAAAAGTACCTACTCAACGAAATCCGCACCGAAAAAACATAAGCCACACACAAACCTTTGCAGCTGATTTTTTGCAAGATAAATGTCTTTTTTATAATCACATGCTAGTAGATCATCATGACTATTTAATAAAGGAATATGTTACATGATTAGAGAGTACTATCGCTTAAAACTGTTGCAATAGATACCAAAACATTAATCACACAGTTTACAAGTCTAAGGAGTTTGATCATCCACATAAAGTTAGTATTCCAGAAGTGATATAGTGCACTATTTACACCGTTCTAAACTACGGAATAATATATCTAACGACGGACGGTGGTATTACCGAAGCAGCGCTTGCATTAAGATACTTAATCCCAGTTAAGTGCTATCTTCGAATAGTTGTTTATCTCAAAACTGAACGTCTCATGTAATTGAACTAGAAAATACGTTTTCATGCGTCACTTAACCGAATCAGTAGACGCCACGTGTCAATAATGGGCGATAGTTTTGACGTTATTTGGGATCCTCGAAACTTGAAATGTTTTCTAAGAAACTTCCCGCACCGCTTGATATAATTATTCGACAACGGTAGACAATTATTAGGTTATTACTTTTTTATTTTATTTCTTTTGACTAACATCTATAGACTTATGTAATCAATACAAATATTTATCTATACATATCTTTACATATAATAAAAATGTAACGAATGCCTGTCTGTACATGGAAGAAATATGAGAAAAATGTTATTGGGACCTTTATCAACGCAAATAGCACCCAAAACAATGATTGTTAAAATTTTTGTCTGTTTGTCTGTTTGTCTGTGCGTTTGTTCACGCTAATCTCAGAAACGGCTTATCCGATATACGGTTTTCACTAATACATTGTAATAAGCTTCACTTAACATTTAGTGTTTGTTTCATGTCAATCGGTTCATAAATAAAAAAGGAATGCCAATTTAAAGAATTACGTCATACACATTGATATAGGTATTTAGTTTAGGTTAGTTTGTTTTCAAGTTAGGTTAACACGTCTTATTTCTTTATTAGTTAAAATGTAAATAATTTATTAGTTAAAATGTAAATACAAGTTAGATTTACATTTTTCTGGATTTATTTAATTTTTAATTTTTGTGATTAATACATATTTGTTAGCTTACAGTTTTGTTTTCAGGTTATGTTAACACGTCTCATCACGGTATAGGTGAAATTAAAATGAAAAATAGTATGTAGTTTAGAGTTACGCTGGTTTCAGCATGAATGGGTCGAATCGACCGGAAAGTACTACCCGCTCATAGAAGATCGACGTAAGAATAATAGTACCCATACTATTGCATTTCGTTCGGTGAGTGAGACTTCCGGAGAACATTATGAGGGTAGACCTTTTGCGAGCAGTCCGTATCATCGTAAGCCCGGAGGCTAAGACTAAAACCCTTGAGCCATTACAGCTGCGAAGAGACATCGTCTCAATGGCTGTGATAGCGTTTTTATTCCTCGGATTTCTCTCATTCCAAACAATTCTCCATTAAGTTTTAAACCAGTTCAGATAACAATTAATAAAGCCCAAGGTCAGACACTAAATGTTGTGAGTTTGGATCTAAGTATTAGCTGTTTTTCACACAGACAGCTTTATGTGGATCTGTCACGTGTAAGCAATCTTAACAGTCTGTATGCTTTGATCCCCGATGGCTATACGTCTAAAATCGTAAAATAATATAGAGAAGCATTACTGTAAAGTATTTTTTTAAATACCTAAATGATGACGTTTATAATAAACCAGAAGATATATCCAAAAAATGCTGCCCAAAGTCACTATTCCACGCGATCGAAGTCGCGGGCACAGCTCGTTAATATAATAATAATATTACTAGCCTGTTTACTGTCCCACTGCAGGGCAAAAGCCTCTTCTCAAATAAAAGAGGCGTGAGCATTGATCACCACGCTTGCTCAAGGCAGATTGGCAATTTCAGTTTTTTAAGTCTAGGTTTCCGTACGATTTAAACCCACTACCTCGTGTTTACGAAGCGGCTGCCCTATCTACTAAGCCATTTCAAATAAAGCTTGGCTTAAATAGAAAATACCGAATGAACTAGAAACTCTAGAAGTAATTTTATTATAATGCCCTATCATTATTTATTGTGTTTTCAGAACTCCAAGTACATTGGGAGCAATACGGCTGCAGTTCATTCAAAATTTACAATTTCAAAGTCCATTTGCCTCAGGCCAAGAAAATTTGGATCCAGTTCCAACAAGATTTATGCTCTATTACAGCAGATATAAAGAGGATAAGCGGGCAAAATGGTAATGGCCTTAGGTAACCGAGAATACATATCCGTGTAAAGCCAACACAATTTCCCGTTTCATTCATTACTATTCCTGGAACAAATACCTGCATGGTCTGCACAGAAGCTGAGGATAAACGGAATTATGGAATCGTCTTTAGAAATTTGATTTTTTCCTGTGCTTATTTAATTTCTCACATTTTAAGTGTTTTGATTTAAAAACATGAAATTGTCTATTTTGATTATTGACAGTTAAAATCTTTTGAACGGTAATGTATATTTACTAATAGAGTTCCTACAGAAAATTGTACAAGATACAAAATATCAACATCAGCCAATTACAAAACGGAATAGCGATCGGAGATCCTAAGGCGCTGTTCTCTTGGGATTTCAAACGCTGAAAACCATCCAATGTTGTTGTGTTGTTTGTTTGGTGAAAACCAATATATCTAATGCTTACTAGTTCATCATGACACAACTAAGATTCAACATCTTGTAAGTTGTATCATAGGGATATTGTTTGGTTTTTTATGAATCAGTCAGTTGTGTAGACTAAAATCAAAAGTGTCTACGACACAACCAGTTGAGCATCTTAGCTGTGCTGCGGGTCTCGAAGGATTTTAATATAACTAAAAACATTGTTTTTTTTGGTTTATTTGATCTACTTATTATAAAGCTGTATAATAGCAAAGAACTTTTTTCTAACGTAACTAAAGGCAAAAAGGAGAAGGAATAAAAATCGATAAAAACGAAACGTTGGAAAAGATTTCGTAAAATAATGTCCAATGATATTTTGAAATCTGTAAGGTCCAATAAAAATGATTGAATACTCTCAAGAGGTCATACAGGCACAGAAAAGGAAAACATACATAATAACCTTTTTATTAGCATAATATTATATTTCTCTAAAATGTTATTATAATATATTGTGAAACTGATTGTCTTTTGGTTATCGCTTGATTAGATACCTACTCAATTTGTTGAAAGTTATAAAGTTTAAATTCTGTAATCAAAAATTTGAAACAAAGTTTTATTTAGTATGTTTTCGTCTAAATATCTGATTAAAAAACCTGGTAGAGGTGAGCTAACGAGGGGTAAACGAAGGGTAAACGCTGATAAAAAACAGTTTAAGTGAATTTGTGACTATCTTTTTTTATTGCCGACAGTGACAGACGGACGTCGCTCATGGACGACTCAGTCTCTGGCATTGCTTGATCAATGCCAGAAACCATGAGCCAAAGTGATTATGCTTAGAGGTCCTATGCTTCGAATCCTTAGGCCTATCTTTTGGATAAAATGATGATGCTAACGATGTTTTAATTTGTTATCTAAATAAGTGAATTGAAGTACTTTTCCGAATGTATTTTGTGCATGACGTAAACAGTAATCGTGATAATACTTCAGTTATTATAGCAAAATTTTAAGACGGAATCCTAAGGTGTAAACTAGTCTCATCAACGGTATCCACAATATGTAGTAAAGGAGTACATTACTGTAAATTTTATTTGCAGTATTGGTGTTTATTCACCGCTTAACATTACTCATGGTGTAAAAAGAAATGAAAGTAAATAATATACTTACACTCTTCAGAAATCTGCAACTCGATCTTATCGAGATCTTCGACCTCTTCATCGTCGAAGTCGGTCTGTACGGTAACGTCACGAGTGTAGTGTTGTAGTGTGATGACGTCAAAGGGAGCTTGTTCTTCAGGGCTGGGTGTTCGCGGGCTGGGAGCGCACTGCGCCTCGTGTTCGTGGCGCGCGCGCTTGCAGGCCGCGCAGCCGCAGAGCGAGCCGCGCACACGCAGCAGCCACACAAGCCCGAATAGCGCCATCCACGTAGTCATGCTGTGACCACTACCATTACACACGTCAGCGACTCGCTACCACGGATATTAACACTACCATTGTTGGATTTAATTTATTTATTTTTAGTCACTTCACTTACACTTGATATTTGAGTGATTTTTATTGTTTTGTCATTGTAATATTTTTATAGTTTGAATGTTTATGTCTTTAAACCTAAATACAAAAAAGCTCCTCTGTACCCTTTCGCCCAACCTATTAGAGTAATTATAATTTATATAAAATGATGTAAAAAAAATACTTATGCACGAAAATAGAGTAAAACCATATAACCAAGTAGATTATAAAACGAAAGGTTCAATCCAATGCAGGTTATTAATTAGGGCCACAAGGGTAAGTAAATAAAAGGGGTCCGTACAATAGAGGTTCTCGGTTACGATATGTCAGGACGACCGGACTCGATGAAATGATAAATGGTGGCAATAAATTGCAGCCCCATGATATAAATGGTAGTCTTTAACGTGAAGGACTCATGAAAAATATCAATTTGTCAGAAGTGATCGGCTAAGAAATAAATTAATGATAAAATATTGTAAAAAAACGTTTTTATGGTTATCAAGTTTAAGATTCTCTTGGGCTTGGTTACACGTCAGCCCTCGGAATCAATATTCGTGACGATTTTCCTCCATCTCACGGGAAATTATGGCGTAAAAAAGTAGGGACGAAAATTTTACTAGAATAATGTAATGAGAAAGATTAAACATCAGTAAACTTTTTTCTTGTAGTTTGTATTAATAGAAACTGGGTTATTATGTAAATAGAAAGATAAAAGTCGAGTTACTGTACACGACAGTACTTGTGTCTGATTAGGTAAATACTTTTTTGTTAATCTATACTATTATACAAAGCGGAAGAGTTTGTTTGTTTGTTTAAGCTAATCTCTAGCACTTCCAGTCGGAATTAAGTATTTTTTTTTGCTTTTGATAGCCCAGTTCTTGAGGAAGGTTATAGGCTATGTAACATCACACGACTGGCGACAGGAGCAGAGTAGGTAGTATCCAAAGATTTAACTTCGCGCGGGTGAAACCGCGCTTCTAAAAGCTAGTTATTAAAATAAAAAGCGACTTTATATTATTATGTGATTCATCTATACTCTATACTTTTGACGGTAGTAGATCCACGCTGGTTTCAACATGAATAGGCTGGATCGTCCGGGGAAGTACTACCCTCTCATAGAAGATCGACTTAAGAGTAGTAGTATCCTTACTACTGCGTTTCGTTCGGTGAGTGAGAGTGCCGGAGTCCCAATTGCCCCCCTTTCCTCTTTCCTCACCTCCCTCATTCCCTTCCTCTAACCCCATTTCCAGCCGCCATAGTGGAGGCCACCATACCAGCAGTTTAAGACGATAGCTTTTGGTATGGTGGCCACCACTTCTGGATTCCACTGACTGCTTACCAACAGGCGGGGTGGAGTCACTTTGGTAGGCTAATATATATATATAAAAAAAAAAATACTATTATAAAAGCGGAAGAGTTTCTTTGTTTGTTTGAACGCGCTAATCTCTGAAACTACCAGTTGGATTTGAAAAAGTATTCTTTTTTTGCGTATGATAGCCCAGTTCTCGAGGAAGTCTATAAGCTATGTAACATCACACTACTGGCGACGGGCAAAAGAGCAGTAAGCAAAGACGCGGGTGAAACCGCGCCGCGGAAAGCTAGTTATTTATGAATAAATCGTAGCACACTCAAAGAGTATAAAATGATTATTACCAAAGATTCGATTTGCGATATCGTGATCAATGTTCATGCGTTTTACTTCTATAAGAGGTCGTTGACCTACAGTAACATAATGAAATTATTACTTAGTATCTTTGTCATCGCACTTATCGCCAACCATAGCTTTATGTGGCGATTCATAATTAATTGCATCATAACTTAGTCTGTTAGCTGCTTGAGTGTGCAGTATTTTTAGTTCCAAATAGGTATATGCATCTTGGGTCACATATAATGGTCAAGTAAAACTATTTTTAACCAATTTGAGTGACATAATTGCCGTTTTTCGTTTGCTGTATTTTTGTCAAAATTCGTTAAAAATTTTTCCTTCTAGAGATTTTTCTTTGTACGTGGTTAACGTTATATCTAGATTTTGCAAATTAATATTGTAATCTAATTTGCGAAGCATCTACTGTCAGATAGTGTTTTTTATCCCCAAGGTATCAAATACGGGGTGTCCGACCGCAATAACTCGTTTTTACGTAGGTATAACTACTACTCTAATATCTATTAGCTTTATCATTTTATAGTCACGACAATTATTACATTTGTACTTGAAATTGGACCACACATACGAACGACATCAGAATGAAACTACTAGCCTGCAATTTAATCTTCCACCAAAGAAATCCAATAGCATAGACAGTCGTTTTTACACCAAATAAATGTTGCGGCCCCTAACAAACGTTGGGTTATCCAGTCAAAGGCGTAAGCTTTTTTGCTTTTGTGGCGTAAAACAACAAAGTAACAAGCGCGAAAAACAAAGTTTGCAGATTGTTATACAATATATTAAGCTTTTTATATTACTTTTGGCTTTTTGGAACAAACTGCATAGTTCTAAAAGGCAGCGATCATGTAAAAATAAGTTATATATATAATGCTTTAATATTATAACAAAGGTTGATTCAATTTGTAGTAAAAAGGTTAAAAATATGAAATTATGCTCAAGAAATAACGTTCCTCTCAAATATCGCCATCATCGTACAGAGTTCGAATTGAAATAAAATTATGAAACCATTTTTATAAAATTGGATATATTATTGCGAGCAATTACACCATTTGACTCTAAAAACTATAACGTCAAAACTTTCTATTTTCATAAAAACTACAAAGAAATACAAATTTTTAACTTTTCATAAACAGTAACTGTCCCCATTCTTATTACGTGATACGTCAAGATATAGGCGACGCCTGGGTCACATTTCTGAGATGAAATGCCTTTTTATGAGGGTTCTGGTAAGATACCAAATCCTGAAACTAACCCTATGACATTTCTCTGTGACTGATATCAGTTTATCTATATAACTGCCTTACCTTTAAATAATCAATGTTGTTATATGTGGCCACAAACGGCTAAGATGGCGAAAATTGGGTGCGGTCTGTGTACAGCAGTAGACATCTTTCAGCTGACATGATGATGTTCTACTTTATAAAGAAGTACTCTTCGGAACAACCATGGTATCTAAAACATTTCCATAGGCCTGATGGTAACTGTTTACGATCATACTTGTTTATACCTTAGTCGATAAAAACATAAATACTTTAAACTGAACAGTAGTATATATATATACAAGCTTAATATACATACTAAAAATCACTTAGTATAACTAAGTGATTTTTAGGGCAAAAACGAAGCTCTTATCCGTAAGGCAACAACGTATTTTCTTCCTAAGCATGTTCGTGTCCTATCTTAAATTAAACTCATCCAGTTTTGTCATTAAGTACGTGCTAAGTCTACTCGATCAGGATTTACTACTTTTAGAAACAAGCTTGGCAGAATATTAAAATTTTAAACGGCTCAGCGGCATAAACTATTGAACTTTACTCAGAGATACTGAATTATTTTTACAATTTTTTTTTGAATAAATCCAACTATTAAATCTGCTTTTTTAAAACAATTTACAGACTTTTTAAATTCTTAGTGTACTTATATCAGTTTTCGATCCAGTCCAGTCTCAGATCAGTCCTGCTTTCACACTAAATTACTAGCTATATGTAGCAACATGTAGGTAGGCATAACATCTACTTACAAAAACCTTCTGTAAGAAATTCTTTGAACGATAGTCAAATCTGAATCTATTAAGTGAAATCTGTTGTAAAATTTTAAAAACGGAAAGGAAATAGTGACTTCGTAAAATAGTATTTGTACTATTTAGAAATGTTTACTGCATTTTGATAAAATTACAAATTAATCATGTCAGTTCAATCTATGAATGTGATGAAAACTATTTTATTTGACAGCCGTCAATACCTAGAACTGTTTATTTTAATTTGTGCTGAATAAGTTAACTGCAAAAAGTAGTAAATTATTATAAAAGGCTCAAATAATCCTTTTATTTATTACCATTTTTGCTATATTGTGATAACTTAATTACTTTGTATACATTTCCTCATGTTTGTTGGGCATACACAAAATTTTATAAATTGTATCATGCAAGTTTTACAATGTAACATTACGAATTTTAAATCCTCTCCTTTATCACATATGGCGCACTGCGTTTGAAATATTATGCATAATTTAAATTTCCTACCTAATATTGTTACTGTACTCAGAGACTTTGTTTACGGTGTACTCGACTCTCGCTGTGTTCTAAAAACAAACAAAATATGGAGACAATAATGCTAATGTTATTTCAGTTGCGACATATAACAATTATTTTAATGGATAACATTATTTAGTTACCGTTCAGTAGGATTGTTCATTAAGTATATCTATTTTGAACGCAGTGATATTATTGTACTTGAAATAATATGTGATTCCAATCTAAATGTAAATAATATTTTAAAGAGAAATGATAGATTTTTTGTATATTTGTTTGTTTGTAAAGATTTAACTAAAATCTACGTTACCGCATTTAAAAAACTCTTTCACTTTTAGAAATCAATAAATAAAGCGGGTACTAAACATAAGCCATATTTTATTATGTTTAACATATTTTTTAGCTATTTTTAGAATTTCAATACTTATAAATTTGCAATACAGAAGAAGAAGAAAGTAATTTTGCAGTATAGCAATAATATTTCGCATACGTAGGTAATATTGCAATCATATTATATGTAGGCGTTTGTTGTGAGTTGTGAGAATTAAACTTTTGATACCGAAGCGAAGCGAGAGCGGACGTCTATTAAAGGTATAATATAACACATACTAGCTCTCCGCAACGCGGTTTCAGTAGCGTGATGTAACATAGACCTTTCTCAAGAACTGTGCTATCATACTCAAAAATAATTATTTAAATCAGACTGGTAGTTCTAGAGATTAGCGCGTTCAAACAAACAACAAACAAACTCTTCCGCTTTATATAATAGTATAGATTATACATATAATAAAAAATTATAATTCATCTGACAATATAGCAAAGCACAATATAAGCAGACAAAGAATTGACTCGCAATCAGACTCGGAATAGATGATCGCAATACTTAGTATTACCTAGTTTTTAGTTTGCTAGCTATGTTAGGTTAAAAATAATCAGAGCCACTCTATTGTCTTGTTATTAAATGAACATTTACAGCCTTTGGAATAAATTATAACTAAAATAAATATTAAGTAACAAATATACAAGATACATTTTGGTTCCATTCCGTTAGTTATAAGCTAATTGAGCTGTAAACAGATTTCTCAAAAGATTTAATAGAAACCCAGTTAATGTACGTTTGGCTATTAAAGGTAAGAGGTAAGTCAGTTTAAGATCTATTTACTTAACAAAACAAATCTTATTTGGTAAAGGTTGAGTAGTTCGACCGTATCCTATTGATGTAGTGAATTTGGCTGAGGCCGCTCATAATGTAAGCTTATTTAGTCTAATTGGAAGGTTGCTGAAACATTTATGTTTTGTTATCTCTTAAAAATTAGATGCGATCATAGTATTTTATTATATTTTATTTCTCTGATGCAGAGAAAATATAAATTTTCTGTGTTGTATATAACTCAAACTTTAGTGAAACTACATATTTACATGTTTAACGCACATGTAAATCAAATTAAATAGTCTTAACACTTTTACTTTATGAGGCAAAAAGCGACACTAAAGAAAATTTTAACGATCAACAGCTACTAGTTTTGCATGGTAACAAACAGGGTTGATATGAACTAAGGAGCTTAAAAGAAAAATTTGCAGCCATTAGATATTCTATTGAACCATTTAAATAATTATTTAATAGACAAATTATATAAATACACAATTACAATTGTATCGTACAATTTCATTTCAGAAAAATATTTGTACCAATAGAAATTTAAATACTTAATAAAATAATACAACAAAAGGTTAAAATTTTTGCAAACTTTCATACTTATTCCTTTTACCTTCTGTCGTGTTCATATATTTTTTCATTGCATTTTGTTAATAAAATATGGTTGCTCCATTGTTTTACATTTGGTGAAAATTGGAACGCAAAAATAAGAATAATGGTACATATCTATGTGTATATTATGTACCTGCATATACCTATGGATGATCATAATGCTCGGGTAAACCAAAAATAATGAAGCATTCTCCAAAAAGCACTTTAACACAAGTAAATGCATGAATTTCACGTGTAAATAATATTGTCTGCTTTTTTAATAATATGCCTATCCTTCAAACTTCTCTAATTGTCACGATTATAACTTGAAGAACTACTTTGAATGGCGAACAACTTTTCAAACAGGTGCTAGTTGTAATTTCTCGTAAAGTTGCTAATACTTAACTACTTGAAGCCAATAAAGATTGTTAATCTATTTAATGCTGATATTATCACGCTAAAGTTTACGGCTAAGATTAATGCATAATGTAAATATTAACTCTCCAGCTCTCTCTCTTACTCGGTTTTAATAAGCAATGAGAGGGTTATTGAATTTTAAATATCGTACAATTTAATACAAGTATTATTGATTACATGAATGGTTTTAACTTTTTTTTAAATGAATGTTTAAAAAAAGTACGTAAGTAAACGAGTCTTCAGCGTACTTCTCAGAAATATCAATTCCGGTCGTGAGTTTTATATCTACATACCTAAGAATTTATGATACTCATTACTAACTTTGAGATTATTATCTCAATAACTACAGAGAGAGACATATTATAATAATGGTTAATTTGCACACTATATTATACTACGGTGATATCTAAACAAACAAATTAAGAATTTTACTGAGTTTTCATATCAGTAACTATGTTCTCATTATCAAAACACGTAAAACAAATTTTAATATTGTTTCTGACTGTATTATAAATAAATTTTAAATTGCTCATTAAAAAATATACGTTAAAAAAGACAACAAAACGACGGTGCAAAGGAAAAACAAATGAAACGCCACTTTAGTCAAAAATGAGTTTTGTAACCAGAGGCCCTAGACAAGTGTCAAAGATTTCTATTCTATTCATAGAATAGATTAAAAAATGTATTGGATTGACATAAGCTAACGACAACCCTTATGTCAATCTCATACATTTTTTTATCTATTCTATGAATAGAATAGAAATCTTTGCCACTTGTCTCGAGCCTCAGTTCGATAAATTTTTGGATTCTCTATCGATCTATCTAGGTCAGGAGCCAATGGAAAGCATTTTTTGGCGTTTCATTTAAAATACAAAATGAGGTATTTTAAAAACGACCATTTTATGACATATTTTTTGAACAATGTCATTTATATTATTTTAATAATATTGTAAATGCCTCTTAAGTTATTGACCAAACTAATTTTTCTGCGAAGATGGCAAATCATGCAATTTACCCATCCTAATAAATTTTTAATTAGCTTTCCAATACTTTTTCCCTAATAAGTTATCTATGTCTAGACGTGTCGTAACACATTTAGTTTCTTGAAAGTAAAGTACAAGTCGTCTATGAAGTAATTTTTCCCTGCTTGCTCAAAATGTTAGTTGAATGAAACGCCATATTTTTTAATTTAAATTTAATTTAAATTAAATACAAATTATAGAGCACAAAAAAATTATCGGCTCATGAAATTTTTAAAATATCCATTAATAAATATAAAGTATGTAATCAAAAATTTAAACTTCAAAAAGCTTTGCTGAACAATTGGCCAAATGGCGCTTCATTTGTTTTTTCTTTCCATCGCTCGATACGAATCTGTTAATTCTTAAAATCCTCAATTTAATAACTTAATACAGCATCGGCGTAAAAAATTGCTCTATTTTAGTCTTATCTAGAAGATGATGATTTAAAGAAAAGAAGATAACATTACTGAGTTAAACAATCCTAATGTTTTGTCACCTGAATTGCTTAAATTAATTCATTAAAATTCTAAGCTTGTACAACAGTTGCAAATAATTCTTGATCTCCAGGAGAGTATCTCACCCAGTGCGGATTTGTGTTGAATTAGCAGTAAAATATTAAATTTACGTACAACGTCTCTTCGTGCTATCCCTACACACGGATGAACAATTGTTTAAACATTTTTATGTAAAGGTAACGAGTATAGATAATTATTTTTTTACTTTACTTTACTTTACTTTATTCCTGTTCGAATAAATTTTACATTATTGTTATATTGTACGAAAATTAGACCTTTGTCTTCTTTTCTTTCTTTATAGAAAAAAGGCCTTTTTCCTTTAGGTACTACTACCATTTTGTCCGTTTCAGTTCAATGGCACTGTATTTCAAAGTGTCAAATAAAATTTAGAGATAAAATTGATGCTTGTTAGTTACATCAACATTTATTTTGTATAAGAATAAGCTTTCATTAGGTTTTGGACAGAAACTGAATTTAATTTAGCATGAGAGATGAATTTACAATTATTTACAAAAACAAACATTCGTTTGTAACACCTAAAGCCTCCTTAACTGTAGCTTGACCATACACGACAGAGTTACATTACACAAAATACAAAAGTAACATAGATAAAAACACAAGCTTGGCACAAGGCCTGGCAACGAGCCGAGAAAATATTGATAATTGGATAATGTAGTAAGTAAACATTCGTTCTCTTCAATTTAGAACATAATTCAAATGAGCATCAGGGTTAGCTTTTGTGCAAAGTTATATGAGGACATTGAAAGTCATAACAGTATTTCCTAAAACCCTCAGCCAAAACATCATGAAGATAGCCCGATCCATCTGAGCTAGTTCAAATTTGCATAATGAAAACTTGATTTCTGAACCTTTACTATAATTTACAGTCATCTGATTTGAGACTTAAAGATTCAATTAAAAAAAATGCTTCAAATTGTAAAATCTAAATTTAATGAGAAAATATATTAAGCAAGATTAAACACAAGAAACCTTATACCTTTAACGGTAGATCATAAAGTTAAATTAAATCCCCGTAACATTACATACAGAATATTCCTAATATTTCTATACACGAAATATATAAATTTTTGAGTGAAATTTATACGAAAAGCTTTAGTACTAAGTATAAAAATATTTAATGCTAGAGCGTATTTTCGGATACAATATCAGATTGGAATTCAATCTGGCATAAAAGCTCGTCAGTGAAAGTTGTGTAGATCATTACGATGGAATGACGATAGATTTATTAAGGTCATGATAAAGTAGTGCAACTATACCGAATAACAAGGGCTCATCGCGAGCAAACGGCCTAAGACGCGATGAATGGCCCTTAATGTTACGTGAAACTGCTAAGTTTTTTTTTCCGTCTCAAATTATATTCATCAAAATTATTGTATAAAATATAACAAAATATATTAATTTTACTATTACAATTTTATAACTTGGACCTTCTACACCTAAAGGTTTTATTAAAAGATGGAGATAGGTATTATCCTAATATTTAATCAAAATGTCGTACAATTTCTAATTTGTAAAATATTTTGCGAGTATTTAGTGAATTTACCTTTCCTTCTAATTAACAAATTTTTATTTAAAATCTAGAATATTATCAAAATGTTTTTCTTTCTAAAATAACACAAGATATTTTATTTTAGGATCACTGTTCTCATTAATATCACTTGCACATTTACAATTTAATAGTACGTCACAAACAGTTTTCTCATGTTCGAGTTCCATCGAAATCGCGTAATATGTACCGTCGGAGCGGTCCAGGTTTAAAACGTGTTCCCGCTCCGATGTCTCAGTGCCACTGAATGTTCTGATACGGTAGCGTGGTTTACGCATGCGAATCATAGATGCCTTTAACCCTGATGAGCGAGCTCTCGTGGAGTATCTGATAATGAAACCCAACTGTTAAACGATTTAAGAGACGCAAAATAGCGCTGTTCGATGGATACCTGATCGTAACGATGTTATTACATGATTAATGTCAATTTAATATTTCTAAACATTTATTTCTGGTGTGTGCTTTATAAACTTTTTTTTTCTATGAACCTAAAGCTTTTGTGATCATAATAACAGTGGTAATGATTGTAACGTTTTCAACACTTTTAAATATATTTAAAGGTAGATATATCGAGATATATCGATTACTCGTGTCAGCATAGACTTCAACACAATATGTTTTGGGTTCTATAATTTTGCTTTGCTACATATTTTATTTTTAAACGCATCTCTGTTGTATAACTTTAATTTTATTTATTTGGACTATAAGAAAACAAATCGTTTTAAAATATTTTAAAGTTGCGATATATTTACCATAGCTTTCGTATATCAATATTGTTGGTTGCGAGCACCAATAAATCTTGGTTGTGTTGCGCTAACATAGAGCTGTGTTGTCCTGGCAAGTTTATTTCCGCTAGATGAATAATTGGTTCGCATCGATACAAATCTGCAACTGTGTGTCTTTATTGCACGATTTTTATGAAATAGTGGATATTATTCAAATTTTAGAAGAAATAACACTAAAATCTTAAATATTTATTTGGTGTTATTTATATTAGTATGTTGTTTGTTACCTATAAGTATATTTTGTAGTCGAATTACTTTTTCGAATAAAATATAGAATTAGAGATTTAAAAAATTTACACTCATATTGTTTTAATAAGAATCAATTTAATTATATCAATGACTAATAAATACAAAACCAACAATTTCAACGAATCTTACAAATTAATTTATTCAATGCACTAAAAGTGGCGAGATTCTATTTCCTGAAGGAGTTAAGGCTGAAAATATCCAATCTCCCAATAAAATTGAAAAGCTTACCAGTTCGAGCCTGTAACTTATAGACAGATTACCATAACTTAGTTTTGCAACCGATGCAAATCGCTGAAAATTTCTGGCCCATCTGCATGTCTACCATCGGACTAAAGTGCAAGATTGGAATTTAAAATGTTCTCATCTTGCAAACATTTGTGAAAATTTATTTCCCTTTCAATTTAAATAATATTTTCCAATTGGATATTTGTTGCAATAAGTTCTAAATAATAAGATGTGTACCTATGGTGTGCAAAAAAGTCAGCGAGATTAAAGTAATCCTCATCTCATGAGCACGTTGACAGTAGCTCATGCGTTATTTCATAAAATTCAAATGGGACTAATAAATTAAATTCAAGTAGGTATTTCAAGCATTCGGGAACGTAAGAGACAGTTATGTTAACTTAGCTTTTAAATTTTTAGAGTTGAACTCACTCAACTCTCTAGAGATGCTGGGAACTATTTCAAATGCCGCAAGACGTGGCAAGACGTCTGGAAGCAAGTCACCCAAAACTTACCATAAATAGTTTTGGATGACTTCCAAGTCGATTGGAGTAGTTGACGCCACAGGCTCTTATGAGACTATTTTGATCATAAAACGCTTTGACACGAAAAGAGATACCCTCCATTGTTTACTTTTACTCTAAGCGTTAATTTTTTAAGCACTGCTATGTATTTTTTGAAAGTAAATTACTGTATTTATCTCTTTTGTAAGTTCATTAATGACAAACAAACATTTAAAGCTCTAGAGATAACGAATTTGTTACGTACATATAAGTATACCAAGATAAAATAAGCATTGAAAGTAAATTCTTTTATCATCATTATACTTTTCGCTGGGAGCTGAATGCAAATTTTGAGCCTGCAACTCGTGAACGGAACGATATAGATTTATAGTAGTAGACTGGTATAGCACGAGAACACTTGATAACTATATCATAATGTCATGTAATAAAGTGTGAAGTTATTTGCATATACTGGCGTACGATTTCTACAGAAAAGCTGAGATTTATTTATTTATTTATTTATTTATTAGGGAAAAAAACGGATACAAATGATCTTATAGTTTACAAAAAATAGATAGTACATAATCCAGAAACATTTTCCACAGATAGTAATATATACATGTAGGCTAACAACGAAATACAATAATATGGTAAGAGAAAGAGAAGAGAACTAAGATAATAATACTATTGTTTACTTGACCTGCCTTTGGCTTATAGCAGCCATATTATTATTTTATTAAAATATAAGTCACATTTTTCATAGATATATTTTCTTATCTTACTAGTTCTTCTCATGGCTCTACCTCATCAGCGAACTGGCTGTAGGCTAATTGACTGATATATTGTTATGTTATGTTTGAGTTAAGTATTTAAAAAATATTGATTGCTTAACCGAATATAATCTGTTTGAGCTTATATTACACTTGTTGTATTCTACTGCATTGTAGTTCAGTTTTTACAAACAAAAATTTAACTTAATCAGCAATATGTAAATTTTTGTCCATAATAAAAACAACAAACAAATAAATAAGTGAACAAAAATAACAAAACTAAAACAGCTGAATAAAGGTATTTTAGTTTAACACCGCGGAAGCTACGCCTACCATCACATTGAATAATATATGCGGATTAGAGCGGGTTGATTTATTTATTTTTTATTGCATATGGTGGTCGAGGAATGTATTAGAAACTTAGAAAGTAAAAATTTGACTCGAGCATCTCAATCCTATTTATTTAAAAGAACTGTTTTCCGCAGCTTAGCGTCTAAGCGTTTTATTTTTCCAGAATGTGTAGGAGCTCCAGCCAATTTTTACTTCATAGGTGTATAATACTGATTAGACTGGCCTGTTGGTCTAGCGGTTAGTGACCCTGACTGCTAAGCCGGAGGTCGTGGGTTCGATTCCCACCCAGGACAAATCTTTGTGTGATGAGCATGATTGTTTGTTCTGTGTCTGGGTGTAATTTATCTGTAATATGTATGTATTTACAAAAAAAAAATGTACTTAAGTAGTATATCAGAGTTGTTTAGTACCCATAACACAAGCAAATATAATTGCTTAATTTGGGGCTAGATGGCGCTGTGTGAATGTGGTAGAATATTATTATATTATTATTATTATTATTATTATTATAATCCACAATAGCTAAATAACTCTGTTATTGTACAGGATTATTTTTAGATCAATAGTAATGTTATTTATTGAATAAAAGTGATGATATTATTAACTTAACACTTAACCTTAAATATTATTTAAGTAACATACCTATATAATATTTTTAGATAAACCTAGTAATCCTAGGCTTAAAACTTAGGTTTCAGAATTTTTCTGAACCATTAGTTTTATTATCCTTAATATTATCATATCATCAGAAGTACTGCGATAGAGTGAGTATGAGAGTAGTAAAGTGAGAATGAATAAAGCACACAATCTCTAACCGCCATGGAAAAAGAAAATTTGTGTTAGTATTATAAAATATTTAACAATCTAACACAAAAACCAGCCTGTTGTTTGATGTTGTTTAGCTAGCTGACCGCAGCTTCACCCACGTTTTTGGTTACTGCTCTGCTCCCGTCGCCAGTAGCGTGATGTTACATAGCCTGTAACCTTCTCCAAGAACTAGGCTATCATACGCAAAAAGAATTATATAAATCCGACTGGTAATACCAGAGATTAGCGCGTTCAAACAAACAAACTCTTCCGCTTTGTATAATAGTACTTTGTATAATAGCCGCGGCGCGGTTATACCCGCGTCTTTGCTTACTGTTTTGCTCCCGTCGCTAGTAGCGTGATGTTACATAGCCTATAACCTTTCTCGAGAACTGGGCTATCACGCGCAAAAAGATTTTTTAATCCGACTGTTTTTTCAGAGTTTAGCGCGTTCAAACAAGCAAACAAACAACTCTTACGCTTTATATAATAGTATAGATAGATATACACGTAAATGTACTCTTTTTTTTTGATTTATTACAGCACGTGACTATATGTCCTACATTCTACCTAACTCGTCATCGTGTTTTTACCACCCTTTGCTCCTGTACCTACAACCTTTACCTTTTTTAATGAAGTAGGTAAAAATGTATTGTAGCTTTATGCTTGTTTTGTCGCTGAGTATTATGATCTGTCCCAGATCACACATAACACTCGGTAATAAAACATAAAGAGTTGATGCAAACTTTAGAGATAGAATAATAATAATGATGCTAATCAAACGATACATTATCTGTTCCTTTATGTATCATTATTATCAAAGAAGGATAAGCTTGTACTGGTAAATAATTCCATATTTTATTGTATCATCATGTGTTCTTTTTTATTGTTTTTATTTATTTAAGGTTGCTTTATAACAACTAAGTCATTGAAGACCACGATAATTGTATATTAAAGTTTTTCAAAAATTGTAGGGCTGTGTTACATCCATTCTTATTTAAACAATGTTTAAATAGATTTTTCATAATTGTAAGCTTTACATTTATGTAACAGATGTGATACAGATATCAAGTCCACACTTGCATTTGATTCGGTCGTTCAGTCATGTGAACAGCCATGACAAGGAAGTAAATGTACAATTATTTTATGAAAGTATTGTATCGAGGCTACCCACATTTTAGCGAAAGGGTGGTATTTTTCTACTTTAACATGATTGTCGTATATTTGCACAAGTTTCTTAAGCACAAGCGACGGTAAACTTGTATGCATTTATACAAATGCCTAGAGCTATTCAAGCGTACAATTACTCCTACGTTCAGGCAAGTATTCGTGGTTTCAAAAGCAGTTTGTAACAAATTGCTCTATGTTAATATTAAAATGAAACGATTCTGGTGTATAATGCAATTTTAATTTTATTACCCGCAGTGGGAGATACATACTTACATTCGGGTCGAATCTTAAAATGTATGTTGTAATAAATAGTTAGGATAACTCTAAGCATTTTTATCGCTCCCTAGGCACAATGTAAATTCTCCATTACAACCTTTTACATTATTTCATCCTGGCTTGACTCACTTAAAATATCACAGTAACATAACCCATGGGAACTATAAGTTTTCCTAAGATGTACATGGTGTCCCTTTTGAGAATAAATACTTAATCTTGATTCCAAATATGGTGTAGTATGGCAATTTTACGTTTCTAAATTTCATTGAAAATTATTAGAATTTCATTTATTTAAAACAGTTTATAGAATGAATTTTATGAGGGTGTTGGTATGTTTATTAACACTAAGTCATAAACCACTTGATATTGAACATTTTATGACAGAAGTGTTTCAGTTAAAACATTTTTTATAAGTACGCGGAAGAAATTCGATATTTTTATGAAATGTTTCTGTTTCATTAAGGACTAAAAAGTGTTCGTTGTTTTAGCATTCAGCAGCAGGCAACGTGACCCTATTACCAAGTCGGAGCGTGTGTCAGTGTTACATTAAAGTGGTCTATTTTTTAAACGTAATAGGCAGACAGCTGACATTCGTAAATTAGAATAAAAGGCATTTTAAAAAGAATTCGAACAATAATTTTGTTTTATATAAAATATAAAAATAAACTCAAACTAAAACTCAAAGCATTTATTTCATTTTGATCATAAAGTATGATACTTATGAAAAGTCAACATTACATGAAGTCAGCCAATTGAGCTACAGCCAGTTCGCTGACGAGGTAGAGCTGTGAGAAGAACTGGCCAGAAACTCACGCCACTCTTTTCAATTGCCAGATAATTACAGTTATTTGAATGAGTTACAATTTAAACACTCAACGCAACCAAAGAACCATACAAAGTAATTATTATAAATTAACCAATTAATATAATTACTAAGATTAAAGAAAAAAGAGAGAGGATTTCAATTATTTAGTTTCATCTAGTATGGTAATTTGACTACGTATTTTAATTAAACTTTTATGTGACCAGGACGTGCAATGTGCACCTACTGGTCACAAGGTAATACTGGATTAAGTATTAAATGTATGCCATGCCAAGATTGACCAGTCATCCCAAGTAGCACCCGGTCACGAGCATGACGCAGAGGCCAGCCATCATCACCCTCGCCATATTTGAGGGAAGGTGATGACCCGGCCAATACAAATATAAAGTGAATACATTGTAAGGTCTACATTAAGAATATTATATCGGATTCGAGAAGTTAACCACTATACTGCATTTACCGCCTGTTTGTAATAAACATTTTACTCGCATTTTTAAGCCGTGACCTAAATATATTTTTAGACCTTGTTTACTATATTTTTTCGATTCTATTTGATTGGGTCAACATTTTTGTGTCCGATTCTAGTGTAGACCCGCGTTTGGGTTGGGCAAGATTCGAATTTTCGGAATGGAATCTTATCAATAATCCAATAAATGGATTCTGGAAATCAGGAATTCTGTTGAAACAGATATACATACATCTGCCAACTACATCGAAGAAAATATCTTATGTTTGACATAAAATAATATAGGTACTAAATACAAGGATTTGACTCACACAGATACAATAATGCATCCCCTATTTTGAATAAAAGAGTCGAGTATGATTAAGTAAGTAAATAACTAACTCATATATTTATATAAAAGTAAACTTAGCTTTGTTGTTTGTGAATAATAAAATAAAATAAAAATATGAAATGGTTTAAGTATAGATAATGATATTAATTACTATATTAGCTTATGCTTAAATTCTATAGACAATCAACTAACTTTATTTCTTAGACTATGTGCATAGCATAGATCTCCTGGAAGCCAAGACTGTGCTATAGATATTCGTTGATGATAGACGAAACTAAATAACTTATATTTGAGCAAAAGACTTCTTTTTATCGTATCTCTTAAATTATGCTTTAATACGATTATACGAAGCTATAACTCAGCAGTGAACTGGGTAAGTATGCTACAAAAGAACCGGAGGAATGAAGAAGAAATAAATGTAGGTATAATATAAAATGATTAAAATACAAACAATTTATCCCCTGTCTTCGCTCTTTCTTGGTGAAGTAAATATTACGTTTCTGAACAACTGATAAAGGAATTTATGTTTGACAATTCATTAAAGAATTGATTGATTTACTTTTAAAATAAATAAATGTAAGACCACTTTAAATTAGAGAACTAGCCTTGTATCATGAGGACAAACATAATAGTTAAAGAATGCTTCGTACACCCTGGCCCAAACTAAATACTTACTTACATACAAAGTTTTTATCTAGCCTGAGAATCAAGCTGACAACCTCATGAGCAAGAGTCACATGAAACGACATACCAGTTTTATTTCATAGTTAAAGTGGTCTATTACTGTTTTAATGTTATTGACAACGACTTTATATGTGATGGCATTAAATAAAATTGCCATCATTTCCGCCAAAAGACGTTCTCCTTTATTCATAAGCGCCCTCCAAACATCTTTTCATTAATTAATCCTTAACCGCTATCATAATGGATGGGATTAAATATAAATAATTAGAATTATTCCACTTTGACTGTAACATGTAGTTAACAGATAATGAGGTCTTTAGTTATGTAATTCAATATAAATTATGTTGTATCTAGTTTCATTAAAGATGTATTCAAACCAACTTATAATTATATTTTTGAACCACACCAGCATCAGCATGAGAAGACTGAAAATGAAAATAAGCTGACCTTTTGCATTTGTGCCGCTATTTCTATAAATCCAGGTCGCAACGTTTTATTTAAAGATGCACAATATTAGCATTTTATTAACCTTTACAGCTGAATTGTAACGGTACCTAGTCATAAAAAAGAATTCAGGTACCTACGATGCGATCTTTAGCAGTAACATGAATGTTACAGCTAAAGAACTTGCAACTTCAATTCATAAAATTTATTATTATCAATAAACTACACTTTTTGACGCACACAATGACAAATGGCGTTCCATAGTCTCTGCTTACCCCAATAATAAGAGATTGGTGTGAAGTTACGTACGTATTCTGTAAAATCTGTCAAAAGAATCTAGAGTATAGTAGTATTCGTCCGAAATAAAATATTTAAATATATTTAAATTTTGTTTTTAGTACGGGGTATCAGACCAGAATAGAAAATATAATAATAATAATCTGATCCCCAGGCTATCAGACACAGGGGATCAGAACAAAATAACTTCACAATTATTTTACACAAAATAATAGCTATTGTATTTTGTGATCAATAATTTATTAATTGCGTACTTAGTAAAAACTAGTTATGGTATTGCCTAAAACCCACGCTCCGTTATAAGACTAAAATAATGTCAGGTATTAAAATACCTTCGGTCGTTTAATACTTCTGATTCAATATAACATGAGCAGAAAAATATGGTCCATAAAATCAGTTTAAAGGAAGAAATTAAATACGTAGTAAGGCTTTTGCTCATTATAATAACACTATTGTAATGCCATCAAAATAAATAAGAGCCTACTTCAACATGCTAAAGAATAAAAGTTAACAAACAGCATGTGACGCGTTTTAACAAATCTGGAGGCAAAGTTTATGTAGTTGCTTGTTTAAATGGCTAACTTCATGGAAGTATTTGAAGATGTGAACTAAATAAAGCTCTTTATTTAATATCATTGTTACTGTGTGTTCAAAATAGATTTTGAAGTTAGTATACAGCTACTAACTTCAAAATCTATTTTTTAGAAATTTACTTTGAACTTTTCATCTATGTGATTTAATTAATATTTTCAACAGATTTTATGGTATGATGGTGCCTCATTTTATTCTAATTTTTATTTTATTTTTTATACTAATTGTTATAAATACTTTGGTTTTCTTTTTACTTATACCCAACTGCTTGAATGGTGCAGATTGCCTCAGGCAGTGAGCGCGAATTTAAACAATACATAAAGTAAACTAGTAAAGACACTTCAGCTTTGGAAAATCACAATCAAATCAATCATTCACCCGTTGCCGCCCTTTTACTTGGCTAGGTAATTAGGTTGTAAGATATGAACCTGAACATTCCAAACTTACGATAAAACACTCAATATTTTAAATTTAAAATATTACGGATGCGTTACACGACTTCTATAAGTGTAATAATAATATCGATCTCTGCTACTAGTGAGTCTGATTTTCAGACTGAATATTGTTCGGCTGAAAAACTTTAGAAGCTATAATTACTTTCATAATCACAGCTTCACAAAGCACAGGGACTAGCCCTGGAGGTCGGGTGTCCCAAAATTTGCTATATATTTTGAGAACTACTTAGGTACTTTTTTTCGCCTTTACATATGGTGTAAAGCAAACAAGGAACGGGATCTACCATCTTTTTTGTAATACAAATACAATTACTCTAGATGATTAGGTAACGTCTAGAGTAATACATAGGTATACAACAAACAAACCAATCGTTATAAGTTCGATTTCAAACCGACGACTATATTTCTGTAAGCCCTTGTCATAGAATTATTTACTACTAGAGAGCGAGGGCGGACCCTCGCTTCGCTTCGGTATCAAAACTTCATTCGATCTCACAACAAACTCCTACGGAAAATATCATAGCAATATTGTCGTATTGCCATTGTCAATGACGTTTAGATTTACGAAGGTGCTTCAAATATTAAAAACTCATAAAATTACTGAAAATAATATGTTAAACATAATAAAATATAGCTTATGTTACCCGCTCAATTTATTGATTTCTAAAGGTGTAAGGGTTTTTTAAACCAAAAACGTAGATTTTTAGTTAAAACGTTGCAAACAAACAAAGATACATACAAAAAATCAAATCTTTTCTCTTTATTTTTTATTAGTTCAGATTTAGATTTATAGCAATGCCCATTCACTTCATTAATTCATTCATGTACATTCATTAGTTTTAATTGTATCTCTTGTTAATATTATTGTCTAAGGCGAAATAACATATTTTGCTTGATATAGTATGGACATGGACTACATAATTCATTTATATGTACGTTCCGATATATTATTTAAGTATGTATTAACCGATTTTAATGAAAATAAAAGTTGATCCTTATAATCAAATTAAAACGCTAACTTATTTAAATTTTTAGTAACCCATTTTGTACCATATTATGGATGACCTATTTTATTATAGCACTAGCTGTGCCCGCGACTTCGTCTGCGTGGAATAGTGATTTTGGGCAGCATTTTTTGGATATATCCTTTGGTTTGTTTTGAATTATAAACATCTTCGTTTAGGTGAATAAGAAAAATCTTTACAGTAAAAGCTTATCTATATACGATATTAAACGTATAGCCATCGGGGATCAAAGCCATACAGGCTGCTAGGATTACTTACACGTGACAAATCCACATAAAGCTGACCGAAAAACAGCTAATACTTAGATCCACACCCACAACTTTTAGTGTCTTACCTTTACTTTAATTACTTAATTAATTAATTACTTTAATTAGTCATCGCAAAACATAGGCTCACTGGAAACTGGACTCGTTTAAAACTAAATGAAAGACTGTTTAGAATGACAGGAATCCGAGGAATAAAAACACTTTCAGCTATTCCGCAACCTGTTAAAATATCTGCTTCTTTAAGATTTCGTAGTAAATTAACGAATGTTCGATGTGATTCTTTAAATTGGCATAACTTTTTTATTTATGAACCGATTGACATGAAACAAACACTAAATGTTAAGTGAAGCTTACCACAATATATTAGTGAAAACCATATTTAAATCGGATAAGCCGTTTCTGAGATTAGCGTGCACAAACGCACAGACAAACAGACAAACAGACAAACAGACAAAAATTTTAAAAATCATTGTTTTGGGTTCTATTTGCGTTGATATAAGTCCCAATAGTATTTTTTCTCATATATCTTCCATGTACAGACAGCGATCGGTTACATTTTTATTATAATGTATAGATGTATAGATTAGCTAACCCGAGCTAAGAAAAATAATATTAAGATAACTCAACCAAAGTTATCCTTACCAAATCTAAAAAAAGTTTGGCTCGTTTTATGAATTTTAAAAAGCTGTTATTGAAATTGTGCAATCAAAATACAAATGAGAAACAATAAACATGAGTGATCATTGTGTGGCCTTATATTAAATTTCAAAGGGTGAACCCTTTTTATTAAATAATACGATACTATTAAATGAAGATAAAATTTATCGACAATACACCGCTAAAATGTTAAAAATGTGTTATGTGCCTGAAATGTGATCGTCTGCAAACCATGTGGTTTTGTTTTAAAGTCACAATTTAATTAAGGCAATATTTTTGGTCAGACCAAATTCGACGTAAAGTGGCTTCAAGTTAATAGTGAGTCAAAATAAAGAAATGCTATCATGCGGTTAATGGCTGTAATATTTTTGACTTTAAAACAAAGAGCATAGTAATTTACAAATTTAAACGTTATTACAGCGTACCAAAAAACCTTGTTAGGTATAAATTATCTTCTCCCAAGATCAACTGTAGAAAAAAGACACAACTGGGCAAGCATTAATTAAAAAGTAAAAACTTTGGACTACGAGGATATTGGCGTGAATTTAATTACACTTTTATTTAATTTAAGTCAACGTTTGGGGAGGGTATAGATATTTAATGATTCAGATTTGTATATCAAAAAGTCACTCATATTACACTTTAATAGCATAATAGAGTGACAACGACGAAGACAGCGTCGTCTAGTAATACGGTAAATAGGTTAATGTATTTCACTCTATTCTGTATCCATCCTTAATATAGGATCATGGATGTTATGAAATAACGTATAAAACAGAAGACTGGTGCATACCAGCAAAAACAATACACTAGATAGGTACCTAAGTAAATACTTTTTACGATATTACATTGCAGTAGGTAATTTGATCATTGTTATATTATGTAGGTAGGAACTTAAAACATTTCATTCACTTAAATTCTATTAACTCTTTTTTAAACAAATACACAATTAGAATCCTTGAGTTGCTTCTAGGTCGGAGTTCTACTATCTTTACTAAACTAATTATATTAGATGTTAAGGTTAATCTTGTAATTTAAACATTTAAAATTAATAAAGGACACGAACTGTTGTTGTGTTACCAATAGAGCGACAATAAGTGACACGAGTAATAATACATAGATCGCTACTTGATATACCTACTAGATATCTGTAGTAATCCATAAACGTCAGTTATTGGTTACCTACTGCAAGGTTGTAGAGGTTGTAGATCTACATAAAACGTGTATAGGTTTTATCGAAACATTAATAATTATTATACATCAATTACTAACCATAACAAAAATATTTATTTATTTAGACAATTAGTAATCGTTACATTATAATTTACATAATTGAATATAATTGCAACAATGAGATTTAAATAAAAACCGCCGCAAAGTTGTAGCCCGTCACCCTTATCAGGTCGTCGGTCCACGGTGCGTACCCGTTCTTGAAGTAAATTATGTACTACATTTAAGTTTATTAATTATTGTAACGATAGCAGAGTAGTGTTAAATTTTTTTATACAGTTTTATTAACATCATAAAAGATTCACCCATCTACGGAGAGACCGCGATAAGCGCGTTTAACCTCGCAGATCAATCAATTGCACTGTTTCTATGCTACCTTGAAACAGATTGATATTAATCTGTTATCTGCTTGCCGTGACTGCAGATTCCAACAGATTATATAGTTCTTGAGCTTAGATCAAAACCGGATCTTATATTCGGTATCAGCGCGCAGCGACCCGATCCGGTTTCGCTGTGGGTACTAATATTTTTTACGTCACAATTTCAAATCTTTAAAAACGCTGGGGTTTTTTTGCTATAGTCCATGTTTTAAACATTTAAGCTGGTCAAATAAATTCTCTGCATGATAGTGAAAACTGTATCATACCTTTTGCATGATTTAGAGGCTAATTGGGCGACTGGGACCACAAGGAACTGGGACCGCGGTCCTAGTCGCCCAATAACATTTATGAATGTGTCTATTGGGATCACCAACCATGTGACGTAAAATGTACCGTCGCCAGAAAAAACTGATTAAAAAAAAATAATTATTATAAAATATTTTGAGTCAATTATATAATTATATTAGATGTATATGCAAATCTAAAGGACAAGAGGAAAGGATAGAGTGATATTTGTTCAAATAGTTTAATTTCTTGGTAATATTATATTGATCAGTAAATGTGATTGATATATTACCTGCGGTACCTACTTATTTATATAAGTAGGTATCGCACGTGGCACTTTTTTTAGCTTTTGTCGAATAGGCCTAGATCCACAGAGCGCACATTGGCTTTACTTTGATGAAAAAATTTACTTTAAACCAAAAATATTATGTTTTATAATAGAATATGCCTATAAAGCTATAGGCCCACATTTTTATTTTTATTCACCGATTTTTAAGGTAAAGTTCGAGTGCGGTCTGTGAATCTGGCCTTAGTCCCGGTCTCGCTCTAAGCGATACTTAATATGATGAATGATACGAAAAAATTATAAATTTTAATACCTACTAATCTTTGAGTTTAATTTCGAATGCTTTTGCTGCTGACTGCACAAGGATTGAATTTCAACAATACATTTTTAATTATATTTTAAGTGATCCCAGTCGCTCAAAGAATATCAATAAGAGTATTTAATTGGGTAACTGACACCGCGGTCCCACTTTTAGTATGGGTCCAGTTGCCTCCTTATCCGATTTAGAAAAGTTAGCGAAGAAGCAGAAAAAAACAGTGACTTTGCTTTTTATACTATTTAGATATTATAAAATCTTTTTATTAATGTTTTTAAATTATGAAATTGTTTAGTAGACAAGTCTGTAAACTTTTACATGTAGGTATAAATTTATCTACATGTTTTGAAATAGATTAACAATAAATGTCACTTATAACATAATCTTGACAAAGAGTATAAATGATCGTAATCGTAATTGTGTAATACTAAGTAAATAAATGCACTGACAAATGAGATAGCGATAATTTGAGTTATGCATAATGTGCAATATCTTGACAATATTTTAGAAATATTCTAGTCTTTCTGTACTAGCTGCGGACATCTTACAAACTATTTTAGTTAACGAATTGGCCGTAGACAAATTAGCCAACACCTTATTTTAGATATTCTGACGTACATAAATATCATTTGTATGGATATTACCATGGACTTTAGTATTGTAAAATAGGTCTAATGAACCTTTTGAGCTATTTTTAATTCAAGTTTACGAAAAAATAAGAATATAATGTATATTGTACTTACTAGTATTTGTGGAAGTTATACTCGTACTTCCTACTACATTTTATGTGAAATATATTTTTTTTATATTGTAGCTATTATTTACGGTAAATAATTATTAAGCACATTAACTTAGATCATAATAATGACTTCCTATTACATAATTTTACACTCATGCCTTAATAAAGTCTGATTTATTTTTTTATTTTTGCAAAAGACTTCATAAAATAGTAATATCAAGTAAAGAAACAATACTTTATTTCTATTATAGAACTTGAATATTAAATGTTTGTATACTATTAAACAGTGTAGATCTCAAGATTGCCTTGTTAGGTGTGTATAATAGTAAAAAAAGCCTGGCAAGAAATTCAGACTACCATTTATAATCTCACAGCTATTAATTTAATACATAATTAAGTAAAATTTATAGCAACATAACTTAAATATTTAGTGTTACCGCTCGCTGCTAGATATAGGTTTCTCCCAATTTACGCTCAACTACCTCATGTAGCCTGCCTCGGCTGCGTATTTTCAATCGCGTTTTTAGTAGGAGGCAACCCTGCTTCGAAACCCGTGTATATTTGAAGGCATTACTGCCTCCTTCATAACACGGGATACGTAATACGCATCCCGGCTTCTGTTTTTAGTTAAGTAATGGACTCGGCTGGTCACCCTACCTTTACCGAGTTGTGGTCTAGCTTAGGACTAGCATGTTTCAAACTGTGGTTTTGTGACTACATCAGAAATGGTACCTTTACCGTAATTTATCTTTAAGCTGTTTGCACATCGATAACTTTAGGTATTAGTTGGATAACTTAAAATTTGGAGGTGGATTTGAGTAATTTGTGATAAAAGGGATGAAAACGATTGTATTAAACTTCTTCGTTATTTAACTTACAGTTGCGAACTTTGGTTTTGGAATACTTCTATGAAAATATAAAATGTCTTATAAATATTTTTGAGAGGTGTGGGTTTAGAAGCGTGAAATTAGGGATGAGAAATTGTAGGGAAGGATCTCTGTTTTTGAAGTAAGCGATTTGAAATTTGGAGGATAAATTTGTCTTAATATTTAGAGGTGTGCTTAACAAGGATTTTTTTTAAATTCAACCCTTTAAGTGAAAAAAGGTTTGAGGACGATTGTATAAAACTTGTGTTTTTTTAATTTATAGTAATTTATTATTTATTATTTATTTATTTTATTTATATTTTAGTTTTGCAAATTTTTATTGGAACACTGCTATCTAAGTAAAGAATACTTTTATCAATATTTTTGACAGGAAGTGGCTTTAGAAGGGTAAAATTGGGAAGGAAAAGTTGTATGACAATATCATTGTTTTTAAAGTATTCGTCGTGCAAATTAGTATTGGGATAGTTTAAGATGCTGTTTTTTATAAGGGTGGGTTTAGGGGGTTAAACAATATGTAGACAGTTTTTTGTTTTCTGAATTTATCCGGAATAACTCGAGAAAAGTTATTTTTCATGTTTTCAACAAATGAAAAATGCCGAATTTTTAATGCTGTATTTTTAATAGGAATAGCTAGTTCTATGGAAATAAAACATTGTGAAAACTTTTTAGTTTTTGTACTTAGTGATTTTTAACTTATAGCTTGAAATACAGACACATTACACAAACACACCAACAGCACGAACAGGAACTGCATAATTGTTTCTTGCATAGACAATTTTATGTTGCTTATTCTTGAGTAAGTAGGTACACCATCCTCACCAATTATTTTAGTTGATCGAAAAGAAAAACAAAAATATCGTTTACAATGAAGTGCTTTAAACAGATCAAAGCGTCTCTTAAAAAGGTAAATAACATAAATGTCTGTGGAAAAACTATGCACACAAGCAAAACCATGAGCAAAAGCTCGTAATATTACGTAAAAAAACCTAAGTAAAGCTTAGACTATATTAGATCCCAATTCTATATGTGAAAGTAGTTTTCAAAATGGTTACATATATATTGAAATTTGCTATACCAAACATCTAAACAAACACATAAAAAATCAAATCCTTTCTCTTTAGAATATTAGTTTCAACTAGCTTTTCACCCACGGCTTCGCTCTATATAATATATATTGTTTGTTCTGTGTCTGGGTGTAATTTATCTATAATATGTATGTATTTACAAAAAAAAATGTATATAAGTAGTATATCAGTTGTTTAGTACCCATAACACAAGCAAATATAATTGCTTAACTTGGGGCTAGATGGCGCTGTGTGAATGTGGTAGAATATTATTATATTATTATTATTATTAATGCGAATATAGATCGATGAGGCAAATTTTATTGACGTAGGGGACTGCCTACCACTTCGGGTAAATATTGTATGTGTGTGTAATAATTATTTAATACTGTTTTGTTAAGGTCGTAATGCTCTTGTAATTATATTATGTATAATTTCTAAATTGCCTTCGTTAATTTTGCCTACATTTACATAAATAATAGGAATTTGACGGCTTATTTTGCCTTTTTGGCATTTTGAAGGTTATTTCCTACTGTGTGATTGCCGGCTTTACTGTTTTGTAATACTGCATATAATAATATTTTGGACGTTTATTACGTCCCCGATAAGGTCAGTATAACAACATCAAAGTCTTGTTTTGTATAGCTAGTTAATGCAAATCTGCACAAAATTCTACTTTACTTTAGATCGTGCAAAAGTAATGAAACCACCATTCAAACATTAATTAGGTACTATGATGTCAAAAAATAATGGATTTATAAAACTTGTGTTTTTTTAATTTATAGTAATTTATTATTTATTATTTATTTATTTTATTTATATTTTAGTTTTGCAAATTTTTATTGGAACACTGCTATCTAAGTAAAGAATACTTTTATCAATATTTTTGACAGGAAGTGGCTTTAGAAGGGTAAAATTGGGAAGGAAAAGTTGTATGACAATATCATTGTTTTTAAAGTATTCGTCGTGCAAATTAGTATTGGGATAGTTTAAGATGCTGTTTTTTATAAGGGTGGGTTTAGGGGGTTAAACAATATGTAGACAGTTTTTTGTTTTCTGAATTTATCCGGAATAACTCGAGAAAAGTTATTTTTCATGTTTTCAACAAATGAAAAATGCCGAATTTTTAATGCTGTATTTTTAATAGGAATAGCTAGTTCTATGGAAATAAAACATTGTGAAAACTTTTTAGTTTTTGTACTTAGTGATTTTTAACTTATAGCTTGAAATACAGACACATTACACAAACACACCAACAGCACGAACAGGAACTGCATAATTGTTTCTTGCATAGACAATTTTATGTTGCTTATTCTTGAGTAAGTAGGTACACCATCCTCACCAATTATTTTAGTTGATCGAAAAGAAAAACAAAAATATCGTTTACAATGAAGTGCTTTAAACAGATCAAAGCGTCTCTTAAAAAGGTAAATAACATAAATGTCTGTGGAAAAACTATGCACACAAGCAAAACCATGAGCAAAAGCTCGTAATATTACGTAAAAAAACCTAAGTAAAGCTTAGACTATATTAGATCCCAATTCTATATGTGAAAGTAGTTTTCAAAATGGTTACATATATATTGAAATTTGCTATACCAAACATCTAAACAAACACATAAAAAATCAAATCCTTTCTCTTTAGAATATTAGTTTCAACTAGCTTTTCACCCACGGCTTCGCTCTATATAATATATATTGTTTGTTCTGTGTCTGGGTGTAATTTATCTATAATATGTATGTATTTACAAAAAAAAATGTATATAAGTAGTATATCAGTTGTTTAGTACCCATAACACAAGCAAATATAATTGCTTAACTTGGGGCTAGATGGCGCTGTGTGAATGTGGTAGAATATTATTATATTATTATTATTATTAATGCGAATATAGATCGATGAGGCAAATTTTATTGACGTAGGGGACTGCCTACCACTTCGGGTAAATATTGTATGTGTGTGTAATAATTATTTAATACTGTTTTGTTAAGGTCGTAATGCTCTTGTAATTATATTATGTATAATTTCTAAATTGCCTTCGTTAATTTTGCCTACATTTACATAAATAATAGGAATTTGACGGCTTATTTTGCCTTTTTGGCATTTTGAAGGTTATTTCCTACTGTGTGATTGCCGGCTTTACTGTTTTGTAATACTGCATATAATAATATTTTGGACGTTTATTACGTCCCCGATAAGGTCAGTATAACAACATCAAAGTCTTGTTTTGTATAGCTAGTTAATGCAAATCTGCACAAAATTCTACTTTACTTTAGATCGTGCAAAAGTAATGAAACCACCATTCAAACATTAATTAGGTACTATGATGTCAAAAAATAATGGATTTATAAAACTTGTGTTTTTTTAATTTATAGTAATTTATTATTTATTATTTATTTATTTTATTTATATTTTAGTTTTGCAAATTTTTATTGGAACACTGCTATCTAAGTAAAGAATACTTTTATCAATATTTTTGACAGGAAGTGGCTTTAGAAGGGTAAAATTGGGAAGGAAAAGTTGTATGACAATATCATTGTTTTTAAAGTATTCGTCGTGCAAATTAGTATTGGGATAGTTTAAGATGCTGTTTTTTATAAGGGTGGGTTTAGGGGGTTAAACAATATGTAGACAGTTTTTTGTTTTCTGAATTTATCCGGAATAACTCGAGAAAAGTTATTTTTCATGTTTTCAACAAATGAAAAATGCCGAATTTTTAATGCTGTATTTTTAATAGGAATAGCTAGTTCTATGGAAATAAAACATTGTGAAAACTTTTTAGTTTTTGTACTTAGTGATTTTTAACTTATAGCTTGAAATACAGACACATTACACAAACACACCAACAGCACGAACAGGAACTGCATAATTGTTTCTTGCATAGACAATTTTATGTTGCTTATTCTTGAGTAAGTAGGTACACCATCCTCACCAATTATTTTAGTTGATCGAAAAGAAAAACAAAAATATCGTTTACAATGAAGTGCTTTAAACAGATCAAAGCGTCTCTTAAAAAGGTAAATAACATAAATGTCTGTGGAAAAACTATGCACACAAGCAAAACCATGAGCAAAAGCTCGTAATATTACGTAAAAAAACCTAAGTAAAGCTTAGACTATATTAGATCCCAATTCTATATGTGAAAGTAGTTTTCAAAATGGTTACATATATATTGAAATTTGCTATACCAAACATCTAAACAAACACATAAAAAATCAAATCCTTTCTCTTTAGAATATTAGTTTCAACTAGCTTTTCACCCACGGCTTCGCTCTATATAATATATATTGTTTGTTCTGTGTCTGGGTGTAATTTATCTATAATATGTATGTATTTACAAAAAAAAATGTATATAAGTAGTATATCAGTTGTTTAGTACCCATAACACAAGCAAATATAATTGCTTAACTTGGGGCTAGATGGCGCTGTGTGAATGTGGTAGAATATTATTATATTATTATTATTATTAATGCGAATATAGATCGATGAGGCAAATTTTATTGACGTAGGGGACTGCCTACCACTTCGGGTAAATATTGTATGTGTGTGTAATAATTATTTAATACTGTTTTGTTAAGGTCGTAATGCTCTTGTAATTATATTATGTATAATTTCTAAATTGCCTTCGTTAATTTTGCCTACATTTACATAAATAATAGGAATTTGACGGCTTATTTTGCCTTTTTGGCATTTTGAAGGTTATTTCCTACTGTGTGATTGCCGGCTTTACTGTTTTGTAATACTGCATATAATAATATTTTGGACGTTTATTACGTCCCCGATAAGGTCAGTATAACAACATCAAAGTCTTGTTTTGTATAGCTAGTTAATGCAAATCTGCACAAAATTCTACTTTACTTTAGATCGTGCAAAAGTAATGAAACCACCATTCAAACATTAATTAGGTACTATGATGTCAAAAAATAATGGATTTTATCATTGTACTCTTAAAAACATTGCAACAAAATCATTTTGTGTAAACATAAATATGAAGTTTGTTTGTAAAATAAAGTCTCCAGCAAATGGGCTCATGTTGTTAGCGCAATTTAAAACACAATGCAAAAATTAAGTTACAACAGTTATCTGCAGATTTATATCCCAAGATTGTTAATTCAACAGACGGTGCTACGCGGCAATTTTGGGCTGTCATCTCATTATACGTAGTACGTAACATAGTTTTATAACGAAGTACTAAAGTACAGATTGATATTTACTAATTATGTCTCTTTCTTATTTAAGAATAAAAGAACAAAAAATGTGTTTAAATACTCCGACTTTTAATCCCGATTCTTATCAGTGGACTAAACGCTAACTTGTTCTGCATTCCACTTTTCCTTTTGACTTCCTTATAAAACGTGACGTTCTCCTTCATCTGTTTTATACAAGTTCTTTTAGATCTTAATGCTGTCCTTTCTCGCTAATGTTTCTATTTTTGACTTCCTTTAACCATAAACATCAAGCTATTGTAATGTATGTAGAGAGGGTCGAAATAATATCAGCTCCAAATTTTGTAACTAGATAACTGAATTATTTATAAAACAAAATTTTATTTAGTTTGTTCTATTTTGTGAAAAATATAAAGTTTTAAAATAGAAAATAAATTTTGCACGTACAAAATTTCGCCAATAAAGAATTTAATATAGTAATTATTGTTTTGATAAGTATTATTTTGTTATGTTTATTATTCAGAAACTTTTATAAGGTAATGTTATATAATATATATATATATTTATTCTATTCGACAAACTCAAATTACCATATTAAACGATGTGATGGATAAAATTCAATGTCACCAAGACCTGATATTAGATAACACCCATAAATAATTATTTAATGTTTTGTCTTCGTCATGGAGACAAAACATTAGAATATATACAATAATCAACCAAATGCTTCAATAACGTATACAAATCGCTATAGAAATGCAGGAAACAATTGGTTAAGATATTTTCAAAGGACATTTGAGTGGTATTGTAACTGGTTCTTCCAGGGAAACCACAGAAGGTTACCTACTCGAGCTGCGATTAAAATTGTCGCATTGAATAGGTAAACGCACCTGTGCCATATTTTAGTTAGCACAATGCGGAGCTTGAGTAGAGTCGCCACCGGAGCACTATTGGTGACTCTTAGGTGAGAAGTAATCAAAATGTCGAATTAAAAGTGCTTGTTATCTCTCGGTTTACAAATAAGTTCCCTCTTTACGTAGCGTTTTCTTTTTTGTGGGTTAGGTGCGAAGTGATCTTACAAGGAAATTACAAAAGTGATAGTTTATGAAACAAAAAAAAAGGTTTTGTTGTGTTCTGAAAAACGTATTTTAGAAACAGCATCTTAATAATGCTTTATGGTGATAGTGATGTTTAGTTGAAAATAGTGTCATAGTTTTTATTATATCCAATTTGTTAATTGAATACACAAAATGTGGATTTTTGTAATTCTTTGGGTTTGATATTCTGTACTGTATAATAGTTTGTGGATTTATAAAGACGATATTTAAATCGTTGCAAATATTAAACGCTTTAAAACTGGTCGACTATCGATTTATCGTTTATGTTTACCACTACGGGGCACACATTTTGTATTTATCTTTGCATTTTAATAAGCAACTAATCCAGTTATGTATTGATAATAAACTTTACCGTTTCTAGTCCACGTTGTGGTTTTACTAAACATGAATTATTTGTTAGGAACTACAAATAAACCGTCCAATTTTGGACAGTGAAATAGTTTATGAATGTATTATACTTTATACATATAACTTCTCTTCATTTGAAGTCGATTTAAAATTTAGTGTATTGCATAAATTAATTGAGAATAATAATGGGTTTGAGTCACAATTTAAATGTGTTGTAGGAATAACAAGATCTTTGCATTCTTTAGCGGACCTTAACAAAAGTGCAAGAGGTCAAATTCATTATCACGTTTTTATATTATTATACATAATCATAATAGACGGACAGGTTTTATCTAACTACTAGCTTTCCGTAGCGCGGTATCACCCGCGTCTTTGTTTACTGCTCTGCTCCCGTCGCCAATAGCGTAATGTTACATAGCCTATAATCTTCCTCAGGAATTGGGCGGCTATCTTTCATACGCAAAAATAATTATTCAAATACTGGTACTTGACTGGTAGTTTCAGAGACTAGTGCGTTCAAACAAACCAACAAACTCTTCCGCTTTATATAATATCTAACTATAAGTAGATCCTCCTAGTGATAGTGGATACTCCTGGTGTACAGTAGGCTAGGTACGGTTACACTTTACCATCAGGCGGGCTATATGCCTGTTTCTCACTTTAGACGTATGAAAAAGGATCCTTTAGTTTTATTTCTTTTGATTCTAAAAACATACCTAAACATTATATGCGTATGTGGTTTAGTTACATTATAAACACTAACACATGTTGTTGTTAAAATATAGTAGTTTACTATAAAAATGACTGCAATAATTATAGTGTCAGAAGTAACTTCTTAGACAAATTGGACCGAATTGGATCGTCTATAAATGGCCCCTATTTAATAGTATCTTGCAGTTAAACCTTAAAATAACAAAATCAGTACCCACGTAGTAACTTACCTGGGTAGTCTGACCTGCAAAACGTTTTTTTATTTCACAGGGTTCTTCGTCGATTCACACCACGAGTTGTTTGCACTTATATTATGATAGTGGTTTACTTTACTAAGCAAAATAAGGTCCTCGGTGTTTCATTATGTGGTGCGAAACGACGAACAAAAAAGAGACATTCGTCAATTGACACCACTGATCCAAAACAAGCAGTTCAAAAAAGCTCCTTGTGCGATTTACACCGTGGTGCAAACAGCTCGTGGTGTAAATTGACGAATAACCCATTTCACATGGTGGCGGAAGTAGGCGGTTCAGTAAACCGATTAGACAAAAACTCACTTTTACATTAGTGTAATTACTGAGGACAACAGTGTTAACTAAAATTTCTTTCCGTTCATTGTAGCTTGCTCCCCATAGTCAGAGGGACTATAGAAGAAAATCCTTGGACGAGCAATTATACGTTTCCTAAAGATTTTATTTTCGGGATTTCGACTGCTGCATTTCAAATAGAAGGAGGATGGAACGCAGACGGTTGGGACTTATTTTTATATATTTATTATAATTTATCAGTTAGTATAAATATAAACATAGACACTAACTAGAATATGGAAGGTACGTGAGTTGTGTTTGGTACAAACCATAGAAAATATTAAGTAAAGATTATCATATGGGCAAAACAAAGACTAAATTACAACCTTAAAACGTGTTTTTAATCTTTTAAAATAATAAATAAAGACAATCCTTTTGTGTGAGTTTTAATGCATTTGCACATAATTATGATGATAAAAGTGTCATTTTTTTTTCTGAAATTTTAATGCTGTTAAATAAATATAAGTACTTAATAATATGAGACAATATTAGCCAATTAAAAACTGGACTTATTATGAGTGAAGCCCTCGATGTGTGCTGTCTGGGATTGCAATGTCGGTGTAATCATATAGTATCATCGACTCTATCGAAAAGGAAGAAGAAGATGTCCATTAGTAACAAAGAGTAGTCAAAGTAATATACAGAGTGTATACGACGGTTTGATATTAAATGAAAAGGCAGCTGTTACTAGTCCGTATAAAGATTTTAAATAATCACAAAAATGATTTAATGAAAAACAAAAATTTAAAATTTTCTAACAAAATAAATAATATTTTGATAGTAATACATCATTTATTATGACAAGTTCACTCATCTGTAATGAGCGGCAACGTTTATCCTTCGACGTGGATTATGACTTAAGTCAGTGACCGTTTGACGTACTTATAGAGTGTTAAGAATTAAAGAAATTAAAAAAGTAGTTCTGTGTCTAAACTATTGAAGATATTTAGTTGATTTTTTTTGTCTCACTTTATAATGTCACATACTTTAAGTAATTGCATTTAATATCATACCGTCGTATACCCTCTGTGTATTAGGTAGGTATCTATAAAAACAAGAACATACTGAACACGGACGTAGAGTCATGAGACCTATACACATCGCAACATGACCGTTGCCGTTTACCGGAAAAAGCTTGTCTCCGGGTTAATACTAAAAATTTTTTGACAGAAAACCGCAATCCAAATTTACCTGTTACGTAAATAAACAATCTGTTATGATGTAAAAAAACACCTTTAAGTTATTTTAATTCAAGTTCATCTCTGTATAATAGGCAAAGGCGAGAGTATGTGGGACACATATCTACACCAACATCCAGAATACACACCAGATCGATCGAACGGCGATGTGGCAGCTGATTCTTATCACAAATACATGGAAGATATTGAAATGATAAAAAACCTTGGAGTCAATTATTATCGGATGTCAATTTCTTGGCCGAGGTATGTTTTTATTATTCGTTGTTTACATTTATTTTATAATATATTTAAGTTAAAAGTGATACTTAGAGGACTTAAGACGAGCAGTTGAGACCCAATGAATAAAATAAATACATTTTTTTTAACTACACAATTTCAGGGCAGTAGATCTTAGCTTGGATTAACTGGGCGTGTATTTAGTACACTCTTACAGAATATCGTCGTAAAGTAGTAGCAGTCCTACCTACTAATGTATTTTGCCTGGTGTCTGACAGCGCCGGAGACTCAATTACTATTTATGTATCCTTCCTTTAACGGTCGGTAACAGCTTGCCAGTATTTTTCTGCATAACCACTTTACCTAAATATATAAAAACACCGGACCTTGTGTTGCTTTCATATTATTATACAACATACCCATTATATAATTTTATTTAAATCGAATAACATTTTATTTCTTCTTCTTTTTTAAATGCATCAACTGAGCCAACAGATGTCAGTGTCAAGTGTAAATAATTTATTAACTTTCATGAATATTAACGAAAAATATATACAAATGTTAATAGAAAAAATGTGCATGAAGTCAAATGACAATCATCTTCCGTAAAAACAAAGATCTAAAAACCGAATGGGTTGAATAATTCATTACCTCGCTCCTCAGAACACATATTGTAAAATTGACACTGCTTAATTATATGTCCATGTTTGTGGAATGAAGTGATTTAACTAACTTTACATAACTATATCGCTGCTACGCACTACCAATGATCGCTTACTTAAAAGCAACACATCCTTGTTATACATCACAGAATTGGTCATTGATAAATGGTCATTAGCTCGTTCCTCAGTCACGTTTACTGTAGGTCTCTCTTATATAAAGGTATAGTACGTAGATAACGCCACTGTCAGTTACCTACCCTTAGTGGCGAGTAAGGGTTTTACAACACCTCCAGGAAGACAGAGAATAGTAACATAGTACTTGACCGAAGAAGAGAAGAAGACCTAATACTATTTGCTCAATTGAATTTGCTTCAATTGACTCATCATATTATCATCCGAAAGACGCCGTCCACTGTTAGACGGAGGCCTCCCCCAATTTTCGCCACTTTGGCCGATTGTCAACCGCTCTCATCCATCGTTTGCCCGCCGCCCTTATAAGGTCGTCGATCCGACTTGAGAGAGGTCCGCCCACGTTCGTCTGCGCACGACTCATCTATTTAATTAATTATTTTTGATATCATCGACATTAGTTTAGATTCGTGATCCACCCTACGTACATTTATTGTCAGTGTATTGTGTATATCCATTAAGTAATTAAGGAAAAAACATTCCGAAGTTATTTATCGCGAGTTGTGGTAAAGAAAAAATCGTTTATAAGAGGATTTCCGTATACTTATAAATCTAGAAACGTTAAATCAAACGCACGTTGTCAATAAAAATATGTTATTATCAAGGTCGCAAATCCAATCATCATTAATAATAATAATAATAATAGGGCTGTTTTATGTTCTCGTGATAACGTAATCTTCGATGACTCAATTTAGAGGAATCTAAAGGGTCTATATCAACAGTTTGGTCAATTAAAACATAGAAACTCTTTACCAATCTTTTTATAATTTTGATTTGGCTCTTTTAAACGGAGCGTGAAAAATAAGGCAGCGTTTTGCACGCCTTTTGCGTCATAGCAAATGGAATAATGACCATGACTTGAGTAGAGTCATTTATTATGTTAAACATGATCAATGAATTTAAAATCTGATCTATTATATAACTTTGTGAATACTTATATTGTTAGTACTAGTATTGTTGTCATAACTTAATTTACAGAATTCTCCCAAACGCAACAGACAATAACATAAACCATGCGGGTGTAATGTATTACCGGACTTTGTTCGAAGAACTTATAAAGGCTAACATCACTCCTATAGTCACGCTATTTCATTGGGACATGCCTACACCGTTAATGGACCTCGGCGGTTGGGCTAACCCAAAAATTGTTGATTATTACGAGGACTATGCTCGGGTCGCGTTCAATCTGTATGGAGACATAATCAAAACATGGACTACAATGAACGAGCCTCATCAACATTGTTATAATGTAAGTAAATTAAATGACCATAATTCAAACCATGATGTATAGTTGTTTATAAAAATATTGTGGCAATAAATCACTCAATAGCCAGTATATTCACGAGACTCTAACAGAGACGACTATACTTGCAATTGGTTGCCAGCAGGACGTATTTCGAGAATGCATGCTGATAAATGGGCACTGGCCTCTACGCAATAGATGCCTGAGTAGATATGGACATCACGGAAAAGACAGTTCTAACGGTCGAAGGCCTAAGAATTGGGAAAATGACGCACTAGACAGAAAGCATGACAATACCGTCATTTTACCAATTCTTTGGCCTTCGACCTTCGATCTTTGTCCCGGCTGTCAAAAAGTCAATTAATATTCAAGTCAAGTAATTACAGAAACTATCATAAACACGAATTAAAACTAGTTTCCTTATACATACAAATAAATTGTAAAGTTATTGATGTAGAAAACGACAGTTTTTTAATGTTTTACGTAGATTTGTAAATAGCAGAAGGTAGAATGAATGAAATGGATAACTTAAGATAACTAAATTTTCGTCTGCCTCTCAGACCCTATCCCTATTTGGGATCGGGCTTCCTTGTTCGTAAATTCCACTGCACAAAATGAATGGCAACATCCATTTCCATAATATATAATAAGTTTTATAAATATCTTGGTGCCACATTGAACAGAACAAGTACATGATTGTTAAACCATGTTCCAGGGGTACGGCCATGCATATTTTGTTCCGGCACTTGTGTCACATGGTCTCGGCGAATATTTGTGTATTCACTACATCCTGCTTTCTCATGCACGTGTGTATAGAATGTATGAAAAGGAATTCCGGCCTTATCAGAAGGGTAAGTTTTACTTTCTTTAATGTACTTGGATTCGAAAATTAACTATTATTATGTATTTTCTTCGGCAGCTGGTGTCATAATTGTCGTATCTTATTTCATATGTATAGATTAAGATGTATCTATATCTATAGTATATAATACATTACATCGTCAATATACACCTTGCAAGAGATTGACGTACCTTTTACCTATTTCATAACAAAATTATGCGGAGAAACCCTCTAGAAATTTACATTGCAATTTCTATTCCATTTACACAATATTTTTGATAATAGATATTAATTATAAGTAGATTTTTGCTGCTGATATAAAGTGAAGACGGAAGGATTATTATATGAAGTTATATTTAATTCAAAATATAGCATATTTTAGTTTTAATCTTCGCAATGCTAATTTTCGTAGGTAAAGTTGGTATAACCTTAGACGCATTTTGGAGCGATCCAAAAGATCCTAATAAGGCCGAAGATATCGAAGCTGCCGAGACATATCTACAGATGCATGTAAGTTTTCTATTAATGTAATTGTATCAAGCAAAGCTCATGTAAATTGAAATATTTTAACATATTTTATGATTAAAACCTCAAAACCTCTTTATAAGCCATCTGCACAAAGTGATAATAGGATTTTGCAAACTTGTAATGCCTAACGCAAGCACAATTCAAATCCTACATTCTGATTGAACAATACTGATGATTGTCGGTTCAATACATTATTTTTCTTTATCAGCTGGATATTTATGCCCATCCAATATTCTCGGATATTGGCGACTATCCTATTTTCGTTCGTGAGCGAGTTAATAACATGAGTCTACAACAGGGATTCTCACGGTCACGCCTGCCATATTTTTCTGCTGAGGAGGTCAGTATGTCATTGTTACGAATGATTTATCTATATAAATATATATTATTATCGCTACAATCATATTTGCCAGACATGGTGTCAACGATAGTTATTTTTATATTTGTTTTATTGTTCGGTATTAACCGATATATTATTTTGATAAAAATATATCAGACATAAATCGCATAGATTTATTTATTCTTTAATTGGTTTACAGATTGATGCATTACGTGGAAGCTCAGATTTCTTCGGCCTGAATCATTACACCACTTTCATAATGTCTCCTTCTGAAATGGAAGAGGAATGGCTTATTCCATCTTTGGACCACGACACTGGTGTAAAAGTTGAACAAAATTTGTCCTGGCCTTTACCTGGACCTGAATGGTTGACGGTACGGTGAAATAATTCCTGCTCGCTATACTTAGGGATAATAATGCCGCAACTAGCAGAAAGAAAATAAGCAATAATCGCATCTCTAAGTTGTAACTTTAGATTCGTTTTTCCAAAAATTAGGCCGTTTATCTGCGGTTTAATTCCTTAGCAAAGCAGTATACTGTATTAAATGAATTTTATTAAAACCTTTAAAGTGTTAAAGAACTAAGACAACAACGTCTATAATAATAGTATAATATCTTATTATATAACCTTATCAAGAATTCTAGTAGTAAAAAGATTACTTTATCTGAACACCTTGCAGTTAGATAATGCAAATATTATCATGTTCCGATTACGATAACTATGATTCATTGTTCATGCTGAACGCTACGTATGGAGTAACCGGAATCGCATTACATTTATCCTTCCTGCGATGCATATTCTACAAAGTTCCTACTTATGAAAATAACAGTCGATAGCCTTAGTCGTAGCATTGAGCTGATACATTAATATGTTTTAATACAATTTGTTACTGTGTTCCATTTAAGTTTGCCATTGTCTAACTAACTGATAGCATGAAAATTGTCTTACAAAACTTATACCTCTTATTTTAACTATATCTTTTTGGTGTGACTTAATTAATTATAGATACATAAATAAATGTTTTATTATTATTATTATTATTATTACCTATAAGTTGTATAATACTAGTTAGTTAGTTGTTTCGTTAGTACAGTGTGAATACGTGAGACGATAAATATAAGTTTGATTCCTACAAGGAACAAAAAATCTATGAGGCTAATTCGCTTAATATTTATATAATTAAGTTAGTACGACTCCCTGCAATACAAAGCTTTTTTCTTAGTTTTCGTGATTTTGTATTATGCTTTCTTTTAGGTAAATCCTCCTGGATTTAGAAAATTGCTCAATTACATTCAAGTAAACTATAGAATGTTAAAGCAAATACCAATAATAGTGACGGAAAATGGAATGGGAGATAAAGGCCAAATTGATGACTATGAACGTATTTCCTACTTCAATGACTACCTCTACCAAGTGCTCCTGGCTATACATGAAGACAATTGCAATATCAAAGGATATTTCGCTTGGACACTAATGGATGACTTTGAGTGGTCAGATGGATATGTGTAAGTAAAACTGAAAGATTATGATGCACTATTTAGTCAATTATTCATTTTTGTTCTAACCAATACAGAAACAAATTACCCTTACTTTTTATACTTTTGGGTCAGTTTTTTTTGATAATACAAAAAAGCCGGTCAAGTGCGAGTCAAACAATTCTATTTCATCAGACTTAGAGTCTTTTGTCAAATATTTACTTATTTATTGAAAAAGTATTTAAATACTTATATTATCGTCTACCTTTACATTTCTTTACGTATTTTATAGTTTATAAAGTCTAGTAGCGTAAATGAGTACCAATATTACATCATATATAACTGGTTCTAATAAGAACAATGCAACTTGTTCGGAGGTAGTTTAATTGATTATGTCTGACTACTGACCGTGACATAGTTTGGTTAATTTATTACCTGCTACTTTACTGCATGTATGTAATAAGTTAATAGTACATTAACTATAACACCGTGTACATTATTAGGATCGTCTTTGATATAACATGTCTATTAAATTATAATTATTCATTTACGTTCGTAATATTTTTTATTGTCTATTTTTCTATTATGAAAACTGGGGCAAAGAACGCGTTAGTTATTTTTGCTCATTATATTAATTTAATCTTCACATTAAATAATTTAACGATAATATAACTACATTGATCAAATTTGAAAAAACAGTGAATGAAACCATCCTTTATTTTCTAACCAATTTGTAGTATTTATATTTATTATTTTATCTATGAATGAAAAATAAGGATAATAGTGTTTTCATCAGTATTTTTGTATACTAACTTTATTAAAGCTTTCGACGAGAAACTTTCTCAAAATTCGCATGTCGGCCCGGTTATACCAGTCTAAGTAAAATGCTAGGGAAGGCTTGACTTACAGGTCTAGTAGTAGACGTTGTATGGTCGTGTTAATCTTTAACTATTTTGTATGGATTTTACAGAATTGTATATTTAAGACTTATTGAGTCGACAAATTTGACATATTTATATATTAAGTTTGGTTAAATAGATTTAAAATACTAGCGACTTTGACCTGACATATTTTGTTTTGTTAATTTTACATTCGGTATATTTTATAGTGTAATATTAGGAAAAATACAATGCAAGTGTAAAGTTTTATTAAATTTTTCCTGATTTAAACAGGCTATAGGTAATATTATGATTTTTTACCAATGAATCGATAATAAGTTAATTTTAACATCATTAACGCCATTAATTAAATCTTACTTCTTTAAATATTACCATTTTACACTGTCAATGTTACTTCCTTATGTATAATTTGTACATAATTTTATTTCCTTATATATCCTTCGTTTTTATTGGCAATATTTTACATATTGATAACCTATTTATGTATATAAAAATGGGCTCTTAATCGTTGGGAGATTCCATCTATTCTGGTTTTTCTTAATATATGAAAGATGTATTTAAATCACATAACATATCAATAGGATAAACCCATTGTTTCCAACTGCAAAGTATAGGTAAGATTAGGTTACATGGGTAATGCCGAACTTATAACTCATGGCTTCAGCATGAATGGGCCGGGAAAATACTACTCTCTCATAGAAGATTAACGTAAGAGTAGTAGTATCTGTATTACTGCGTTTCGTTCGGTGTGTAAGAGCGCAGGAGGTCCAGTTTCCCCTTTTCATCTTTCCCTTCTCCTACCCCATTCCCAGCCACCATAATGGAGGCCACCATACCAGCAGTTTAAGACGATGACTTTTGGTATGGTGGCCACCACTTCTGGATTCCACTGACTGTTTACCATTAGGCGGGGTGGACTCACTTTGGTAGGCTAATATAAAAAAAAAAAACATATTTCTATACTTACTAATATTATAAGTACGAATGTAACTCTGTCTGTATATGTGTTACGCTTTCACGCCTAAGCCACTTAACCGATTTTAATGAAATTTGGTATGGAGATAGAATAGATCTTGGGGCAAATGGCTTGAAATAGAGGATAAAAGTTTGAATGAAAAATGCGATAACCGATAGCCACGCGCGCGGAGTTGCGAGCAACAGGTAGTACTCAATAAATTAGATCTAGATTTTGCCTTTTTGCGCCATAATAAACTTGTACTTGTTGTTAGCATTACTATTGGTAGTAACTAATGGAGTATTAAAATCAGCATATTCGCTTGATTATTGTACCTACCAATTTTTAAGCTTTACAAATTGATCATTACTCTTCTTAGTGCAATTCTTTGAATATTTCTCTGTCCTATGCTAAATATTTACATTACTATGTTGTAACCTTCGCATAACCATAAATATCCATAGTTTGTCATACCAACAATTCTGACGTGTTCAAATCATCATTTAAATAATTTATTTTTGTTTTCAGATCGAAGTTCGGCCTTTACAAAGTCGACTTTAAAAGTCCCAACAGAACTCGTACGCCGAAGCTATCAGTGACGAGTTACAGAAACATTGTGCGCACACGACGGATTGACTTCAATTTTCTCAAGCCGCCCTTGAATAGATTGTATGAGTCCAATCATATTTTATAATGTAAATAAACTTTTATTTTAGGTAAATCATAATTTATAAATATAATTAAAATAGTTATGGTCGTTTTATTTTAAATTGTCAGGAAAAAACACAGGTGGACGTTAAATCATAAAATTATAGGTACCTATATAATCGTTTATGATCTAGCTTGTAGTCAAAAGATTTTATTGTGCAAAAAAAATGTTTAAATATTTTTCCTTTTATTTCTTCACCTCAGTCTGATATTTAGGACGACATGGACATTCTCACCGAAATTTCTATTTCTACTAACATTTTGTAAGACACTTCTTTTTCTAACCAAATATTATAGTAGATATCTTCTTTCAAAAAGTTTTCACGAAATTACTTTATTCTACAAGCTATTTGCTTAAATGTATTTTTTTAAAGAAAATAGCACATATACACACATACCACCTATTCTTATACCGCATACGGAAAACGCTATAACTACCTATAAAACAACATCTCGTGTACTGCCAGTATAGCCCTACGCTAGAAAGGGCTTATTAAAGCTAAATTGAGCAAGAAACCTCTCTTATCTCTCTTGAGATAAATCTTGCTGGGCTGCACTAAACGCCTTTAGCTCGCGTATACGGATAAAATTTCTTGACAGCATAATAATACCATTAAAGCAAGCAGCACGATTTTTTTTTGTTTTTGATTTTCATATTACAAAGTATATTGGTGGACTTAATGCCTAAGGCATTCTCTATCAGTCAACCATTACAGGTTATGCATAGAATAACAAAATAGGTGTAACTGAAGACAGAGTGAGTAGATTATTACAAGAAGTTACAATACTAAATAGACATACATACAAATACATATCCTTACATTCAAAAATATACCTACATAAACATTAAAATATACCTACACTAGCTGTGCCCGCGACTTCGTCCGCCTGGAATAGTGATTTTGGGCAACATTTTTTGGATATATCTTTTGGTTTGCTTTGAATTATAAACATCTTCGTTAAGGTGAATAAGAAAAATCTTTACAGTAAATGCTTCTCTATATACGATATTAGACGTATAGCCATCGGGGATCAAAGCCATACAGACTGCTAGGATTACTTACACGTGACAAATCCACATAAAGCTGACCATGCGAAAAACAGCTAATATTTAGATCCAAACTCACAACATTTAGTGTCTGACCTTAGGCTTTATTAATTGTCATCGCGAAACATAGGCTCACTGGAAAGTGAACTCGTTTAAAACTAAACGGGAAATTGTTTGGAATGAGAGGAATCCGAGGAATAAAAACGCTATAAGGTTTTTTTTTATATATTAGCTTGCCAAAGTGACTCTACTCTGCCTGATGGTAAGCAGTCAGTGGAATCCAGAAGTGGTGGACACCATTCCAAAAGCCAAACTACTGGTATGGTGGCCTCCACTATGGTGGCTTAGTGAAATGCTTTTTCACGCCCCGCTTTAAAGACCCAGGATCAAAGTTAGATGGAAACTCATGCGCTGGCAAAGAGTTATAGGCTTTAATTGAGCGACAAAGGTATGAAGTGCTCAACCGTTTGGTTCGAGACCCTTTAGATTGCACTGTGAAAGAGTAGCACTTCAGTCCCGCACGTGTCGTTCTGGATAAAAAGGTAGGATTAATTTAAAGAGCTCTTGAGAAGACTCTCCGTGGTAAAGGCTATAGAAGACGGCCATTAAGGAGGCGATATCTCTTCGCAGCTGTAAAGGCTCAAGTGGCCTCCGGGCTTCCGATGATACGGACTGCTGGCAAAGGGCCCCCGTACTCTCTCGAAAATGGTCGCCGGGTCCCACTATCCGGTCACCAACCTGCACGATGAACCACTCCGGGATTATGCGCAACCTGGTGGAGCAGCATCTTAGGGAGGTAATTTTTTTCTTTTTACTACTATGTGACTCCACCCCGCCTGATGGTAAGCAGTCAGTGGAATCCAGAAGTGGTGGCCACCATACCAAAAGCCATCGTTTTAAACTGCTGGTATGGTGGCCTCCACTATAGCTGCTGGGAATGGGGTTAGGGGAGTGAGGGAAGTGAGGAAAGAGGAAAGGGGAAATTGGGCCCCCGGCACTCTCACTCACCGAACAAAACGCAGTAGTACGAATACTACTACTCTTACGTCGATCTTCTATGAGAGGGTAGTACTTCCCCGGACGACCCGGCCCATTGAAGATAAATCCATGGGTAGAAGCGTTCAGGCGTTTTGAAGACAAAAAGCAATAGATTTTTTATTTTATTTTCATCATTATTTTTATTACACTGCAATTAAAACTTCTGGTTGATGCTTAAATAATGATGAAAATAAAAAAAAATTGATAACTCTACAATATAACATATATAATAAATATAACACCGCGGTCTTGGAATTTATTTTTAGTTGGCGAGACCGACAGTAATACGCACCTGCGCAGATTTTAGACGTCAAACTGCAGTAATGTGTAAAGACAAAACGAATAAAGCGCAATATGGCGCAAGCACTATTTTTAAAGAATATCGCTCAATGAATACATTTTTGAAAAATATAAAGCTAATAATGTAAAATTATTTTAAATTGCTAAAATAAAAGTTATAAGAGAAAATAATTCTTTCTTTTTTTGAATAACTCTTAATCGATTCGTCTCATGAACCCACATTCTGCAAAAAAACTGATCATTAAGGTTAAAATAATCCAATCCTATGGTGTTCTGTGTGTGATGTAATACTTTCCGTTTGTTGCCCGTGGTACTACTAGTAGTATTGTAGTACCACGGGCAAAATTTTCTTCCCGTACTGCTTGGTAGCAGTCTAGTAATGTTAACCCCGCTTGACTACTTCGTTTTTAATACAGAGTAGTGTCTGCTTTTAATTTCATATTCAAAAAGTTTTTAATCAAAAGAGTCAACTAATATTGCTTAGACAGATAACCTAAACAAAATGAATATAATTATTGCTATATGCTATACCTAATACGAATTCAAATATTAAAAAATAATTAATCAATATGTTTTAAACTAATTAATTTATTCCTCCTTTATTACAGCTTAATGTCTACATTTGTTTTCATATAGAATAAATACATCTGTCTGTAAGTGAATATAATTTTATTTGGGATTCAGTTAGTTATAGTTTTCACAATGTGGCATGTGAAGAGTACAAGCGTTGTTATTGAAATAGTGATTTTAATAATATTACTGAGGTAAGTCAATATTAAATACGATCGCTTAAATGATTTATGAACTTTACTTTAATTTTTAAAATTATTTGGTTGGTGGTGATGTGTAGTATGAACACAAAAATCTCGATTACGATCCCTGAGTAAAGTAGTAATTCTTTATGACAACCTAACAGTGTATTAGTCTCGAGTCTGGAATTGTACCCGTAATTTTTCACACACTCACCCTCTGTTACTTTTTTTAAGCATACAGCACGTCAAAAATGAGTGTAATATACCTCTGCCTACTCATTCAGGAGAAAAAGACGTACTTTAATAATTTGAGTCGGATAATGTAATGTGTGTTTTGTTTTTTTTAAATACCTCTATAGGTCCTAAGGATCAAAGTTCTGTACCTTAACTGCCATAAGGTGAGATTTTAAAGGTCATTTTCATTAAGAATTAACCTGTTTTTACAATAATTTAACTTTCAATTAGTTTACTTTTACTCTTTGGCTCAGTTTGCTGAAATTAGCTGATGGGAAATATGTTGAAAGAGACAATCTAATCAAAAATTATAGCTTTCCTGATGACTTTGTATTTGGAGTGTCAACGGCTGCATTTCAAACAGAAGGAGCTTGGAACGAGGAAGGTAATTATTTGGCGCTGTAGGTACTAAGATATATAGATAGATTTTTCTAGAATCGGCAAGTAAGCAGTCCATCCGATAGTGTAGTAACCGCCACTGATATGTCACAGAAACTCCAAGCCGACTCAACAGAGACGGCTATTACTAACGACCAAAAAAAGGAGAAAGCTGTGCTTGCAGCTAAAAGCCTATTGAACATTAAAATGTTCTTACTAGGTACGATTGATTTTGTAGTGAAGAGCCTAACGGGATTATAGTATTAAGCGGAACATAACCTAGAAAGAATATATGTTCTTAACCATACGTCTTTTGCGTGAATTAGTTAATTAATACTATTTTCATAAGCTGCCCAGCCTAAATTTACCAGTACTTTTTTTTATTTCACTGAACTGAACTCATAAAAATTAAAAATAATTATAGGCTCTTAGAATAATAGGTAGGTACACAACGGTTTAGTATTATTTGACAAGTATGTTGCAATCAGCTTGTACAAGATCAACAATAAAATTCAAAAACAATGACAATATTATATCAGACTAGCTACGCCCCACGGCTACTTCCACGTCTAAAATGGCTTTTGTCTCTCTCGGAAACCGAACCGATTTTCAAGATTATAATAGGCTATATCCGACTCCGACATCAAGTCTATCTACATACTAATTTTCATCGAAATCGGTTCAACCGCTTAGGCGCTGAGTGGTAACATACACACACATACCTTACACACAAACTTTCACTATCTATAATATTATTAGAGTGTATATTTCAAGTGTCCTATAATTAAAGTTTATATTTAATCCTCTTAATCAAATAAAAGAAAGGAAAAAAGAATGAATCCACGTTGTTTACAAAATGAACACGTATCAAAATCTGTGTTCACGGATTAATGATAATAATATTTTATTGCACTTAACACATTGTTCAATTAAAAACAACATCATAAATCATCGTCATGTTATGGATATAATAACATGACCTTCAACTACAGAAAAACATAACAATTACTTTGTTACTACTACCATAATAATATAGGTACCTTACATTCCATTAAAACAACTTAATAAAATGTTAATTTATTTGTAAATAAATTGTTAACATGTTTTTTAAAGAATTATTTTTATTTTTGTGAATTGCTTTGTTGATGTTGGATGCTGAGTAAGACGCAGCAACACCACCATTCATCTTCTAAAATTTATGACAATCTTGGTGCCGGCATGCGGCATTCGATGTCAGAATGCACAAATACTACTAAACTTCGATTTTAAACTGCGTTTGACACTGTGGTCAGTGCTGTATCGTCTTAGCACTTTAAGGCGCTATTAATAGTAATTCTGATTTAGATGTATGCACTTTGCAATTGTGATGCAGCTTGGTGCCTATAACTGTCAAAAAACACCACATACCACGTTTTGCTATTAGGACCTGCTATTGTAGTGGCAAGAAGTTTTAAATTAATATTTTAATATTATTTTATTATACTATTATAAATAATTAGAAGCAATATTTTACAAGACATATTTATTTTCTAATTGCTTTCTAATCTAAATAAAATTAAGTTATGTTATTTGATTTTAAATTTTTGTTTTTATCTGAGTTTAAAGATTTTTGTGAATTGTGTCCTAATATAATGATGATGTGTCTGAATATAGAACATAAATAATTAATGATAAAAATCCCAAAAGTATCCCTTAGTTATTTCGGTTACGCGCAACCGCTTCCGTTATAAATGCCCGCGCACCCGCTTGAAGTCAAAGTCAAAGTCAAAGAATTTATTTCATTTTGATCATAAAGTATGATGCTTATAAAAAGTCAACATGACATGAAGTCAGCCAATTGACCTACAGCCAGTTCGCTGACGAGGTAGAGCTGTGAGAAGAACTGGCAAGAAACTAAACGCCACTTTTTCCAATCGCCAGATAATTACAGTTATTTGTATGAGTTACAATTTAAACATTCAACGCAACCAAAGAACCATACAAAGTAAATTATTACAAATTAACGAATTAATATAATTACTAAGATTAAAGAAAGAAAAGAGAGGATTTCAATTATTTAGTTTCATCTAGTATGGTAATTTGACTACCTACGTATTTAAGTTAAACTGGTTTGCACGACAAGGTAATACTGGATTGAATATTAAATGTATTCCATACCAAGATTGACCAGTCAAGAAGATTAATGAAATCTGTTGTTTATGTTAAATATTAATATTTAACTCTTTTTAAATTCTTTTCAATTAAGTAGTTTAGTTTTACTGTTTGCCCTGTAGAAATTCACTGTAATTCTTAAAACATTTGTATATTTGGAACTTTGCAAGAATGCATTATATTTTGCACAAAAGCAATAGATTCCCGCATGCTGAAACAAATTATGTAATGTTCTAGGGACCTAATATAGTTGTGTTCTGTGTATGCTTATTTTCAATGTATCTTAAACCAGCGTGTGAGCTATATAAGTCACAAGAACTTTTGTACTTATTTCAGGACAAGGAGAACAAGTTTGGGATACGTATCTTCATGAACACCCTGACTTTACTAGCGATTATTCTAATAGTGATGTTGCAACTGATTCTTACTACAAATATAAAGATGACATTAACATGATCAAAAATTTAGGCGTTCATTTTTACCGCACATACATTTCTTGGTCACGGTAAGAAGTTAATTTTTTTTATACGACTAAGGTGACAAACAAGCATACGGCCCACCTGATGGTAAGCAGTTACCCGTTGCCTATGGACGCTTTCAACACCAGGATCATCACTAGTGCGTTGTCGACCCCGTTAAAAACCTATTAACTCCTAAATGAAAGAAAAGCTTGTAAGACGCCAATTAAATTTAAAAATAACATAAATATTGCGATAGGATTGTCCATTGTAACTACCTAATTTTGTGTTGTCCTGTTATTTGTTTCTGTAATATGTGGTAAATGAAGAATAATTTATTTCAAATGTCTATTATAAAGTAATAAGTTTATTTTGATACAAATATAGGAAATAAAATTACATGCATTATATCAATTTTAACAGTATTCTTCCAAATGGAACGGATCATAATATAAATATGGAGGGAGTCGTATATTATCGTCAATTTTTCAAAGACCTGCTTGAGGCCAATATTGTGCCTATCATCACCTTATACCACTGGGATTTGCCTACAGCCTTCGTGGAATTTGGTGGTTGGACTAACAGCAGAATGGTTGATTACTTTGAAGATTATTCTCGGCTAGTTTTTCAACTTTTTGGTGATTTAATTAGAAATTGGATCACAATTAATGAAATTCACCATCATTGCTCTACTGTAAGTATATAAACTGCAATATTGTTAGCAATTTTAAATTCTCTAAATATTTAACAAATTTTATGTTTTTTACAAAGATTACAAATATCTTCATATTCCATTCACGAATCTTTTATGCATATTACATTTTATAGAGTTATGGTAGTGATTCTATCCCACCAGCAATTTCGTCGCCCGGCGTAGGCGTGTATCTTTGTTTTCACTACATGTTGCTGGCACACGCCCGAGCTTATCACTTGTATGAGAAGCATTTCCGGCCTTTCCAAAAAGGTATATAAAGGTATAATTTCAAGTATTCATTAATATTTTAATGATATAAGCTCAATACTAAAACTTAACATATAAATAGGAATTATTCCGAAACTTTCTTTCTATAAAGACCAAAACATGTTTTATGTAACATGGCGCAGATATATTCTTTTTCAACTGTGCCGAATTGCTGCAGCAGCGCAGTCTGTTTAAACTTATAAAAATTCAGTATTCAATGATTTGCATGGTTTAAACGATACAAATCATTGAATACTGAATTTGTATGGTTTAAACCATACAAATTATAGAATATTAAATTCAGACACAGAGTTTTTTCTTAAATAAAAAATACATGTTTGTGAGTTATTTCTAAATTAAAATTACATACATGTGTGAATTAACACTTATGAAAGTTAAAAATTACAAAATGACAGCCAATTTACCTGCAGCCAGTCTGCTGACAATGCAGTTAAGTAAAGCGACTATTAAAATTATAAGATTTTTATTTTTATTAGATACGATGTCGATATTCATGGATTGTGAAAAAAAGTAGTAGGTTACAATGTCTTTTAATTAATTTTAGGAGCAGTTGGTATAATTATTGATGCCAATTGGGTCGCACCCAAAAATCCAGATTCAATAAAAGATCAAGAAGCTGCTGATCATTATCTTCAAATGCATGTAAGTACAAGTGCAGTGTTATACAAAGCCACTGTGCTTTATTCTGTCTGTTTATCCTTTACTGTTTTATAAACCACGCAACAGATTTTGGCAAAGTTTTCACTATAGTTTATATTGTAAGTTTTATTTTATAATAGCTTACCGCAGCGCGGTTTCCTGCATCTTTGCTTAGTGCTCCACTCCCGTCGCTAGCAGCGTGATGTTACATAAACTATAACCTTCCTCAAGAACTGTGCTATCATACGTAAAAATAATTATTCAAACCCGACTGGTAATTCCATAAATTAGCGCGTTCAAACAAACTTATCTGCTTTATAGAATAGCATAGAGTATTGATTTATTTTTCATTTCTTTTGTGATGCTTATGATTTCATAATTAACAGGTGGGATTGATTGCACACCCTATATTCTCCATGTTTGGCGATTATCCAGCATCAGTCCGAAACACAGTTGATAACATGAGCTACTTTCAAGGCTATTCAAGATCACGTCTACCATTCTTCACATCAGAGGAGGTAGCTTAACCAATTAACGTGCAAATTAACGTATAACAATAATTGCAAATATTTGATTTGACGCTCAGCATAAGTACGTTAGCTTCAATAATGTACCTAGCAAGTAAAATGCGGTTAATAAATCTGTCTTTGGAGGAATGAAAGCGAAACGCGGTGGCCATTTTTTTATATAGTGACGAAGTATAAACGCCCCAGCGCCGCCTAGCAACGCGGACACATGCTAAAAACATACTTAAACTTAATATTTTAAATGAGAGTTATGATGAGGAAAGCGTATTATTATTACAACATCTTTTCAGGTCTCTGCTTTACGAGGAAGTGCCGATTTTCTAGGTTTAAGTCATTACTCAACTTCATTGGCATCTCATGCTGCGACTGACAAAGAATGGACAGTGCCCTCTTTGGATCATGACACTGGAGTGATAGTTGAACAAAATTCTTCTTGTTCTAGACCTGGGGTATCTTGGTTATCGGTACTTGTTTGAATTTAATTTTGAAAACATCATAATTAATCATCATCTATGATACCTACATTTTATGTAATTGGCATCATTTATCATGTAATAGACGATTTGATTAATTTTGGAAAACAGTTTTATATCATTGTCAGTACACTACATTAATATTTCTAAAATATTTACTGTTTTTATAATACAAAAACCATGTTGAAGTTTGAATTTACTAAAACGCGCCAAAAGCATTGTTTCTGTAATGGCGAAAGTCAAACGTCACGCATTGGTATTAACCTTTATATTTGTTCCGTGGTATGAACAGTGTAGTTGAAGTGTATGTTACTTGCGTGTGACGTGGTCGTAATTGCAACTAATAACAGATCGTTCACGTACCAGATACAATTTCTGTGAAATAAGTGAAATATATTTTTTAGGCTATTTTCTTTATGAATCACCACAATTAGTAGAATATTTTTAATGTTGTCAAATAGCCTATTATCTGCTTGGATATTTCACAGGACGACTGACGACTGTATAACGTCATAATTTCTCGAATTCAATATTTATTAGACTTCTTTTGTTTAAAAAATATGTGTTTAAAATAAATAGTGTATTTTTAAAGTGTTTAATAGTTCTTCTAAGCTTTGTCATCTTTTTCAAATTAAAGGTCTATCCTCCTGGCTTTCGCAAAGTTATCAACTGGCTTACAGACAACTATGGCAGAGAAATACCATTAATAGTAATGGGAAATGGAATAAGTGACCGCACCGAACATGAAGACTGCGATCGAGTGTCCTATATGAACAACCACTTATATCAGCTGTTACTCTCTATTCATGAAGATGGATGTAATGTTAAGGGGTATTTTGCTTGGAGTGTAATGGATAATTTCGAATGGAATGATGAATTTATGTAAATGATTTGAGTATAATTTTAAATACATTATTAATTACATAATGAACTTATTCACTACCTGACGTAGGCCTTTCCCAGGAGGATGTGCTTGCTATACTCCTCACGCTTGACAGGCGAACTGATAAAATTGAAAATGTTGCTGACATTTCTTCTAAGTCTGTTCTTACGTTGCCTATTAGTAGATAAAGAGTAATATCTTTTTCATACATTTGCTGATTAATTAAGTAATTTATTTCAGTAGGAAATTTGGTTTATACCACGTCGACTTCAGCAGTACAAATCGAACACGGACGCCAAAACTTTCTGCGGAGAACTATGCGAATATTGTGCGAACACGTCATATCGACTTTGATTTATTTAAACATCGATGTAATCACAGTCGTTCTATAAATTAGTTATATTTAAAAATTATTTTATTTATAAATAAGTTTTAGCAAAAGTACCTATTTAAAAATGCATATAATATTTATAATTATATAGACGTTCTGTGTAAAATGTTTTATCAGATTAACTTTTTAAATCTAAAACCTTTTATTATTAAACATCGGTTATCGTATTTTTTGTTCATCCTCTATTTCCCCAATAAAATATAACCTACTTTGTTCCCCAAGGTCTATACCAAATTTCATCAAAATTTGTTTAGTGATTTAGTCAAGTGATGTAAGCGTAACGGGCTGTTCTACTGATCCCTACCAGTTGTCCCACCCGGTGCGGACAAGAGGACAAATAGAGTTACTTTTGCATTTGTGATATTAGTATGGATATGTGTGGTAAAATACAACACAATAACACCTACCTATATACCTTATTTTATAATTATTACTCGTATAAGACCGAGTCAAGAATTGCTTGTCTAAGAAATCGTTTGCCCGTTAAAGATTTTCTTCCAATTTTAAGCCAACAAAATTGTATTGACCCTGGATCTAGCTATACCTGCATAGAATTTTTGTTTGAACTGGCCACACTACTCTTCATCGATTTTTACGAATACGATTGTAAACTAAAACAATGATAACTTTATTGTTACGAGCTTTTATGAAATGCTTCTATAAATTCTTGTTGTATTCTCGTCCCGTTCTCTAGGTATAAAAGAAAATTTTTGCAATCGCTTTAAACAAATTCATGTTTTATCGTATTATAAGTATTAAGCCTGTTGTAAATTAAGCAAATTTAGACTTCCATGCGTAACAGTTTTTATAAAATGTTGGTGTGAAAACCAACCACCGAACAACTAGATGAATTTTCTGTTGTTTTAGCAACGCCTAACATTGTAGACAGGTCTGTTACCGTCAGGCCTCATTTGTAGTTTCAATTACATTTTGGTCTGTGTTTCCAGGACAGTGATTCAAACTATTACCTAAGTAAATACATTACCTGAGCTGTAACTTCTACTTACACTAACCTAGTGTCCTTAAACTATCTCAATGTTTAAGAATTAGGTCACGGCTATTGGTTCAAACTTAATTGAACCAATAATACCTACGTCGGACAATAACCTAAAGCTAAATATTTCGTCACAATCGGTCGGCCTTAGTAGAAACAGGCTTCTAGGAACTTTTAGTATGGCAATACTCTTGTTTGTAATGTATGTAGGATAATGTATTCAAAACTGCAAATTGTTTTAAACAAACCATATGGTGTAGTATTTTGTAATTAACGGAAATATATTTTTAATATCTATAAAATGCAAATTTTAAATGAAAAATTTTCCAAGTCACAAAATCTAATTGAATCTTTTACAGTTGTATACACATAGAGATATCTAAACTATACAAAAAGACTGGACACAAGTTATATAAGTGCAGTACAAGGTAGGTAATTACTTAAGAACAAAAAGCTTTACAAAATCAACCAGTCAAACAACCCGACATAAAGATTTGTGGAGAGTATGACGACAAAATACTTTAGTTTGTGAGCACAAGACGTTGAGTCTAGGAATAACAAGCCTTCTGGGACTTCTATATATTGAAAACCTTAAGCATCCAGGCACATCATAAATCTTGGCGACATATTTGTCCCTGTAACGGACGACTATTTCAAGATACCTATTAGTCAAAGTGCTTAAAATGAGATATGATAAGACTGCAAAGCCCAATAAACCAGCCTTCAAATTTATATCTCTGGGTTGGGTATTAAAAGCCTAGTTTTAATTATTATTTGACAACAAACACTTATGTACTAAGAATTTATATAAACATTTTGTAATACTAAACAGGTTATTAACGATAGTAGCTCTCGTTATCGTTAAATTAATATGCAAAATTTAATATTATTTGTTTAAATTACTCGAGTAGAGGCTTTGACCTACTTTCATATAGAATGTAATTACTTAAGACATAGTTTTTCAAAGTAATGTTTATCTTGAATTTATAACGAAATATATCACACTCAAACTTGCAGTGTTCTGATCTACTAAGAATAGACCCAAACATAAGAATAAAATAAGTATATGAAATAAAATTGGATATAATGCTAGAAGAAACATGAGCTGATCTAATGATATAATGCGGCAATAGGAATCACTACTCTACTAACTTAAATGTTATGACTTCAATCTTGTGTAGGGTGGAGATGCCCATAACTTCCTAGCGAACCTGATCGAATACGAGCTTGAAGTCCTAAAATATATCTTGCTGTGCAGTACCTCTCTTCATTACAGGTATATCCAAAGATTTATGAATAGACATGTGTGTATACGCATTCAATATCGATTCCAATAAACCCGAAGGGAACTAGAGAATTTTTGTTCCAAATGATAAATTATATAATAAACAATACACAGACAAGTTGATTTATTAGTTGTTTCTCGTCTTCCGGATCAATTTCTATTTTCTCATTTATATAATATTTACGGAGAACTTGACCTCTGGGAGGTACTTGTGTGCGTTCATATAGGAAACATTGAGACAAAAGATCGATCAACGGTAACCACTGTAATTTTTTGTTTCTTTAGCGATTGTATTACACTAGGAAATCAAATTATAAACAACAGACTAAAAATATTCCATGTATGTTTTGTCTTGTGATGGTCCTCTGGATATTTAACGGACTTTAAGTGCTCTTAGGAAATAAACTATATTGGCAGCACTTTTTTTTTGGTGTACTAACCGTTTTATTTGAAGTAAAATAAATAAATAAATCACTCAGCCTCAGGCACAACCTCAGTTCTGGTTCGTCTACATAAGGTTTTCAGGTGCAATACTATTTTGATTTTCTTCCATTAGAACGAAATAATTAAATAAGTTTTATAGAGTAAAGTTATATTTTTGAGAAATAGTAGGCTCAGGACTTGGTTTTATTTTTTTTATTTATTAATTTCATTAACAATTTTTTACAATTGTGTTTGAACATATCAAATCAAAATAACAACTAAAAGTAATTAATAATAATAATACAAATTAATTATGAACATGTCAAACCTCACAACACAATTACATGTCAATATTAATAAAATTCCAAAATCATCGAGTCAATATAAATACAAACATACAAACTAAATGTCCCATTCAAGAATAAATAATAATGAAATAGAATTATATAATGAAAAGATTTAAATTAAAATAAGTTATTGCATGTCAAAAGTTATTAAAATACAAAAAAAAAGCACTAAAAGATTAAATTAAATTTAAATTAAGTAGGTATAGTTTGTATGTATAGGTTGAATATGTTCAATGACGATCGTCTGCAAAATATCTAAGACTTACTCAATTTGGGTCACAGTGGCAAAAACACTTTCATCAAGCGATGCCCCGATATTTGGTTTCAGATTGCGATCTATTTTTAATTTGCAAAGGCAGTCTATGTCTGGTTGGTTGAATAGAAAATGTGAACCTTAGAATAGTTGACCTAAACTAAAACTTTCTGTTTATTCCGTTATAAAAGTATCTTCGACTTGGTAGAACGAATAAAAGTTTGTTGGCTTGTTTGTCGGTATGCCGCTAAAATATTTGTTTTATACATTTTACTTAAACAAAATAGTCACATAGAAGTTAAATTGTCCATAAGTTTCGAATTTTACTTATCTAACTTTGTATTTTCTTGTACTTAGTTTAAACTTAAACTTGGTACAGTCATATATATCGACAACTATTTGCAAGAAAATGCAAATGAATTGAGTGACCAGATTATGTTACCTAATTTAGAAGCAAATAAACACGGACCATTGCATTTGGTTCAAGGCAAGATCCTTGTTTCGAGAAAATCTTGCCAGTTATTGTTTTAATTTAAAAAAAAAATTAAAAATGATTATGTGTTAATGATGGGTGTTTAGGAAAATTTTTCTAAAATAGCATCGACGAGGTGGTAGCACTGACTAATTAGGTCTAGCTATCAATCGCTTTTTGCAAGTTAACCCCTGATAGGTCCAATGTAAAAGTGAAAGTTGAAGTGGCGCCAACTGGTGGTGACAATTTTCCTAAACACTCCCATTGAATTAGGTACCTAAAGGTATATTTGTCTCAGTAGTGTAGTACATACGACTGCAGCCGTTCAAAATTTATTGCATATCATTTCTTCTTTGTTTAGGTATATACATAAATAGTTTTATATTTCTCACTACAGATGTTGGGCTGTTATGCAAATCCTGTGAAAATATTTGTTCCCGACATTGTCGCTGCATTTTTATTATTTCTTCGCCAACCTTTTTCTATTTTGCTCGGAAATCAGATTTTTTTTAACATTTGCTGCTTTGTCAGTGTGCACCGTATTTTATTTCTGCTACCTTACTTAGCTTTTGTAATATAACATAATTATTATATAATATAACAATAGTTTTCATGTAGGTATTTTGTCAGAGTAAACTTTGAATGCAGTCTAATGTAACATTTGGCTTTGTAACTTTTGGCAAATACCTCGTCTGTCGTAGATCTGACTTCGGCACACAGCACAAACGTTAGCCTACAAATTCTACACTTGAATATAAACAAAATTTCACTTTTTTCTCGAACTAGCGTGATGAATTTGATACACCTACCAAAAACTAAAATCGTGCTCCGTAGTCACAAACTACTTGCATACTTGCATTGTAGTTTGTGTGTTATTATAGTTATTGTATTACAGTAGCCGCAATTGTTCGACACTGAGCAATAGTAAGTTTAACTACGTAACGTGTAGTGTTTTACTGTAGTATCTCGCTGCACACGATGTAGGCGTGCGAGGGCGTCATCGACGCGAGGATCGTAGCCGCCAGTTGAACATGTTCTCAGTATGGGATACCACGCGCTTTGTCCTCCAAAATAAACAGCGTCGAAACTCGTGGTCATACGTTTCTCATCAGGCCATCTTTCTTTATGTGTGGCAAAACAATATACATTGCAGTGGAAGTATCAAATTTATAATATTATTTTGCGTCCTTTTTAGGTTTGCTAAGTTGACTACAAAAATAAATGTATAGTAATGTATGTTTAGTATGCTTATACATAAAGTTATTGCTGCCACCCAATATCGATAATAAATTAAACATTAAAGGCATTGTGAAGTAAGTATTATAATGCTTATAATTACGTAATTACGGAGGTATTTTTAGCTAAGCGCTTTAGGAGCGAAGTAATTAATTTCTGTCGTATTGTTGGCGGTTGTAAATACTGTTTACTATTGACTTCAAAATAAAGCATCTGTCAACAAAAGCTTTGTTTACAGGAAAATCAAATCAATAATTAATATAACAATAATATAATAATATTCAGGCTCAAGGAACCCGTAATACTTTAGTGGAGGACGTCTTTCAGTAATGACAATAACATCACCTACATCAGTAAGTTTTTGCATCCATCACTTACGTTTCGCCAAGCGTCGCACTTATTGCACGCTTGATATGCGAGCTGATACTTAGTGACTATAGTATTACCACAGAACGCTGTGTTGCCTGTATTTTGATGGATTTCTAAAAACTTTTCATGTGAAAGTTGCCTGCTATCATTCGGTTGATGGTAAAATACATACCTACCTAACACTTCTAAGTTGTGATTTCTAGTAGATGACGAGGACGTAATTTTTCTGTCTTCATTATCCATACAATCAGTTTTACTTATTTTAGCCAGCTGCACATCTAATAATAGGTATATGGTAATTGCCACTTATGAACCATTCTGTCAACATTTAATTTCGTAGACATAATGTTGAATAACATAATGTTGTGTAGACATTCTTATTTAGTTGTAATCTTCAAGACTTATGAGCTGCTCGAGTGCAATAAGAACATAGACATACAAGATAAATGCAGCCTGGTCATTGCGATGTAATGGCACAGTTCGAAAGCCATAATGATCTAACAATAGTCGTGAACTGGTTGCAACTCTATTAACTGGCTATCTGGTGGAACAGTTAGTAGTATAACGATCTGTATTTAGACATGTACCCTCTACATTTGGCCGTATAAACAGAATGCTATTGACGCTTCCACTACCCTTGCTTAGATGAATATTAAAATGCCACAAAACTAATAACACACTGAATCTGTGATATATATTATTACTATATTTGTAATATTATTTACAGGTATATATTTTATATGTAATCTATTGGAGATTCACACCGGTCACTTACTTTTAAGGCCTAAGTTTTCATACAATTGACGAGTAAATGTTCGTTTTATTTTGAGAGAAGTGCACATTTAAAAGTTTATGTTTGAAATTGCCATGCCGTTCAAGCAAGCGTATGATCGATATTCGTGCTTTCTCTGGAGGAGAGAAAGCATTTAGGAAATTTACATTAAAACGATTGCTTATCTAAGTTAAAAATTTCATTAAATAATCTTTCATAGTAAACCCAACCTGACACGATTGGAGATAATAGCGTGTAACCGCATTCACCCTGCTTTGACGATTACAGATAAATGGTACAAAAATACAGAAGACTAAACCAATTCCGGATCGACAAAATATTTTTGTAACCTTTTAAGACGTGACACGAAAACACAAATATTAAGGTCAAATTTTGCAGGGAATTCCGCTTCTAATAATAATATCCAATAACTTTGATAAAACCAAAAGTGTTTTATAATTTATCTTTTAACCCTTTGCGATAGAGATGGGGATCTTGTGAATTTGTAACTCTTACTGTAGCTAGACAAATAATATGATTGACTAGAGGCTTCTCAGGTCACGTTTTGTTAAATGATTTATCGGGATCCATTCTCATTAAATTTCAGGTTACCTAGATGCGAAAATTATTAAATTTATGTTAGAGGAAAATATGAACTTTTTACTGTAACAACGTAACGGGACATTAACTAACTCCGCCAACCGCAAGAAGATAATCATACCCTTCATCATTGCCAACTTCGTAATGTCCATCTGAATAAATGTAAGAAACATAAATCATAGACAGTAAAAATTAAATTAAGGGCCAAAGCTCTCGCATTTTTCATTCAATTAACCACTCGACGCTTCTTAAATTTAACTTGATAACCACTTTACCCTTTTAATAAAAACTTAATCACTGTCCGCGAAATATTTAGGGTGGAAAATCGATCGTAAATATTTTCGTAAATTTTTATACCTTCAGGGGCTTCTACTAAGGAAAAAGATTTAGTTTGAATTGTCAAGTTTCACTGAAAAAACAATACTGTAGGGATAACATTTTATTTTCGTTGTCACATTAAAGATATTTGTTTTGAAGTCACAACAAATAAAAATATAATTAAAGTTACGACCAAGCGACTTTATTAAACACTTTCGTGGTCGATAGTAATTCCGGGAATTAATGGAAAACTGCTAACGCAAGTTGTAAAAGTCAAGGGAAAGGGACAGTTGGGTATCCTTTTGCCATTAAGCTAAACGGAATTAAAGTTTCTTGGGTTTTAGCCTATTTTATTAGAAAGAAGAGCGTGACCAATATACAAAATTGACTAGTCGACGCTTTGAAATACATTAACTTATCAGAGGCCCTAGACAAGTGTCAACGATTTCTATTCTATTCATAGAATAGATTACAAAATGTATGAGATTGACATAAGCGTTGGCGTTAGCTTATGTCAATCCAATACTTTTTATTATCTATTCTATGAATAGAATAGAAATCTTTGACACTTGTCTAGGGCCTCAGATATAATAGAGAGCTAAGCCAGAAATCTGCCTTGCTGATATTTTGTTTAATCTTCCTTCCTTCCTTATCAATACCGTTTAATATCGTTTATCTTTTTATATTTCCTTCTTGTGACTATTTGAAACATGTTTGTTGACAGATATTGGGCGTAGTTGGTAATGATTTATAGTGTTTATTTGTGCTAAACTTTGCCTCCAGGATTTAAACTGTTGATCTTTGCGTTCCGTGAATGTTTTATTCCTCGTTTCTCTCTTAATTAGTAGGTATTAGTGGTTGAGTGCGCTAATTAAACCAAGCGTGTAATGGTCACAATTAAAACGGGAGGTACTCTGAAGGGCTCTAAGTCGTTTATTGTTGGAAGGGTGAAACTTTGCGGTAGCGTTCTGTTTGTATTGTGGGTATGTCTGTAAACATAATTTATTTGTGAAGGCAACCTTGTGAAATGTTCTTAATGTAAAAATGAAAACAGTTTTATGTATCATGTTTGGAGAGTTGTATATCAGCTATGCGTAGCCGCAACGCTGTTATGTGTTTCAATTTTTATTAAGGGTTCGTAGTCAACAAGAAACCCTTATAGTTTCTCCTTGTCCGTCCGTCCGTCCGTGTGTCTGTCTGTGTGGAAATTGGAATAAACGACTTATAAATCACGTCGTTAAAGTAGTACAATTAAAACTTAAAAAAAAAATTACGTATCTCCAGGATGTGGATGTTATAATTTTTTGTTTACTCCATCATAAATGGTGTTGGATAGGTTTTTGAAAAATATTAGGTGTGGATTTGTAAAGACCGTTTTGCAATAGAAGGATCCTTTTGATAAATATTTAGCTTTAAGTTGCTCGTTTTTGTTAGAGTTAAGTGTTGTATTTGAACCCGCAGCGCAACTGTTGTATTTGGAAATGTGAAAAAAAAAGTCTATATCATTAATTTAAAAGGAAAACCATCACGGCTAAGTAAGCTTTACAGGTTAACGATTTATACTTAATCAACTTATTAGGTATTTCTGATCGATGTTGATCGATTTTATAGATTTTCTGAATCGCGGTGATAAGATTTTTCTACGATAGTATAAGTACTCGGGAACATTGTAACATTTCTTTTTTAATTTATTTATAGAAGGTAGATGGTATGTAGTATGTGAGCACGTTTAAATTTTAAATTAATTTTTGGAAACTCACTTCTCTTTTCATAGGGTAAGTACGCATACTGCGCAATTAAACTACTACGGAACCCCACACTGCGCGTGGCTCAACACGCACTTGGCCGGTTTTTCTTATTATCTATACATATAATAAAAATGTAACCGATCGCTGTCTGTACATGGAAGATATATGAGAAAAAATACTATTGGGACCTATATCAACGCAAATAGAACCCAAAACAATGATTTTTAAAATTTTTGTCTGTTTGTCTGTTTGTCTGTTTGTCTGTTTGTCTGTGCGTTTGTGCACGCTAATCTCAGAAACGGCTTATCCGATTTAAATATGGTTTTCATTAATATATTGTGGTAAGCTTCACTTAACATTTAGTGTTTGTTTCATGTCAATCGGTTCATAAATAAAAAAGTTATGCCAATTTAAAGAATCACATCGAACATTCGTTAATTTACTACGAAATCTTATAGAAGCAGATATTTTAACAGGTTGCGGAATAGCTGATAGTGTTTTTATTCCTCGGATTCCTGTCATTCTAAACAGTCTTTCATTTAGTTTTAAACGAGTCCAGTTTTCAGTGAGCCTATGTTTTGCGATGACTAATTAAAGTAATTAATTAATTAAGTAATTAAAGTAAAGGTAAGACACTAAAAGTTGTGGGTGTGGATCTAAGTATTAGCTGCTTTTCGGTCAGCTTTATGTGGCTCTATCACGTGTTAGCATTACTAGCAGCCTGTATGCTTTGATCCCTGATGGCTATACGTCTAATCCATACATCCATACATATTATAAAAGGCTTTGACCTGACTGACTGACTGACTGACAGACAACGTAAAGCCTAAACCGCTGGTCGTAGCGACTTGAAATTTGGAGGGTGTGTTTGTCTTAATGTCTAGAAGTGTACAAAGAAAGGGTTATTAAAAATTCAACCCTTAAGTGTATAAAAAGGGATGAAATCGATTGTATGAAACGTCTTCATTTTTTAAGTTACAGCTTTGAAATTTTGTTTTGGAATACTTTTATTTAAATAAAAAATACGCTCATAATTTTTTTTTTACTGGGGTGGATTTATAGGAGTGAAATAAGGGATGAAATATTGTATGGAAAGATCTTTGCTTTTAAAGTTGGCGACTTTAAATTTGGAGGGAGGGGGAAGGGAGGGGGAGGAAGAGGAAAGGAAGGGAGAAGTGAGAAGTGAGGGGAAAGTGCGGGGGTAGTTAGGAAGAAGTCAGGGGAAAGGGAGGGGAAAGTCAGGGGGAAATCGACTGCCTCTGTATTTCGGTCGTACTGTGTATGGACTGTGAGGTCGCGGGTTCGATTCCCGCTCAGTGCAAATATTTGTAGCATGAACATGTCTATTTGCATTGGTCTGGGTGTTTATAGGTATAATATGTATCTATTTACAAAAATAAAAGTATTTAAGTATGTTTATCCGTATTCTAGAACCCATAATACAAGCATATAATATGCTTACTTTGGGTCTAGATGGCGTTGACCTCGCAGCATGTGTGGGACCAGCTGAGTATCCGCGGAGTCATTGTGTGGGTGGTGTGGGTCAACCCGCCGGCCAGGGAGACCCGTATAAACGGTGGTGCCGCTGGCCGCCCGCGGCATTGTACAAGGGCCCAATTAGACCTAACCAAAAAAAAAGAGACTGCCCAACCAGTTTGCGCATAATCTCGGAGTGGTTCGTCGTGCAGGTTGGTGACCGGATAGTGGGACCCGGCGACCATTTTCGAGACGGTACGGTGGCCTTTTGCGAGCAGTCCGTATCATGGAAGCCCGGAGGCCTAAGACCCTTGAGCCTTTACAGCTGCGAAGAGACATCGCCTCCTCAACAGCCGTCTTCTATCGCCTTTACCACGGAGAGTCTTCTCAACAGCTCTTTAAATTAATTCTACCCTCTCTCTTTTTATCCAGAACGACACGTGCGGGACTGAAGTGCTACCCTTTCACAGTGCAATCTAAAGGGTCTCGAACCAAACGGTTCAGCACTTTATACTTTTGTCGCTCAATTAAAGCCTGGAACTCTTTACCAGCGCATGTGTTCCCACCTAACTTTCATCCTGGGACTTTTAAGCGAGGCGTGAAGAAGCATCTCACTAAGCCGCCATAGTGGAGGCCACCATACCAGTAGTTTGGCTTTTGGAATGGTGTCCACTACTTCTGAATTCCACTGTCTGCTTACCATCAGCCAGAGTAGAGGCACTTTGGCAGGCTAATATAAAAAAAAAAAACTTATCGCGTTTTTATTCCTCGGATTCCTTTCATTCCAAACAATTTCCCGTTTAGTTTTAAACGAGTTCAGTTTCCAGTGAGCCTATGTTTCGCGATGACAATTAATGAGTGTGGATCTAAATATTAACTGTTTTTCGCATGGTCAGCTTTATGTGAATTTGCCACGTGTAAGTAATCCTAGCAGCCTGTATGGCTTTGATCCGAGATGGCTATACGTCTAATATCGTAGATAGAGAAGCATTTACTGTAAAGATTTTTCTTATTCACCTAAACGAAGATGTTTATAATTCAAAACAAACCAAAAGATATATCCAAAAAATGCTGCCCAAAATCACTATTCCACGCGGACGACGTCGCGGGCACAGCTAGTTGGTATATATTTTTTTATACAACTTTGGTGGCAAACAAGCATACGGTCCATCTGATGGTAAGTGGCAGCGGTAACCTATAGACATGGCTGTGTTTTCCAAGCATCACAGAAGTAATAATGCTTAGAAAACACAACCAAGCCGTTGCCAACCACGAAGAAGGGGATGAGGAAGGAAAAGGAAAACGAAAGAGAACTGAGGGGTACTTGGGCTGTCGGCGCTCTCACTCACCGAGCGAAACACATTAGCACGAAAACTAATATTCTTACGTTGCCGTTGATCTTCTATGAGAGGGTAGTACTTCCCCGTTTGATCTGGCCCATTCATGCTGAAACCAGCGTGGATCTACTACCGTGCAAATTAAAATACATATATTAAATTTGGCTTAATTAATTTTACCACAGAAACGATCGAGATCGTATAGCTTCAGCAAACATGTTGTACCTGTTTGTAAATACTACAGTACTGAAAATGAGAACGACTGTAATAGGTTTAATAATGAATTGATGTAATGTTGAGTCATTGAATAAATAAATATGTATGCTAATAGAAAACTAACAACAAAAAATAAACATTAAAAGTAAAATTAGGGCACGCTCTTATGAGAGGTATGTGATGTATAGATAAGTCGAATACACTAATGAAAAATAACGATAATTACTACTACTTCAAGTTAAAACTAGATCGCAATGGCAAAAAGTCTTCGTTATCACACATTATAATAATAATAATATCTCGACAACTACACACAACGCCATTTAGACCCAAAGTAAGCATATATTATATTTTGTGTTATGAGTTCTAGAATGCGGATATACATAGATAAATACTTTTTTTTTTGTAAATACATACATATTATACATAGAAACACCCAGACCAATGCAAATAGACATTTTCATGCACACAAATATTTGCGCTGAGCGGGAATCGAACCTGCGACCTCTGCATGGCAGTCTGTACACAGTACCATCAAACCACAGAACTAGTTCAAACGTTAACACACTTTATAGGTTATTTTTATGAAATTATCTTCCTACACGAATCATTGTATTACTGACATAATATAATAACGATATTGTCGTTATTACGTTATTTATTACGATGCAATTAAATATTTAATTAAATTCAAGGCGATTGTCTCTTCGTATATTATTACAAAATAATTGTTTTAATTGTATCCGCATGACACAATAGATCCTGTAATATGAATATTTTATTATAGTAATAAAAACAAATAATAAGGGCGACTTACGACGGGCCAAGGTGACGAAAAGTGGGGGCAGTCCTATGTCCAGCAGTGAACGTCTTTCGGATGATGATAATGAATAAAAACAGTGTGAAATCTGTAATGGGTAGGTATACATATGTAGTACATCCACGCTGGTTTTAGCATGAATGGGTCGGATCGACCGGGGAAGTACTACCCTCTCATAGAAGATCGACGTAAGAGTAGTAGTATCCGTACTATTGCGTTTAGTTCGGTGAGTTAGACCGCCGGAGGCCCAATTTCCCTCCTTTCTTTATTCCTCACCTCCTTCAATCCCTTCACCTACCCCACTCCCTACACGGTAGACAGCGGTTTCGCAGAGTCCCTGGAATCTTAGAGCAATGCCAGGACGAGTTGACGCGGGGTCCAGGGAGACCCGATGGTAATGGTTATCCGTCGGCCACCTGCCAGTCAGTAGGGGACCCGAACCCGTGTGTATCCCGCACGGGAGGCTGTCCCGCCAGCTGGCAAAAACCCGTCTCATAGCCGTCGTGCCGGAATGGGAGACCGAAGTGGATCCCGGCGGTTGTCACCCCCACTCTCTCTACAAACCATGGCCACAAGAAAGAGAAAGAGCAACGTATTTACGGCGGACACCAAATCCACATTAAAAATGGATTTCTGCAATATCAGGGGTCTTCACAGTAATCTCGACGCCGTCCATCAACACCTTGAGTCGGCGCGGCCTGCCTTTCTCTTTTTAACGGAGACGCAGATATGTACCCCGGACGATATATCGTACCTTAAATACCCCGGCTACGAGCTGGAACATGCTTTCCACCGCTGGGGTGCGCGTTTTCGTACGGGGTGATATCTGCTGTCGCCGCCTTCGGGCCCTCGAACGCCGGAACCTATCAATATTATGGCTGTGGGTAGACCATGGGGGTCTTACCCGAATCTACTCGTGCCTTTACAGGTCTCCGGCCAGTGATATGGGAGTCACCCGAATAACTGAGAACGTCCAAGGAGGGATTGACCAAATATTGGAACAGCATCCGTCTGCGGAGCGGTGGTCCTAGGTGATTTCAAAGTTCACCATAAAGAATGGCTGGGGTCCCGGACCTCTGACCTCCCGGGCAGAACTGTCTTCAATATGGCCTCGGCCTATGGCCTCTCTCAACCGGTAATGCAGCCCACCCGCATTCCAGACGTAGAGGGTCATGAACCTTCTTTGTTGAATTTTCTGCTGACTACTCACCCAAACGGCTTTGGGGTAGTGGTCGATGGATCATCTGACCACTGCCTTATCTGTAGTAAAGCCCCTGTTGTGAGACCCGATCGCTCTTCGGCAACCGGGTCTCGCAGAGGCTGGCGATATAGCTCAGCAGATTGGGATGGGCTTCGTGAATTTTTCGCGTCCTACCCATGGAAGCGGCTTTGCTTCTCCTCCGGAAATCCCGACACATGTGCGGACTGCATTACCGATACGGTGCTTCAGGGGATGGAATTATTCATCCCCAACGCAAAAATCCCGGTCGGCAGTCGCCCCTGGTTTAACAAAACCTGCAGGCAGGCGAAGCACCTTAAGCAGTCCGCATATAGGGCCTGGAACAGTGCTAGGCAACGCCAGGACCCAAGGGTCAGGGAAGAGAAGCGTAAGTTCAATGCCGCTTCCAGATTCAACAAGAAGGTTATCGCTGAGGCCAAAGCAGAACACGTTGCCAGAATTGGCGAGAGGCTAGAAAGCTATCCTTCAGGGAGCCGTGCATTCTGGTCTCTTGCCAAGGCTGCTCAAGGCAACTTCTGCTCGTCCAATCTCCCGCCACTGCGCAAACAAGACGACATACTGGTCCATAGTGCAAAGGAAAAGGCTGACACTTTAGGTCAATTCTTTGCCTCAAACTCGACTCTAGACGACGGGGGAGTCACACCAACCAACATCTCGCGGTGTGAAAGCTCAATGCCGGAAATCCGCATCACTCAACGCGCAGTCAGGCGAGAGCTCAGGCTCCTAGACGTCCACAAGTCGAGTGGACCAGATGGCGTCCCCGCAGTGGTTCTGAAGACGTGCGCCCCTGAGTTGACTCCCGTTTTAACGCGCCTTTATCGTCTCTCATATAACGCTAATAGGGTTCCATCTTCGTGGAAGGTAGCTAACGTCCACCCGATCCCTAAAAAGGGTGACCGGTCGGATCCGTCAAACTACAGACCGATAGCGATAAGATCCTTGCTGTCCAAGGTTCTGGAACGAGTTATCAACTCCCAACTCCTGAGGTACCTTGAGGAGCACCAGCTGATAAGCGACCGCCAGTACGGTTTCCGTCACGGTCGATCAGCTGGTGATCTTCTCGTGTACCTCACACACCGTTGGGCAGAAGCCTTGGAGGGCAAGGGTGAAGCTCTGGCTGTCAGCTTTGATATTGCCAAGGCGTTTGACAGGGTCTGGCACAAAGCACTTCTATCGAAGCTACCATCCTATGAAATCCCCGAAGGACTCTACAGATGGATCGCCAGCTTCCTGGATGGTCGGAGCATTAAGGTCGTTGATGATAGTGCTTGCTCCGATACCATGATGGTTAATGCTGGCGTACCACAAGGCTCAGTGCTCTCCCCAACGCTGTTTATTCTGCATATCAATGGCATGTTAACCATTGAGGACATGCATTGCTATGCAGATGACAGCACGGGTGACGTGCGGTATACTAGCCAACAGAATGTCCCTCGGAGCTCCGTTCATGAGAGACAGTTACAACTTGTGTCTGAAGTTGAGGGCTCTCTCGGGCGGGCTCTCGAATGGGGTGAGAAGAACTTAGTTCATTTCAACCCCACGAAGACACAAGTATGCGCGTTCACTGCGAAGAAGGACCCTTTTGTTATGGCGTCTCAGTTCCAAGGAGTTTCTCTCCGTATCTCCGATGACATTAGGATCCTCGGCGTTCAAATATCCAGCAAGGTCCAATTTGGGAGTCATTTGGAAGACAAAGCCAAACTGGCGAGCAAAAAGCTGGGCGTCCTGAACAGAGCCGGACGGTACTTTACGTCATCTCAACGGCTCGTGCTATACAAAGCACAATTCCGACCGCACGTGGAGTACTGTTCTCACTTGTGGGCAGGAGCCCCCAAATACCAGCTCGACCCACTTGACTCCCTCCAACGGCGAGCTGTTCGAATCGTCGACGATCCCAGTCTCACAGACAAATTGGAGTCACTGGAGCAGCGGAGGGACTTTGGCTCTCTATGCGTGCTCTATCGTATGTTTAACGGGGAGTGCTCTGAGGAACTGTTTGACTTGGTGCCATCGTCTCCTTTCTATCATCGCACCACTCGACATCGCAGCAAAGTTCATCCATACTACCTGGACACGATCTCGTCTAGCACGGTTCGTTTTCAGCGTTCATTTCTCCCACGTACGTGCAGGCTCTGGAACGAACTACCAGCTGCGGTGTTTCCCGGGCGCTATGACATGTCCTTCTTCAAACGAGGTTTAAAGAGAGCATTAATATCACGGTAGGCAGCGGCTTTGCAGAGCCCCTGGCATTGCAGAAGTCTTTGAGCGAGTTACCACTTACCATCAGGTGGGCTGTTGGCTCGTCTGCCACTGTAGACAATAAAAAAAAAAAAAGGAACTATGAGTCGTCCATGAGCGACAGTTACCACTTACCATCAGGTGGACTGTTTGCTGGACTGCCACTGACAGCTATAAAAAAAAACATATTTTCATAAAGTTGCTGTTAATTACAGCAGAAAGCTAAATGATGACCCATTGTTGTTTTGATTCGTATTATCCATGGATGGCGCCTCACGACTGCTCAAGGTAACAAAAACTTTTGAGAGGTCTATTTCCAGCAGTTAAAAAAATATTTTATATTCTAAACTAAATATACAAGCAATATTAAAAGTCTTTTGGCTGATATATAAAAATGAAATGAATAATGGTACACCTCATCACTTCATCAGTTTAAAAGCGTCCACGCTTTGGTGACCGCACTAAGAAAAAGCTCTTACATCACTCACTAGGAAT